>CM067896.1:15405041-15935155 GCA_034621355.1 Mycalesis mineus
AGACACACGAGGCAGTTAAGTTAGTTTGTTTATGTATAATACTTCGGCAACTTAACATTGAAGCCTCTAAAGTTAAATTGAACGAAACATACAAGTTAGAAGGTGTTATGTTGAAACTTGAAAGTTACTACGGATGAAGGCGGCAGGTATTTCGCTCATTTCACGCTCGAGTGGAGGAAGTTTCAAGTATCAAAGGGTGTTTAATGAAGGTGATATTGATACTATTAGTTGCAACTTGCAGGCATATGGGATTCTTAGGGGCTGTGCATATCTGGCGTGACGTAGCATCGCATTTATTACTATTTATTATATGTATTTAAGCTATTGACACTCATTATGAGGTAATGAGTGAGTTTTAATAGACCTCTGCAGAGTCTCTTCTAGGAGAGATGTAAAGCTTATTACCACCACGCTGTTTTATTTATTTATGTATTTATTAAGGAAAACCAACTGCTGATACAATATTTCTAGTCCATTGAATATATATATCGAGCTTTAGTTAATGCTCAGCTTACAACAGGTCTTCACAACATGCATAATAAGTTTTAAGATGGGTTAACGATTTTTTTTATTCAATAATTATTGGTTTTTAACTTCAATCTTATCGGATGTTTAGTGACGATACAGTTTGAGATGCAAGTACTTAGGTTAACTTGGAAGAGGTTCTTTCCAAATTTGACGTGGACTCTGATCCTATTCGCCGCAAGAGAAACGGACGTAGGCGGCTTGCTCACGACCGCCACTTACCTCCTTGACGACAACTTCTGGGCGATAGGTATGGGGAATCTATCGCCTAACGGGGATAAGCCCTCAAGTAGGTAGACGCTGTCTGAGTTCCCGTGGCAGCTTTAATTAGTTAGGTTTCCATAAGTCCTAGAGGAGAGCTTGCTTTTGTGGGCGACGCTGACTGGTTTATGGTAGTAGTACTAACGTTCCCGTAATGCAGTCCCAGGCGATGAGTTGGAACATCGTGGGGTTTTAGTCGGTAGAAGTCCGACATAATCTTCTTGACCCGAACTGAGACTCGAACAGAAGAACTTTCTGTATCGCTGATAGTGTTTGTCTTTAAAACGATATCGATGTTGATTACCGGAAGTGACTAAGCCTCTCTCCAGGGCAAGGGGTCAGAGCCATCTATCTAGTAACTAAACTAAACTACTTTGTAGCTTACATAACTAGATTTAAGATAATCCCGGGGTTTACGAGGCAGTAATTTGTTAACATCGAAATGATAATAATAATGTCGAGCAGTACATGACAAATAATCCGACGAAAGCACAATTCTCTCCTAAGGGTTCTCTCTGCAGTCAGCTTCGTAAACTCCTCCCAATCTTTTGCATGGCGAAACAATCGTGCAGCACTCGCGATCCCGGTCCACTCTCTGATGTTCCTCAACCTCAACTAAGACTTCTTTCTGCGACCAACGCCTCTTCTACTAGCAACTTTCCCATTAAAAATGATTTATAGGACCTTGTACCTATCTCTCGTGTCATAGCACGTGCCCCAGATACCGAGACTTTACTGTTATTGACGGTCTACAAAAGTTCGCGATTCTGATTCACGCGGCGCAGAACTTCGACATTTGTCACTTTGTGAGTCCAGCTGATGGCCAGCAAACATCTAAACGCCCACATTTAGATAGAAGTTATTTAATTTTCGACTTTTTTCCAAGTTGTGTGGTAGTCACGCTGTACTTCGTAAGATATGTGCCGGCCCTTACCCCTTAAGGTACTCTGTCGTAAAATGGCCGTCGATTGTAAGCACTCAACTCAAGTAGACCCAATCTACATTTTCTTTGTTCACACCTTAAACTATTCGGACTTCGTGTAGCAAAAAAAACACAAATTTCACCTGATTAAATAATGTTTGCGCAGGATTATCGAGAAATCCTTTCATAGTGAGCGATTACTTCGCGAAAGTAACTGTCTAATTTTAAGTCAATCTAGTGTAGTTTTAGAGATCTCGTGATGAGTGAACCGATTGAAATTACATTTGATAGTCTTGAGCCTGAGAAAGGACATTTTTGTCGAACTTTTACAATACAGAATTTCTCGCGGACGAAGACCCGGGCGTCCACTAGTATGCTAAAAAGTTCTTACCTAGGTAGTAAAATAATTTTGAAATGGTCCGAATAGATAGATAGATACTTGCTTCCGAATTGAAACACAATTTTACTAAAACCCAGTGATTAAAAGATCGTTTCGTTTAGGTAATGGATTTTTGATTACTAGGCTAGATTAGGTTTACGACTTTAAGGTACTTATCAGTATTAGCAGCATTGCTTTACTAGGTACTATAATGATTTTTTTTTTATTCATTACAAGTTAGCTCTTAACTCTAATTACACCTGATGGTAAGTGATGATGCAATCAAGATGAAAGCGGGATAATTTGTTTGGAGTATTATGAAATACATACACCTTTGGGTTTCTATACGACGTCGTACCGGAACGCTAAATTTCTTGGGTGGTAATTAATCACGGCTCACGGCCGTAGCCTCCCACCAGCCATAGACAAATTTAGAAAATTCTCAGTCTCATAGAATATGAGAGATTAGACAGACTGTGTTACGTCATTACGTGCTCTCCAAGGCATGGAATAAGTTGAAGCACGTAGGTAGAGTGGATACCAACGGTTATAAACGCTAGTAACACCGAATTCAAAGCAGCCAATAAAAACTTCCAAATTCATGCAGAGTGCTTAATACGTGAACGTAAAAGGAATGCAGCTATGTTCTTTACTGCATACTGTCCATATTAATATTGTTAATGCGAAAGAACTCTGTTTATCCGTCTGTGAAGTTTTTATTGTAAAACCGTTAATTTAAAAATTGTTTGTTGGTGTAATGGTTACCGTATGTGGCTTGGATCACGAGGTTCTGGGTGCATCCCAGTAGTTCCCCCTAATTTTAGTTCTATAGAACTGTTGACACACCATATTTGAGTTTAGTTCTATATAGAACTAATGGGACAAAATTAAAGAAATGTTGATATCAACATCTTGTTTGTACGTTACATATAAATTACCTAGTTTTTATAAGTATATCTCTTTTGATTGCAATAATAAATGACCATGGTCTTTAAAAATGATATTGAGGTTTCTAATATAATTTTTTTCTAAACTGAATAATTTGCGTGAAAGAGGTAAAATGTGTCCCCCTTGTAACTTCTAAAATAAGAGAATATCTTTTTAGACAACTTAGCTTTTGTCGCAAGGGACATATTTTTGTTAAAAACAAAATGAAATATCAATTAAAATAATATAAAGTTTATATTTACCATGCAAGTACTACACTGCTACAGTACTATATAGAACTATTGGGATATAATTTGATATCACGGAAAATATCCCAACAGATGGGATGCACCCGAGGTTCTGGGTTCAAATCCTGGGTCGGGTTGTGGAATTCTGGGTTTTTCTTTATTTTTCAATAAAATCAAGCCAGATAGTTGGTGGTGTTACAAGCCCGTGTCTTGGAGAGCACGTTAAGACGCCAATTCCGTTCAGTATTATTAACATCTGATAGTCGTCGTAAATGAATTAAACATTATAATAGCCTAAGCCTGCAACCTGCATTTGAGCGGCATGGTGGGTCTATGCTCTATATCCCCCACCTACAACGCGGGTAGCCTTGCCCCTATCATAGAACACATAATAATACCCCTACTGCTATGTTGATTTCCGCATTTCTAGTTTAATCACGCAGAAACACTAACCTAACCCATCCTCTCTACTTTTGCCTTCTCTTGTTAGGGTAAATTGACTGTGACTACATCTTCGCCACCCTGCGCCCTTCAACTTGAAGATCCACATATTTTGGGTCTTATTCATATCATCACATCAGCCGAAGAAGGACTCCACTGCTGGACAAAGGCCTTTTAGGGACTTCTAAACAAAAGGATCTTGAGCCACTGCCTTTTCTGTTGAGTGGTCGCCATTCAAGCACCTTGGACCCCCAACGTCCATCAGCTTTTCGAACTACGTGCCTCGCCCATTGCCACTTTAGTCCTACGACCCGCTGAGCTTAGTCAGTTACTTTGTTTCTTCTGCGGATCTTGCTTTCTTCGTCGCCCGGTGAATGACTCTGAGCCTTCTTATTCATATACCGATGCTTAAACGAAATAAGCTGCACCTTTACGTCGGTGTCCCTTGGTTCTGTTTTTTTTGCTGAATCGCACTGCACAAGATCTGGAATGCCCTTCAAGGCTCTGACTCCTCTACAACGTAGAACGTCAAGACTATATAGTAAATGGGCGCGATCGCAATAACTAATATATGATCGAAAAAGAAGATTAGAAGGTGGGCACCTTCTAGGCAAGCGCGTTTCGAGGTAAGTAGGTACCTTGCATCTTCGTTTATTAAAGTTATGATTTATCATCATCACGTGGTGCCATCCTCTAAACGAAGTTTGGCGGTCATTATGCGAAAAGCTTTCCTATTTTCTACAACTCTCTTTAGTTGCGGTTAATTGAGTCCGGTCCACTCTCTTATGTCGTCCGACCATTTCTGCCTTTGACGACCAGGTGTTCTCTTGCCCTGTAGCTTTCCTTTCAAAATTAACCTTGGAAAGGAAAACTGAGCTCCTCTTCGAAGGTGTCCAAAGAAACTTAGCTTTCTCTGCATAATAGTGGACATCAGTTTCCTCTTTTCTTTTATCTTTTCCAGTACCCTGTTATTAGGTGTGAAGCTGTTCCAGGAGGTTTTTTTTTATTATGTATCTCTCTCTTTTATTAACAGATAAAGGAAAGAGGTACATAACCTCCTACCTACTAATAAAGAAGAGAAGTACGTAATACGCGCTTAGTATTATCAGAGGAACTTATAGGTATGTGCTACTTATCAGCTGACCGATTTGGATTTTTTCTACGTTAGATAAAGAAAGCATTTATATTTCAAAACATTGTATACACATGTGAATCCGTAGGACTATATTAGTTTACACATATGTAAAATAAAGGGTATGTCATTATCGCAGACATAAATACGTATAATAAATAATAACGTATAGATTTGGTTTTCATCCCAAACAAATGTGTAACACAGCTAAAATAAATAGGTATATAACAGAATGAAAAACGTGTACAAATGTACGTACAATGGATGGCACACGAATGTGTCGGATTATAGATAAGTAATCGTTAATAGTTCAATACACACCTTATTTTACTTCGCCGGAACAAATTCACACACAAAATCAGCACACACTGATATAGATTAAATATTATACAGCTAAAGATAATAGGTGTTTCAATGAATGGTCGATTTATTGAACACGCGAGCGCGTTATTTGGCCGGGTTTCATAGACACGTCCGTAGTGCGGCGCGGCCTCGCGGACTTTGAGAAGGAATGAAATAATCCAATCCAATGTCTGGCAGGTGACCCTGCGCGCATGCGCTAATCCAAGGTCGGTCACGGGCCGCTTTATATCATACGATATTTGTGCAATGCATTATATTTTAAAACAAGATTCTGCTCGCGGCTTTGTTCTATCCGTCCAAATAACAAACAAAGTCGGTTCAGACACCAAGTTTGTGTCTGAACGTGACCCTGACACTAGAGCACCTATATCATAGAATAATATCTATGTTAAACGAAATTTCATAAATATATATGCCACCGCGGAGGTTTTTATTGAAGTCCCAATAAAAGAAACAATTCTTCCAGACATTGTTTCGTTATATTTTAAACACATTTTTAATAAAAGCAGCTCAAATTTTTCAACAATTATCGTTACGATACTTCCAATTTACATAAATCCTTGATAATTATAAATTACCTTCCAAAAGAACGACTATCTATTGGTGAAAACAGCATGATAGTACGTTCAGTAATCTTTTAGTTTATTGCGAACAGACAGATTTTTATTATTTAGGAGAATAAAAGATGAAAAAATTGGGATAAACGTACTGGCAATGTACAACTCAGCTTGCATTTTTATTCTATTTTTTATTTCGTAACTAGGTATATTATAGTTCAAATAAATCAGTAGTAAATTATTGGGCTATGAAATAAAACTAGATTTAAAGAAAAAAGTAAATGTAATGAACTTAGTAACAACATAAGCTTATCAAAATAAAGATCATTTTATCTAACAATTTTAGTCACACTTTTAGTTAAAAATCTGAAAAACTATTAAAAAAATAGTAATTTGGTTTCAAAACAAAATAATGTAAACAACGTTACTGACGCAATATAATTTTACTTTCGAATGAAAAGTACATAGGTAACGGAAATATTTGTAGAAACGTAATAAACATTATTTAAAAAATCAACAAAAACTAATAAAAATGAATCAAAAATCATAGCAATTTTCGTTTTCCTCCTTTTGAACATCACTCTCAAGGTGTGTCATATGTCAGTGGGGGCTTTAAACGAATTAATTTCTACTTAGAGAAGCCTTAAATATTTAAATCATCTGTGAATAGAAATTAATTCATCAATGTCATTGTCGAAAATTCCCATGAGTTTTACCTAGTATAAAAAAAACCAAACCCAGCCACCATTTGAACTTAATTATGACTTAATATAAAATTTGTAGAATCTACTAACAAAATAAACTAAACTTTCCATATCTAACAACTTGTGTATATAAAAAAATAATCTTAATACAAAAAATGTACTGTTCGAGCCAGTTTCATTGGAAAAAGGAAATTTTCTCAAAAAACTTATAAATAATCGATTTTAAACTAACACTATAAAACAGCTAGTAACGACATGAGTGCCTATTATTAAGTACCTTCTTATCAAAAAAGAGATCTTTTTATCAGATAATTTTAGTCACAGCCTCAGTTAACAATCTGGTAATAGTTAATAATTTAATAGTAATTTGGTTTCAAAACAATGTAAACAATGTTATTGACGCAATATTATTTTACTTTCGAATGAAAAGTGATATTTGTAAAAACTTAATAAATATTATTCAAAAGAATCAACAAAAACTAATTAAACAAATTTTCGTTTTCTTCCTTTCGAATATCACCTAGACTTTCGACATCTAACAACTTGTGTGTATAAAAAATCATAATACAATAACTATTTATAAATATTTAAGGTATGAAATAGCTTTTAATTAATATTAATTTAAAAAGAAAAAAGGTATATATTATTTCAAAATATTCAAAAATTATATTCAAAACTTTTTTGGAAAGTTTATAAATATCTTTTTGCAATCACCGATTTTAAACAACCACTATAAAACAGCTTTAATTTATTTGTTAACAAATTAAATTACAATCTCATGTTTTTCGGCCTAAAATCATCAAAAATTTAATCGATAGGTTAACTTTTTCTTGGATACGATTTTACTAAACATCTAACTAAGAATTTTTTATATTATTTATAATTATATAAAACTAATTTTTTTGCAACAATATAATCAGTCTCCAAAAATCACTATAAAATCACACATCGTTGTCCTAAATCTAAATATATTTTGTACTTTAGTAACAAAACAATCTTCAACCAAAGAGGAAAATAACATTGTAAAAAGTTGATAAAATTTCTGTTTGTGCATAACACAAGTGTTATTACATAACTATATCTTTTGTGTACAAAACGTTTTTATATACAAACATATTGAGCGTTTTGTATAACTAAATATAGACAATAATATAAAAATGTATAACAAATCGTAATCGTTTCGTAGTATTGGTGTATAAAGAGACACCCAGACATTTCTATACAAAACCGATAGATGCCACTAGGACCTAATTCTACTAAGAATATTTTCAGAAATTTTACCAAAATATTAAAAAAAATGTTGTTTTACCTAACTTTAAAAAAAATGCTTACTCTTCGTAAATTCACTTCATAAAAAATACATATAGAATAATTTTTAGATTTTAACCCAAATGCTGAAAAATACTGAAACTTGGTACTTAAAAGTTATTAGCATTTACTTGCCTCACACGGGGTATTTTATTTGAGCAAGCAATTAAAGCGACCAGCGCTTCAATTCCAACAGCTTCTTAGCTGACGGTATTTTGAGCGAATGGTCTTGTTTACAGTGTAGTTTCAGTTCAGAATATTTTCTGAACTTGGCCCCGCAGATCAAGCAGTCCACGATCATCTTCCTCACTTTGTGTGTGACCCACTCGTGGTTCCACCTACATTTCAAGCTGCCGAACAAATTGTCACAGAACCTGCATTTCATACGGGTGACATTTAGCGTAGCGTGCGCGCTCTTTATGTGCCGTCTCAACTTGGACTGGAAGTGGAACTTCCGTCCGCAGAAAACGCAATCCTGGGTGCCGTTTTCGTTGTGAAACTGGATGTGCTTGACTAAAGTTTTCTTGGTATTGAACTTTCGTTGGCAGAGGTCGCACTGGAAGAAGGCGGTGCCGTGGATCTTCTTGTGCTTGGAGAAGTTGCTGGAGTCGCTGAAGGTCTTGTCGCAGAAGGTGCACTTGTAGATGGTGAGCTTGGCGTGCTCGCGCAGGTGCGCCTTGTACTTGTCGACGCGCGAGAAGGTGTGCGCGCGACACACCTCGCACTGGATGGCCAGCGCGCCGGTGCTGGTGGCGGGCGACTTGGCGAGCGTGCTGCGGATCACGTGCTCGATGAGGTGCCGCTTGAGGTCGCTCACGCGGTCGAACGGCTTGCCGCACACGCTGCACGCCTGGAAGGTGCATTTATTGTTTCACAAGCACGAATATTCTTCTATGTATACTATACTAGCGACCCGCCCCGGCTTTGCACGGGTGCAATGCTGGTACTAAAGTATAGTAAAGAACCCCCACGCGACCCACAAACGCTCGCTATGTTCCTGCATTTTTAATCGTGTATATTTTGGAAAATATTAACTTAAATTACATGCTGTTAATAGTGATGGTTATTGTGGGTTATCTCTAAGAGATAGACATATACCACGTTTTACTTTTTTGTTGACAGTGGAGTAGATCTTCAGTACATGGGACGGGGGATATTGCTTGACGGGAAACTATAAAAAAATTAAATTGAGAGGGGTAGCGGGGAACGAGCACACTTTATGTGAAATTCTGTCTTTAAAATTAAAAGGGTACCTAAGAGGTTTTCACGCGGACGAAGTCGCGGGCGACTGCTAGTGAATTTACATACGGTACATAAACCAAAATAATATTTTTTACAATTTTTGTCTGTTTGTCTGTTTGTTACGGCTAATCTTAAAATCTACCAGTAAAATTCCAGGCTCATGAGGAGTGATATAGGCTAATTTGTATCCTGATATTCCCACCGGGTATCCCCTCTCCTATAAGGAGGGAGGCCTGGTCCTGTAGTGGGCCGTTAATAGGCTGATAATGAAGATGATGATTCCCACGGGAACGGGAACTACGCGGGTGACACTGCATAGTAATTATTATAGTCTTGCAGACATTCATTTGATGACCTCCGTTGCGCAGTGGTATGCGCGATGGATATACAAAGCCGAGGTCCTGGGTTCGATTCCCGGCGGGGCAGATTGAGATTTTTCTTAATTTGTCTTGGTCTGGCTGGTGGGAAGGTTTCGCCATGGCTAGTTACCACCCTACCGACAAAGGCGTACCGCCAAGCGATTTGGCGTTCCGGTAAGATGTCGAGTAGAAACCGATAGGGGTGTGGATTTTCATCCTACTCCTAACAAGTTAGCCCGCTTCCATCTCAGATTGCATCATCACTTAACATCAGGTGTGATAGCAGTTGAGGGCCAACTTGTAGTCATTAAAAAAAAAGACATCCACATTGCATATCTAGATTTTTATAAGTATGAGTAGAAGGATATGCTTATATTCGTTTTATTTTTTATTTTATTAATATGGGATTAAATGGATGGATTTAAAAGTAATCCAGTGTTTTTCATAGAGTCAAACATAAAGACAAGCATTCAAGATAAAAGATAAATATAAAACATAGATAAGATAGTTAGTGTTTACTGAATTAATGGTAAATCTATCAAATCTAAATAGATAAACATGCCTATAACACTCGTCAGCACATTGGCTACGTCGTTAAGAGTGTAAATAAGTCCGTCAGGTTCGATTCCTGTTTGTATCCACCGTACAGCTTCTATCACAACGTCCTGGGTTCAAATTGCAGGGCGAGTTATGGTAGTGTTGTAGTTTTTCAATCTTCAGTAAAATTCTAAAGTTACTATCACCAACATCTGTTAGTTATTGTTGATGAATTAAAAACGTTATATAAGCCCACCATTCCATACTGGAGCAGTGTGGTGGATAAAAACTACATATACAAGTATCCTCCCTTACGTAGCCTGCACAATGAATTCTGGAAATGTAAAAAAACTCACCTTGTTATAACTCCTATGCTTCCTTGCTGCCTTGCTGTGCAGATGGAAAACTTCATCGGACATCACTTTGGCTAGCACCTTATCTGGATCAGTTTCCTGCATTTCCTCGGCAGACTGTAGAGACTCATAGGCCACTAGACTATAATCCATATTAGGATCATCCGGGCTCCAGTCGTTGAGAACAGTGACATCAGGCTCACTGTCAGACTCCCCGCTCGAATGATGCTCCTTCTTATGCTCAAGCAAGCTAGCACGCTCGGTCGATGAGAAGTTACATGATTTGCATTTATAAACGAAATGCATCTTCTCCAAATGATGTTTCAATTCGTGCGACTCTTCAAAACTTTTTTTGCAGTACTCACATTTATATTTCCTTAGATGTATTTTGTTATGGTTGCGCAGAGTGAACTTTGAAGCAAACACTTTGCGACACATCTGGCATTCCAGCTCTGGGTCTCCGTGAGCCTTGCAATGTGCTGCATACTTTTCCTTTGTCTTCAGATGCTTGCCACATTCCTTGCAGATCAAATCCACATCGGTGGACACGTTCCAGTCTTTGTTGTCAGTTGCTTTGGTCCAATCCGAGTTGTCATTCTGGGTATGACTGATTTGTATATGATTCCTGAACTCGGATATTTGGTTGAACATTTGTTTGCATTTATTGCATTGATATAACTTTTGGCCAGGACTTTCTAAAAAAAATATTGGACATACTTATTTATGATGTTATACTAATAAAAATATAAAAAATTATAAAATACATATTTAAGTCCAGCGAAAACTTGCAACGTTGTCTAAGTGAATTTAAAATGGTAACTATCCCTTTGTGGCTATGTTTTAATTCAAGTTTTCATCTATCTCTATTCTCCATACTAAATTTCATCCAAATCTGTTCAATAGTTATAGTATAGAATACATACTACTACATAGATGTAAAGGAGTAATAAACATACAATATGTAGACCTCACAGGTTTCAGTCAGGCATTTTAGCCACAGAGCTTTTGATTTAAAACTACTGTTCATTTTTTAGAAAAATGTCATTATTAATATAAAAAATGAATTAAAATACTGAACCTATTTTCAATTTTATCAAAAAATACAACCAAATAAACAATGAATGCAACTTTTTCAAGAGTTTAATTTTAGATAAACATTATATATTATCGTTTGCCAACAAATAAAGTTAAAATACTCAAAACAAAAGTTGCCTCACCGAAACCTCTGACATTATGATCACTCTGTACGCATATCATCTTGGGATCGTTAACGGCTATTGTCTGTATGGTTTGACCGTAGCTGGAGTTGTTGCCCAGGTACAGTATAGTTCTCTGCTGTTTGGTCATCTCCTGCATATCGGCTGACATGAGTTGCTTTAGAGCATCATTGTTGGACGGCTGGTCCATGAATTTCTTCTCCTTACGAGCCTTGCTCTCATTTGCTGTCAATATCTCTCCAGGTAGTTGGGATAGGAAGAGACCACACTCAAGCTCTGGAATTTAAAATTAGTGTCGGTACATGCACACACATACAACTTTTAGTTTTAGTTAGTTTGTGTTAGTTAATATAGTTAGCTGTTGACTGCAATTACACCTGATGACGACTGATGATGCAATCTAAGATGAAAGTGCGACAGATAATACCAGAATGCTAGCTCGCTTGGCGGTACATCTTTGCTGATGTGGTGACCAACCAAACCTGAACCAATTAAGAAAACCTCAATTGACCTAGCCAGGAATCCAACACATTGTAGTTGAGTTTGTTGTTGGCCTTACCTCAGTTTTGAAACTTTGGCAGTTTTAGTTTTAAATCCAATATGACAATTATTTAATTAAGATTGACAATATAATAATAGTTATACAGTAGTAACTATAGTTTAACTGAAATAGTTTAAGATGTATTAAGATGTTAGTGTACTACTGCTAACTACTTGCATAATTTGTGTGACTTAATGAAGAATATGTGTATTCTAAAAACAAATAGTTTAATAAGTATACTATGTATGTAGACAGTTTGACCCCTTCCATCTCACTAAATAAAAATATTAAACTGAAAACGACTTACCATCTTCAGTTGGTTCAAAATATGGTGAAGTGATGCCACCCATGTGCACACGACCAAACCTTTTGTGCTCTAAGTCCTTGAATGGGGAATAATTGACAAGATCACCGGAAAAATTATGAGTCACAAAAGTGTTGCGACGCCTCACAGTTATGTGTTCCCTATCAGATTCATACACAGAGCAGTGTCCCTTAGTGTCTATGGCGCCATAACTGTTATTCACATATGGATTGCTCATGGGATCTATCAGCACTTCTGACTGGTTGTCATTATAGTCTATCATATCATTGCTGTCTGCCAAAGTGATTTCACCAAGCACATTGTTTGAATCCTTCTGAGCCTCTATCTCGTGGACGACGTCAACGGTACAGTTGTCTAATAACTTAACATTACAGTAACCTGTGTATATATTCAGGTTATTTCCATGATTGTCGTGAGATGATATGTTTAAGTCAATGAACACGTTGTCCGTCGCATTACAGGTGGTTTCCAGCATTGTACAATTTTTGGGTAGCAGCAAAATTGGATGAGAAGCGTCAGATTTATTAACAGCAAGATCCTTTTTCCCCATTTTTGGATATAAAACCTTTGGAACCAAAATATTTACATGTTCGATAAACCACTCTGAAATAACGACTTTTAAAGAATAATCGATTTATTTTACGCCGGTACAGTTTAATATAAATTTTCGGATTAGGTAGAATTAAAATTTAAATAACAGAAGTTAAGGGTATCTAAGATATTAAAAATTTTAATTTTACTCACCACGTGCCGGATTGATGTTTCGAACGACGCCAGTAGAAAAGAGAGAAATATGGCGGTGACATTACAATTACAATATACGTGATCGCTCTAAAGACTACCCTCAAAAAAATATTTTTTTCAGTCAGATTGTACAGTGAATTCAAATTTTGTAACTGTTTGACAATTACTGTCAAATAAAAACCGAAGACAGACGAACGCTGATCGTCGATTGCCGCCATGTTTGAAATTCGGAAATAGTGAATGACAAAGAAAATGGACATGAAGAAATCGTTCAAAAGCAATATCTTTCTGATAAAATAAATGCAATGACTAATAAATTAATCTTAAAGAGATATACGTAATGGATTAAATTATATTTATAGAATTCACCCACTTTTCTTTTGTGTGTCATTAAATGTGTTTTATTGTCTCAAGGACATAAAGGTTCAGGGTTCATTGTATTACACGAGACAATTAAAGTAACTCGATGACTATTTGAGACAACAATGGTCCTCTAGTCATACAGAAGTTTAATTGACAATATTATACAGATAACAGATTATGATCATACAACAGCTTTTTATATAAATACACTATATTACTAATTACAATCAAACACATCTGAAATATTTTATAAAGAACAAACATGTTTTTTAAGCTAGCAATTGTGTTTGTTATCCTTCGATTATCCACTGGTAAATATTACTTGAATATTTATACGTAGCTATTAGGTAAATTATAATTACTAATTAATAATATTTAAATTCAAAGGGAGGGCTATTATAGCAATCCATAAAATATACGATACGAATCACTGTTTTTTTCCATATGTCTAAAATAAAATAATAATTTATAGCTTAACCAGGAAAATAAAAACCTGGATTGAGAGCGCCACAAGTACTTTTTAGCAGTCTGTGCATAGTATATTTTTTTAAAGAATTTAGTTCAATATTTTTCCGCAATATGACAAGCTTTTTTTTTAAGCATTTAAGAGACATGTTTCCAGGACGCTAAATAAATTAAAAATTAGTATTTGTTAAATAATTACGATTATTAGAAGCAATCAGAGCTTTTATATTTATGGATTGAAGAACGTGAATTTAGATTTAGCGTGGTAAAGTTGTAGTGGATAAAAATAATTTAATCCTTTTAAAAAAAATTTGGCGGGTTCGATTCCCTGCTGAGGTGTATTTACAAAATCTTCCACATGTATAGGTAATAGTTAATTTATTCAAAGCTGTTGAATTGGAGCTGTTCAGCTGTTTCAGCACTTGATTACACGTCTAATAATAACTACAATCATTATTAACGACCAATTAATGGCCCACTACTGGGCCAGGCCCTCGTCATAGTAGAGGGGATTTGGAGCGTAAACCCACCAAGCTGCAACGCGGTTGCGGGCTCAGGATGATAATGTTTAATTCATTTAATATAATGAACGCAAATCAAATATTCATATATTATTTATTCATTTAAAAATCTTATTCAGGAAATCCATTGGATACAAGTCGCGCAGCACAGCCCGCTCAAATAGCTCAGGCTGCTCAAACGGTAGAAAAGTCTAAGCCAGCCTACGACGTTCAGAGTTTCACGTCGTCACGCATCGTAGGTGGTATTGACGCTCCGAAGGGCTTCGCTCCTCACATGGTAGCTCTTATTTCTGGCTACTGGATCAGGTTCTTGGCTTGCGGCGGTTCCATCATCTCTAAGCGCCATGTCCTGACTGCCGCTCACTGTATTGATCCTTTCGTACATTGGGGTGAACTTTCAGAGTAAGTGATAATTTATTTTATACTTCGGACCAATCATGAAGTCCCCTTTGAAGTTGCAAACTGCCGAACTGCGCAGCTGTCATGGCGGCGCTGCTAACTATTTTGTACTTTAAAATTAATTTATATAATTTATAGTCCGCAGACAGGAAAGTTATTCTTTGTCGTTTTTAATTTAATAAATAAATAAATATTATAGGACAATTACACACATCGCTATATAGCCCCTAAGTAAGCGTAGGTAGTTTGTGGCCCTTGTGGGTACTATGATAACTGATGAATATTTTTATATATTTTATACATTAATACTTATAATATATAGATAAACACCCAGACACTGGAAAACATCTATGCTCATCACACAAACATTTTCTAGATGTTGGAATTGAACCCACAGCCTAGATCGCAGAAGCACTACCCACTGGCGCTACTCGGCCGTCAATCTAAATGAAATAATTCATTTTATTAACTAATGAAATAAATAATTTGATTTACTTAATTCTAGTAGATGTCCATAAACGTGGTAGTCTTTGGTAAAGTACGAATTTGAATAATATTTACTACTGTTTCCGAAAATAAATTACTTATCACCATTACTATTAAATAATAGTTTAAAAGGAGATTCTTAAATACAAGTAAACTAGTAGTTTACTTGAAATAAATGAATTACAAGTTGCAATAGACTTATCTAGCATTTATACCCACGTGTTACTTTACTACCTATTCATCAATCTCATAAGGAAAACAAATATTTTAGGAGTTTCACAGGGGTAGTCGGCACGAATTACTGGAACTCCACGTACATCGAGATCAAGTTCTGCGCCTACAGGAACCATCCGCACTGGGACTGGGCTACCATCAAGAACGACATCGGCATTCTCATCACCACGAAGGATATAACGTTCACCATCCTTGTCCATCCGATCGGTATGAACTACGCGTGGATGGGTGGGGGGCAACTGTGCTACGTCACTGGTTGGGGACGCTTGGGGGTAAGTAAGAACTATTCACACAGGGACTGGGCTAACATCAAGAACGACATCGGCATTCTCATCACCACAAAGGATATAACGTTCACCGTCCTTGTCCATCCGATCGGTATGAACTACGCGTGGATGGGTGGGGGACAACTGTGCTACGTCACTGGTTGGGGACGCTTGGGGGTAAGTAAGAACCATTCACACAGGGACTGGGCTAACATCAAGAACGACATCGGCATTCTCATCACCACGAAGGATATAACGTTCACCGTTCTTGTCCATCCGATCGGTATGAACTACGCGTGGATGGGTGGGGGGCAACTGTGCTACGTCACTGGTTGGGGACGCTTGGGGGTAAGTAAGAACCATTCACACAGGGACCGGGCTAACATCAAGAACGACATCGGCATTCTCATCACCACGAAGGATATAACGTTCACCGTTCTTGTCCATCCGATCGGTATGAACTACGCGTGGATGGGTGGGGGGCAACTGTGCTACGTCACTGGTTGGGGACGCTTGGGGGTAAGTAAGAACCATTCACACAGGGACCGGGCTAACATCAAGAACGACATCGGCATTCTCATCACCACGAAGGATATAACGTTCACCGTTCTTGTCCATCCGATCGGTATGAACTACGCGTGGATGGGTGGGGGGCAACTGTGCTACGTCACTGGTTGGGGACGCTTGGGGGTAAGTAAGAACCATTCACACAGGGACCGGGCTAACATCAAGAACGACATCGGCATTCTCATCACCACGAAGGATATAACGTTCACCGTTCTTGTCCATCCGATCGGTATGAACTACGCGTGGATGGGTGGGGGGCAACTGTGCTACGTCACTGGTTGGGGACGCTTGGGGGTAAGTAAGAACCATTCACACAGGGACCGGGCTAACATCAAGAACGACATCGGCATTCTCATCACCACGAAGGATATAACGTTCACCGTTCTTGTCCATCCGATCGGTATGAACTACGCGTGGATGGGTGGGGGGCAACTGTGCTACGTCACTGGTTGGGGACGCTTGGGGGTAAGTAAGAACTATTCACACAGAGACTGGGCTAACATCAAGAACGACATCGGCATTCTCATCACCACGTAGGATATAATGTTCATCATCCTTGTCCATCCGATCGGTATGAACTACGCGTGGATGGGTGGGGGGCAACTGTGCTACGTCACTAAATGGGGATGCTTGGGGGTAAGTTAAGCGCGGAATTTCAAAACAAGAGGAGGTCCTTTGTAAGTAGTTATGTTGTCGCATTAAAATTTGCCCTGCGTCATTGCTACACATTATTTTGATTATTTTTATATTTATTTTGATTATTTTGACTGCCTCCAGGGCGCAATAAGTACGCAGTGGATTTATAAGATGGAGGCCCCGGGTTCGATTCCCGGTCCAGGTCTGGCTAGCGGGAGGCTTTGATATTTTGATTTGATTGATTCAATATAGACTTTCAACCCCTTTAGGAATAGAATTTGAACCATAGGCTAATGAACGTTTGTCTAAGGTTTGAAGTATTTCTTAATCTTCAAATTCGCCGATTTGCCCTCAGGCATGGAAAGATATACCATATAGACTCCAACTTCTGCTCGTCTTCACTTTAAGTCCTAAGGAGTGCTTCGAGCGCCTGAAGAATCACATCTGGGAGTCAGGGCCGTCAGTGGACCCGGCGATCGAGATCTGCACTTTCCACTCCAAGGGGCATGGCATGTGCAACGTAAGTTAGGTTAAGTTTTTACTTCTTAAGCTAGACTATAGCGATGACACTAATTTCTATGTATGTCATCATTTTCATCATTATCAGCCTATTAACGGCCCACTACAGGGCCAGGCCTCCCTCCGTATAGGAGAGGGGATATGGAGCGTACCACGCTACTCCAATGCGGGTTGGTGGGCTTAGGATGATAATATTTCATTTATTAACGATCACTATCAGATAGATGACGATCAGACTATCAATATCAGAGTGGGGGTGTAACACCACCAACTACTAAACTTACTACGTACTTAAACCAGAATTATAAGAATATGTATGTAATTTCACGGACCGAACTCAAGAACCAGAAATGTAATGTAATTTATAATTATTTTCCTGACATTTCCGTCGATGCTCCAAAGGCTATTTGAAAAACACTAGGTACATCGTTGAGTCTGGATGTTACCAAAATTGTTAGGTTTTTCCAAAAATAACACATTAACGGAAAGACGAAAATCTGAAAAATATCAAAAAGTTTTTTATGGTAGATGGGCCTGCGCTCGACTACAATCGCGCCTGATGGGAAGCAGCTGTGAATTGAACTGAATGAAAATTATCAAAATGTATCGTTCTTTGGATGCCGGTATCGAATATTAATATTTCTCTATTTAATTCTCAGGGAGATTCCGGCAGCGCTCTAGTATACAAAGACAAACAAATCGGGATAGTGTCTTGGGGCTGGCCCTGCGCGACTGGTACCCCCGATATCTTCGTGAGGATCAGCGGATTCAAACCCTTCATAACAGAGACCGTTACTACACGGAACACGTGTAAACGTCATTGTGATAAGTAATAAAATAAAGTTATGGTATGGAAAGTGCGTTTTATTATTTACTAGCAGATGCCCGTGACTTCGTCCGGGAGAAAAATAACATAAGTAATAATTTTATATCTTAATAACGTTGCTCACGTTGATTGTTGTGAGCTATTTAGGATAAAAAGTAGCCTAAGTGTGTTACCAGATTATAATCTATCTTTGTGCCAAATTTCATACATACCTGTTCAGCCATTGCTAAATTTAAATTTTAAAAATGATGAACTTAATAAAAACTTTCAATTCCTATTTCACGTCCTTCTATTTTAATTTTATATTCGCGACAAAAAGTAACCTGTAAAAGTATTCCGCTTCTAAATTCCATTTATCACAATACCAAAATTAATTAAAATCGGTTTAGCCAAGAAAAGGTAACAGACAGTTAGTCTTGGTAAAAGTGACGCGTCGCTTTGTTTCGAATCTAAGGTGAGTCTAAGACTTTTTTGAATAATAACAAAAAATAGAACCGACTCAAAACGCATTAAAAAGTAAAAAATAACTGTGTCATTTAGTTGCTTTAATTTACTTAAGCATGTCTATGAAGTCGGTGCCAGCCAAGTTTAAGGAACATTTATTTTACGTAGTAAAGCAGTTTGTGGGTTCTAGGTAACGTCCTTAAAATAGAAACCTTTGCTGGCACTGACTCCAAGATATGCTTAAGTAAATTAAAGCAACTCAATGACACAGTTATTTTTTTACTTTTTAGTGCGTTTTGAGTCGGTTCTATTATTCGTTAAAATTTTTATTTCTTAGTTTTTAGTGATTTATCGCCACGTAACGTACTCGTACTATACTGTCATAGTATATTATACGGCATTAGTAGCCAAAAAGCTATCGATGCCGAGACAAAGACCGAAATCGCTGTAAGCGTGCCTCCAAAATTTGAAGAGTTCCTTCAATTTCCCCAGGATATCATCATTAGATCCTAACATGATGACAATGGGACCACCTATACTAAAGCCAAACTCGATTGAGAATGCTTGACAACAAACAAATTTTAAATGACGGTAGAAAATGCAACACATTTTATGCCTAATAAATTAAAAAGTATGTTTAGTTATTTTAAAAAATCTTATTTGAAAGATATTGAATATATTAATTAGTTTCAAGCTTACTAATCTAATTTATTGTAATGAATTTGTCATTAACTATTTAATTAAAAAAATAGGTTTAAAATGACTAGTGATTTCTACCTACATTTTTAATTTGTTTGTTGACAAGCACTCTCAATCGAGTTTGGCTTTAGTATAGGAAGTATGCCCTTTATAATAAAAAAATAATTATCAACATCGGACAATTCTGTAAAAAGTTATGCGTGATCATACATAAAAAAATATATATACGTGTTGAATCGAGAACCTCCTCCGTTTTTTTTCGTCGGTTAAAAATATACTTCAAATTGAATTTAAAAGGTCAGCCTTTAGTGGATTATTAAAATGTCTTGGTAATAAGATTAATTATAACGGATGCTTCCTAACTTCGTTTTTGGCGTTCATTAATATCAGTATGGATGCGAAAACATTCTTGTTAATGTCCAAATATTGTTCGCGTCAAGTGAAACGTAAGCCCGTCGACAGATGGCGCTATACCATTCACGGTCACGTACCAGAAGTTGAAAAGAAGAAGTTGGCAAGCTATTCTTAAAAGATAGATAAATACCATCGCGGGCTTCTTTGTTTCCAAATAAAGAAGAACAATCGTGCCATACATTGTTTTATTATATCTCAAAGGCATTTTGACCCAGGCAGCGTGACACTTCCGTCAAATATTATCTATTTGAGCCAATTTAAAAAAAATCCGCAAATATTAAAATCTTCCTCAGGAATCAATCTTTTGGTGATAACCTCATGAAAATCCTTTCAGTAGTCTTTTAGTTTATAGCATAGTAGTAGTTCTCTTTCCTGTGGAAATTTCGGAATAAAATGTGTTAGCATTTTAAAATATTACAATTGTTACCATAGACAATACTGTACGATATTGTCTATGGTAACGTAAACTTGTGTCTGTCGACCGTGAGATGATTTCAGAGGAATAGATTCCAGGCCTTAAAATAAAATGTAAAATGGATATGTTAGAATAGTCGAGTAGTGTATTTCACTGTTCTTTTGGTTGTTACAAAGTATGCATATTTTAGTGTAGGTAATATTAATTATTGTTATTGAGTGGTTTTATAATTCATTTTAAAAGAGCATGTGTCGAGTTTTTCTGGCCGCGTCTTTTCTCGTCACGGACTGCTTTTCCGATGCGGCGGTAGATAAAAGATTATGAAAGAATAAAACGATTTTGAAGACATCAGAATATTATTTGAAAATCCCGCTGCAACCAACAAATGTGGCCTGTGTTATGTATTAGCTATATTATTGTGAAGTTTCATCAATATCCATTCAGTGGTTTTTGCGTATAAGAGCAACAAAAATCCATCCATCCATATATAGAAACTTTCGCCTTAATATTAGAAGGGATAAAAAATTAAGATCCACACTAACACAAAGGTTCTGGAGTTCGTTGTGTTGCACAATATATTGTATTTAATATTTTTTTGCTGATTGCTTTATTTCGTCCTACGCCAATAGTCGACCTCTAGGAACCAATGTAAAATATGCGAGTTTAATTAACTCAACGACATCATTATATCGCACTGATAATCATAAATCAGTGTTTCATATAAATACTCTGCAATTAAATGCAAACAAATTAATCTGATACGGTGATAGACATGTTTACTAAACTATCAATTGTAATATTATTAATTCTTCGATGTTTTAATGGGAAATATAAATACTAAATAATTTGTGTCACAAAAATCTTTATAAAAAATATTTTTAATTTACTACAAAATATTTATAGCACTAAAGATTTCGCCCGCATGGTTGCTGCAACCTTCCAAAAACACCAAAAATAAAAAGTGTAGGTACTTAACCCTTTTTTAAGAAAACTAGATATAGCAAGTTATCCTCAAAAGATAGATATATGCCATCGCGGACTTTTTTGTAAACCTGATCAAGACAAAACAATTCTTTGATACATTGTTTCGTTGTATCTCAAATTGATAAAGCAGTGATTCGATGAAAGCTCCCAAGCGGCCTAATGGAGAATGCCAGACAATGTATAGAACTTTAACCCACTAATAAAAACATATAGTACAACAATGTATTATGCATCATTTTATTGCATTTTGTTTACTATTTAATGTAAATGACAATTAAAAGCTCTAGAACTCGGAGTATTCGACACGAGCCTAACGTTGGTTATCGTCCATTTCCGTATTGTCGTTTCGTATAAGTTCCGTATAGTTGTCACATTGACATGACAGTCGCAAAGTTTCAATAAATACATTTTTAAACTGGCTAAACGACTCTGGATGCTAGCCTTTTAGAGCCCACTGTTGATGAAAATACATTAATATTATTCCGATGTCTAACAGTAAAAATGACTTATTGTAAAACATTTATATAATAATAGGATATTTTTAGTATATTTACAATTTGTGTTCTTTCTGGGTTACGATCTGGTATTCTCCTTTTTCCAATACTTTTAACAATTATCGTCATATTTCCGTTCATATATTCATAACCTTAAAAATTATGTTTTAAAACCATACGAGTACATAATATAATTAAATATTTTGTTAAATTAATCCATTGGAAACAGCTCGAACATTCCAAGAAGGTAATTCCAAGACGCGTATGGCTCAAACGGCTTAAAAAGCACAAACCGAGAAGAGTTTGTTGTCACCACGCATAGTCGGTGGCGTTGACGCTCCAAAAGGCTTTGCCCCTCACATGGTGGCTCGTCTTCGGTCGTTTTGTCAGGACTTTGATCTGCGGCGGTTCCATCATCACTAAGCGCCATGTGCTAACTGCTGCCCACTGGCTTCAGCCTTTTGTACATTCGGTTCAACTTTTGCAGTAAGTACAGCCCGCGGAAATTCGAACTCCACTGGAGCAGCGTGGCGAGTTTATGTCCCATATCCCGTTTCCTATACAAATAAGGTTATGAATATATGACTGCCTCGTTGGTCTAGTGGTTAGCCTATCTGGCTTCGATCACGAGGTCCTGGGTTCAAATCCTGGGTTGGGTCACGGAATAATTCTGAGTTTTTCATTCTTCTATGAAATTCTCACTAAACTCCAAGCCCGGAGTCGGGAAGTTGGTGGTGTTACACCCCCGTGCCTCGGAGAGCACGTTAAGCCGTCGGCCTCGGTCACTGTCATCAACATCTGATAGTGACCGTTAATAAATGAAACATTATCACACTAAGCCCGCCAACCCGCATTGGAGCAGCGTGGTGGGTGTACGCTTCATATCCCCTCTCCTATGAGGAGGGAGGCCTGGCCCTGTGGCTGATAATGATACTACAAATAAGAGCCAATATATCTGGTCCTTTTCATTATCACACATTGCTTGCTCTTTCTGGTTCTACACGACATCGTAGCCGAACAATAAGTCGCTTGTCGGTACGACTTTGCCGGAAAAGAATGTAACGGCCGAAGTCTCCCATTAGTATATATGTATTATTAGTATGTATGTCTAAGAATACCTACTCGCACATAAGTCATCTGTAGTACAAAAAAACACTAAATTAAATCGCTAAATCCATTAGGGAGCTATAATGTCACAGATAGACAGACAGATAGACACTCGCACAGACACGTCAAACTTCTATTATCCTATTCGTGCGTCCGGACTTGAATTTGATTTACAACTACAGGGATCAAACCTCAAAATACATAGTACCGGCCCTAATCCAATGTGTGCAAAGCTATATAATAAAATCCCACTAAGAATAAAAAAAATTGAAAACGATGAAACATTTATTAAAACTGCCAAAGACTACTTGCTAAATAAAGCATATTACACAGTTGACGAATTCCTTAATGATACCATGGCGCCATCTCCCTTCTAAGCCATTTGCTGTGCTGTGCCCCTGACGGGGTTCCAATTTGACATACTATTTATAACACTAATTTGACATATGTATAAATATAAATTGGAATGCAAAGAAATGAATAAATGAATAAATATGTTGAGGTTCTAAACTGTAATTGTATAACCCAGGTATTTAAGGTATTTTACCCAGGTACTTAAGAGCTGTTCTTGAAACTCGTAACTTCTCCGTTCTGAAGTTCAACAAGCCTTATTGTATGTTTGTAACTCTTTTACGTATTGATTTTACGCTGCATTTAATCAAACTTAACTACGAACAGTCCTAACTAATTCACCTTTTCTAACAAAAAAAAACAAAATCAAACCGTTAGGGAGCTACGACGCCACCGACAGACATACACAGACACCCACGTCAAACTTGTGACACCCCGTCGTTTTTGCGTCGGAGGCTAAAATTAATTTCAAATGTCTGGAACTCCACCTACACCGAAATAAAGTCTGCACGTTCAGAAATCACCCGCACTGGAACTGGGCAGCCATCAAGAACGACATCGCCATACTTGTCACCACCCTGGACATACAGTACACTCCCCTGGTGGGGCCCATTGCCATGAACTATGCTTGGGGTGGGATGGGCGGTGGCCAACGTTGTCACGTCACCGGGTGGGAACGATTGGAGGTTAGTTAAAATTTGGTTTTCAAAGTGGATATTATGTCCTTGTTTTTGAAGAAAAATTGATTTTGATTTTATAAATTTATATTTTAAATTTGTAATAAATATATTGATTTTTAAATTAAAATTAATATATTTAATAATTATATTTAATAGACGGATGTCGAACGCTGCCGAACGCAAAGGCCGATTGTGCTTTTTTGTCGCTCGTTCCGCGCTCTCGCTTGCACTTCAAGCCTTACATGGAACGCCTCAAAGCGAGGTAACGCCGCATGACGTCATGTTTTTTCGTGCGTGCAGTCGGCTCTATCGAATTATAAGACTTTGTCACGTCAAAAAGTAAGGTTATAAAGTAACATATATAAGTCGTTTTGTTTGTAATGAACTTAGAAAAGGCTATTTAAGAGTAGAAAGGGTTGTGTACAAAATAATTAGACGTTAAAAACAAAAACATTTCCAGTGTGGTCGATTCGAATAGGCGCCTTTTTTACTAATTTACACTTTAGTTACTAAACTTGGTTTTTAATAATTTCATCAACCTAATCAATTTTACCCTCAGACTAATAAACACACACCCTACCGGCTTCAACTGCTGAATGTCACCACGCTGAGCATCAAAGAGAGTTACTTGCGTATTAAGGAGGCCTGATCGAGATCTGCACATTTCATTCTAAAGGTCACGGCATGTGCAATGTAAGTTATGACGGCCACCGTGGCACAGCTCTGTGCGTTGTGGATTTAATAATAATAATAATAATAATCTTTATTTCAGGCATTGTAATAACCCATATACAAAAAAATTGAATTTAAAAACTATTACAAAAGATACAATTAAAATAGCAATAATAATAAGTAAGATAATAATAATAATAATAAAGGTTTCTTCACCTGTCGCCCTGACCCCCGGCCGTTTGGTCGATTGCGGCGTGCCTTGGCCGATGAACCCGGTCGCCATCTCTTCGGAGGATGTAGTTGGTGCAGTAAGGCGGGCTGCGAACTGGAAAAGTCCGGGGCCCGACGGACCTGAAGGCGTTCTGGAGCATATATGTATTTATGTAGCGTATATTTAAGTTTATTTATATCAAGTATTTAAGTACGTTTATCATAACAGTTTCGGTTTTTGTTTATATGTATTTATTGTGTGTCCGGGCGTGAGCGTATAATTTATGTATAATAATAATAATAAAATGCGGTCTTGCATGTAGAGAAGGGAAAGGTCACTCATACGGCCGGGATCAACCCCGAGCCAACTAACATGAAGACCCTCTCTGAGGCTGAAACATACCGGTATCTGGGCATGTCACAATCCGTAGGGGTGAAGGAGGCGGACATGAAACAGTCAGTTTGCGAGGACTTTTTTCGACGTCTGACAAAGATCTGTAAAAGTTACTTGTCAGGCGCCAATAAGGTCCGAGCTTATAACGGCTGGGTCATGCCCGTTCTCATGTACTCCTTTGGCGTGCTCAGATGGACTCAGACCGAACTTGACGCCCTGGATACAAGAGTCCGCACGACTATGACTCTCCACCGTATGCATCACCCAAAATCGTCTGTCATGAGGTTGTATATCCCCCGAAAGTGCGGTGGCAGAGGCCTACTCAGCGCCAAAACCATGCACAATCGGGAGATATGCAGGCTCAGGACCTACTTCGAGACGAAAAGGGAGTCTCCGATGCATGTGGAGGTCATAGAATGTGATAAAGGACTCACCCCCCTATCCTTGGCCAAGAGCGATTGGCAGAAACCGGTGGTACTGAGCACCTCTGACCGAGAGACCGTATGGAAGGGGAAGGAGCTGCACGGACGCTTTTTTAAGGCTCTTCATGAGCCCCATATTGACAGAAAAGCGTCCGTGCAGTGGTTGCGCTTCGAAGACCTCTTTGAGGAAACCGAAGGGTTTGTCTGTGCGATACAAGATCAGGTGGTTAAGACGCGGAACTACCGAAAGTACATTCTGAAGGATGGCACTCACGACATTTGTCGAGCCTGTCGCCATCCCGGAGAGTCACTCAGACATGTGCTTTCGGGCTGTTCGGCTCTTGCCAACACTGAGTATTTACACAGACACAACCAAGCAGCCAAAATCCTTCACCAAGAGCTTGCTCTGATGTACGGTCTCTTGGATCAGCGGCTGCCTTATTACCAGTATACACCGGTGCCAGTGCTAGGACGCGACGGAATCCGGCTCTATTGGGACCGGTCTATCATCACGGACAGGACTATTCTAGCGAATAAGCCTGATATCGTGGTGTTAGACCGGGCACAGTCGAGGGTGTTTTTGGTGGACATCACAATTCCATATGACGAGAACCTTGTGAGAGCTGAGACGGAGAAAAAACGTAAGTACCTTGATCTGGCTCACGAGGTTACCGCCATGTGGCATGTGGAGTCCACTGAAATCATCCCGATCGTTATATCTGCCAATGGGTTGGTCCCAGTCAGCCTCGCTCACCATCTGAGGCGGCTGGGGTTCAGTGGCAGTTCGCTCGCAAGATGCAGAAAGCGGTCTTGCTGGATTCGGCTAGGATAGTCCGCCGGTTTCTCCACCTGTCGCCCTGACCCGGCCGTCTGGTCTCCCTGCCGGGGTAAATCCTCCGCCCGGAGCATATATGTATTTATGTAGCGTATATTTAAGTTTATTTATATTAAGTATCTAAGTACGTTTATCATAACAGTTTCGGTTTTTGTTTATATGTATTTATTGTGTATCCAGGCGTGAGAGTATAATTTATATAAAAATAATAATAATAAATTTATTGTAATATAAAATCATTAAATCTATTAAAATTTTAAAATTTAAAACTAGGTAATTAAAACATTTAAAAGCAAAACTTAAATTACATTTACTTCCGATTCGCACTGTGATGCTGCTTTAACCAGTGCCGGAAGATATCGACATCCAGGTGCTCATGCATTGCTCTGAGGATTTCGTTGGAACTGTTACGTAAGCGCTCCCAAAAAGAGGCGATTCTTGCACGTATCACCGCAAAGAAATCCGGAATTCTAGCGTTGGCGAACATGTTCGACGCACTGCAAAATCGTGGTAGCTTCATTAAGATACGGTACGACATCTACGGTACGGTATTTAAAAGACAGGTGCGAATGTCGGCTAGGTTGATAGAGATTTTCTTAAATGGCCCAGGTCTGGCTGGCTGTTACCACTATGCTCCAGCAATGTTCACGGAGTCTCGCTTTTCAGTGGTACAACATCTTCCTATATAATGGCATGGAATATATTTCGTCATTATTAAGGACAGGCCCTCCAGAAGGTCTTTAATAGGCTGATAATAATAATGATAACGATGTATTGCCGGATTACGGTTTCCCTGGATTTGTCCTAGTTTTGAAAGCATCCGGGGAGCGTTTGGGTGGAGCCAGAGTATTATTTTCTTCCCGGGTTTTAAATTAGGACAACGCGAAAAACCGACTTGCTGTATTCAACGTCAGTTTACCTTCTCTTCGTGCCTTTCAACTTTATTTTTTCAAGGGATGATACTGATTTTTCATTTTCAGGGTGACTCCGGCAGTGCCCTGGTGCATGTTGGTAAACAAATCGGCGTCGTGTCGTGGGGCTTTAACTGCGCGCGCGGAGCTCCCGACGTCTTTGTTAGGATCAGCAGCTACCACTGCTTTATAGAAGAGAGCATTCTAAATAACACTTGTAACATTCACTGACTTAATAAAATTCATTAGCAATTAATAAAGAATTTGTTATGCATTCATTCCATTTAGTCCTTGTGCCTCAATAGTAGTAAAAGCTGCCGAATTAAAATTATGATATTAAAAAAAGACTTGCCATCATAATGGCATCACAATGGCAATGGTTTACTGTAACTCAATAAGAATTGTTTAATGAGACTAATGTAAGTAGATGATCTGAGTCATCGTAATCCGGTAACTAAAAAGTGTTCTTTAGCACTCACAGGCAGATTCTAATTAAAAAAAAATAATAAAGAATAAAACCGACTTCAAAACGAACTAAAAAGTAAAAATCATTTAGTTACTTTAATTTACTTAACCATGTCTATAAAGACAGTGCCATCATTAAGGAAAGTTTATTGAACGAAGTAGCAACGCACTTAGTGGATTTTTTTAGGTAACGTCCTCAAAGTAAAAAGCTTGTGGCACCGAATTCATTTCTCCAGGATCCCATCTTTAGACCCTAACATAATAACTATGGTACCATATTGGAAGTACACCCTTAATTAAAAAAAATATACGCGTCTTTATAACGTCCTCCGTTATTCGTCGATTAACAGCTCCTTCAATTGCACACACAAGCGCCGGTCTGTATAAATATATTCGGTATCTATCCTTTAAATAGATTAGGTATCTAAGTGTTAAATACGTCACGCTTCGGAGGGCCTACAAGAATTACCTAAAGCCGCCTAATATTTGATAGGATAATGCAAAGACTATAGGCTCGGATGAATTAAAGATAAATGTAAATATTTGTACTATCAGATATAAATATTTACACTTATCTTTAATTCATGTTTCTACTAGCGCGCGCCCGCGGTTTCACCCGCGTGATTCCTGTGCCCGTGGGAATATCAGAATATAAAAAAGCCTACATCATAAGTGTGACTATCATATCCATACAAAACAAATTAATTCAATTTGACTAGCAGTTTCAGAGATTAACCGGAACAAATAGATATACAGACAGACAAACAGACATTCCTATAGACAGACAAAAATATTAAAAAAAAAATAGATTTCTTGATATCTATGATCACAGTTTGAAATTACAAACAGACACTTTAATTTCATTTATTTATGTAGTTCAAGAACTAGATAATAGGATAAACGCATTTGTTAAATAACCTACAAAGTAATGCGAGCTTTAATGTTATTAAATTGTTACTTATTTTATTACGATTACAATATTTTCTTAATATAAATAGGCTACTTGGTAGGTACGCTGGTAGTCCAGGTCTGAAGAAGAAATGGCATTCAAAGGAGCACTATTGTGCCTAACTGTCCTCCTCGGCAGAACACTAATTCGTAATTTAATTGAAACCATAAACTTATTTTCATTGCATTGTAAATACCTTTAATATTGTGTGACTTGGCCGTTGAACATTCTTTATACGTTACTTTATATCCTTCAACGGCCAAGTCACACAACATTAAATATAATAATAAAGAAAACACAGTAAGGAACCTTAGACATGGCACGACTTTGTCTGGATTTCATTACTTTTTAGAGATAAACAAGCAGCTCCATCGAGACGTGCTAGTTTTTTTACAGAATGTTTTTGGTGAGATTTCACTTCTTTTTGTAGAAACTAGCAATATGGGTATACTGATTCATTTTATTAGATTTTCTTGTAGCAAACATTTTCAAGCACACACACACAGTAGAAGAATGTCGTTAACGACTTTATCGCAGCCGGTTGCCACTTCGCCACATAAGGTTATCGTAAAAACATACGTAAGCGCGTTTTAAAAATACAGTCAGTGCCATCTAGCGACGTGTGTGAGTTTTACTGCCAATATTAGTCCAATGCATTCTATTTTGACCATTTTGACCAAATTTTGAGCGAAATTAATATTTTAGTGTAATTTGTTAATTTAAGTTGTCTAATGCTGCCTCGTTGGTCTAGTGGTTAGCCTATGTGGCTTCGATCAATTATTAATTAAAAAATGTAAATTTAAATAAGTGAGAGTTGAAAAAAGTCGCGACACCATTACGTTTCACGACGTTCTAAAACCAGCGACCCTACGGTTCGGTGACCGCCAGTGTGATAGAGGGCTTTAATCAGATGAATTAATTTCGTTAGCCATGTAATTAACTATTATTGATAAACTTATGTTAGGGTGATTAAGAAGTCACATATTATTTACGACTAGTTTTTACTAAAACTACGACCAACTCCTTGCAATTAAGTAACTAGTACCTAATGGGGAACTAAAAGGGTGGGTTAAAAACGAGTCGCTTTGATAGACATATACGGGTTATTAACACATCTGAAAATAGGATTTGGTTAACCTAAATAGGTAGCAACTTTTACTTTTATTAACCTTTCCTACAAAATACAACTGCACAACTTCGATTCCGAGCCGGTGGTAGTCACCACAAATATTCTAGCATGACTTTACAAAAGTATTTTTAAGTTACTCGTAGAGTATGTATAATGAGACTGAATCAACGAGGCTTTCAGGAAATTGTATTATATATAGTACGTCATATAAATTATCATCAAATAATTTATTTAGCATCTGAATATCATCATCATCATTATCAGCCTATTAACGGCCCATTACAGGGCCAGGCCTCCCTCCTTATAGGAGAGAGGATATAATGAAATATAATAAATTTTGACAAAAAATAGAACCGACTCAAAACGCACTAAAAAGTAAAAAAAAAACTGTGTCATTTAGTTGCTTTAATTTACTTAAGTTAAGCATACCTATGAAGTCGGTGCCAGCAAGTTTAAGGAACATTTATTTAACGTAGTAAAGCAGTTTGTGGTTTCTAGGTAATGTCCTTAAAGTAGAAAACCTTGGCTAGCACTCCTACCGACTCCTAGAGTACGTTCTATTTTTGGTTGAAAAATTTTATTTCTTACTTTTTAATGATTTATCGCCACGTAACGTACTCGTACTATATTATAAGGCACTTGTAGCCAAAAAGCTACCGATACTTACACAAAAACCGAAATCCTTTCCACCTTGGAAGTGTGCCCTTTCTAATTAAAAAGAATTATCAAATTCGGACAACCCTGTAAAAAGTTATGCGTGGTCATACATAAAAAAATATATATATACGTGTCGAATTGTGAACCTCCTCCGTTTTTTTTCGTTGGTTAAAAACTCAATAGATTAGTAGGTATAATTTCACATTATCTACAAACTACAAATACAGTGCACTGATTTCAAATAAATAAAAAAAACATCATAAAGCGATTAGTATGTTATAACTGCTGTAGATATTAGGTATTACTAATTTTTTGTTCATACATTACAAGTTACCCCTGACTGCAGTCACACAGCTGACGGTAAGTGATGATGCAATCTTAGATAGGAGCGGGCTCACTTGTATGGAATCCACACCCTTTTGGGTTTCTCTACAAAACGATTTCTACATCATACCCGAACACTAAATCACTTGACGGTACGTCTTTTCCAGCGTTGACAACTAGACACAATTGAAGCTTCCCACCTGAAGATCTAATCAGGATAATCTTAATCGGAACAGCTGGGAATTGAACTCAGGGCCTCTATCTTATATAACCATTGCGCATTCCACTGCGCCACATAGGTCGTCTACAAGTCTACAAGCAGGTAATCACGTATGTTATAATTTTATAATGGATTCCAGACATTATCGTCATCTTTACCAGCCTATTAACGGGCTAGACCTCTTTCTCCTTCTAGGGGGTGAGGAGGATATGCAGCGTAGACCCACCATGCTGCTCCCATGCGAATTAGGGCGCTCAGGATGATAATGTAACGATTCCTTAACGATCACTATCGGAAGTTATTTTTTTTATCGACTACAAGTTGGCCCTTGACTGCAATCACACCTGATGTTAAGTGATGATGCAGTCTAAGATGGAAGCGGGCTTGTTAGGAGTGAGGCGAAAATCCACACCCCTTTCGGTTTCTACACGACATCGTACCGGAACGCTAAATCGCTTGGCTACGTGATACTTGGATACGTCTTTGTCGGTAGGGTGGTAACTAGCCACGGCGAAAGCCTCCCACCAGCCAGACCAAGACAAATTAAGAAAATTCTCAATTTGCCCCGCCGGGAATTAAACCCAGGACCTCCGTCTTATAAATCCACCGCGCACACCACTGCGCCACGGAGGTCGTCAAAATGTTAATGATAGTGATCGGGACAGACGGCTTAATATGCACTTGAAGGCACAGGGGTGTAACACCACTAACATACCGACTTCGGGATGAAACTTAAAATTATTCCTCGTCCCGACCAACAAGGCAGTCCGCGAGATGGTCACTAATTATAATAGTGTAAAACCTTCTTCCAAAAATAGGTTATCTATTAGATATATAAATCCGCCTACTAATAAGCAATCCTACAAGAATTACATAAAGCCGCTTTATATATGACAGGATAATGTAAACATGATAGGGTGTTTCTATCATAATTTATCAATTCATAGTTTATATTAAGAACTAGATATGATAAACCACTTAGAAATAATCTACACAATAATGCGAGCTTTACTGTTATTAATTAGACACATTTTTATCATGATTAGAATATTTTTAACGTATAAATAAGCGACTTACACGGGTAGGGTCGTATTACTGGTCAAAGAAATGGCATTGAAAGTTGCATTATTGTGCCTAACTGTCTTCCTCGGCAGCAATGGTAAGAAAATTTTAAAACCGTTGTTTAACTTTTATTTTTTTTATTTTTTTAATTAATTTAATTATAAGCTAATTTTTATCCAATTGGGAGTAGATATTTGGCTACCTCAGTTTCAGCCGCGAATAATTTCTCGAGCAGAGACGGAAACTTGATATACCCTAACTTAATATAACTTAACTTATATATGTCAATGGATATAGGTACCTAATTATTTTTGACGACCTCCGTGGCGCAGTGGTATGCGCAGTGATTTATAAGACGGAGGTCCTGGGTTCGATTCCCGGTGGGGCAGATTAAGCTTTTTCTTAATTTATCTTGGTCTGGCTGGTGGAAAGCTTTCGACGTGGTTAATTACCACCCTACCGACAAAGACGTATCGCCAAGCGATTTAGTGTTCCGGTACGATGTCGTATAGAAACCGGAAGGGGTGTGGATTTTCGTCCCACCCCTAACAAGTTAGCCCACTTCCATCTTAGACTGCATCATCACTTAACATCAGGTGTGATAGCAGTCAAGGGCCAACTTGTAGTCGATAAAAATAAATAAATAATCATATTATTGGAAACCCCTACAAATATGATGAGTTATAGTTTTTAACTAGTAAACAAAACAGACAATATACGCAAACAGAGATATATTTTCAATGATTACTTTTTAGGTTAGGTTTTTAGGATTTATTTTTAAATTCTTGCTAACTCTTAAAAGGTTACTGTTTTGCTTGGGTTTCCTAAAAGGGTACTGTTGCTTCCTAAAACAGCCACCTGGGACTCCCGTTTTAGACCAGGGCCCTAGCTGAGTTTTGTGTAAAATTTAAATCTATAATGTGCCTTGAAATCTCACCAAGCACATAAACCAAGTTGGGCTATGTGGACACCACCTAGATGTAATTTTGACAACTTCTATGGCGAATATTCTAGTAAATATTTATTATTGAAGTAACGCTTCTTACTAACGCTCTAGGGTACATGTTATTGACTTTCAGCGTTCCCAATTGAGGAGGATCAGGACATGTCCATCTTCTTCGACCACACTGACGCCAGTGCTCGCATCGTCGGAGGCAGCAACGCCGGAAACGTGCCTACACAGGTGGCGCTGACCACCGGCACCGCCACTCGCAGCTTGGTGTGCGGAGGCAGCATCGTGTCCAACAGACACGTGCTCACCGCCGCCCACTGCATGAGACCCGTCGGCGGAAACAACCCTATTGCGTAAGTGTCTTTAAGAATTTTTTGTGTGTTTGCATTTTGAGATCGGCATTCGACTTGAGATGGTCCATGTAACTTTGGGGACAGTTAGTGTTGCCATTTAGCTAGTCCATAGCTTGAGTACATAGATGACCAAATGAAAATGAAGTCCTTATGCACTCTTGTCATTTTACTATACAGGTGTCCCATAATTAATGGATCAAACGAAATTGGGAGATACGCCATCTTATTTTCTAAAAGTAATTGTACTAGTATAAAAAAACCTTAGGGTGACCAAATTATACGTTTTACAAGTTTTTCAATTTTCTCAGTTCTAAATTACTTACATTTCTCAATGTTGTAATTAAAATTTCGAAGATTTTACTTATATTATTAATAACTAAATCTAACTACTTACTAGAAGTGCAATAAGCTCCATATTGGAACGAGTGTCCAAAGCTGCTCTAGTAGGGTCCTTCCGAATTTGGTTGGGCAGGGAGAATAACTTGAACAGAGGAGGTGAGTGTTGACGCGCGTCACTAAGGGTACCCTTAAACCTACACCCGAGTCACAAGTCTCGGGCTCTGTTCGGAGCTTTTCTCTCAGCCACGCGATGGACCCGGCACCCGCACGGTGAATCCATGGAATGCTAAGATATTCGTCTCTCACCCTACTTTTTTGAAAACTAGTCAAATCTTCGTTTGATCCATTAATTATGGGACACCCTTTCGATATGTATACATCCTGCGACTAACTGCATGGCAATATCTAGCACGAGCTCCACTTCGATGTGCGCCTCGTTTAAAAAATATTTACTTCCAGCTCCAATTAATTTTGACGACCTCCGTGGCGCAGTGGTATGCGAGGTGGATTTATAAGGCGGAGGTCCTGGGTTCGATTCCCGGCGGGCCAGATTGAGATCGCTGCAAGTGTGCCTATAAAATAAGAAGAGTTCCTTCGAGTTTCCCAGGAAATCATCATTAGATCCTAATATAATGACTATGGGACCATTTTTGAAGTGAGCCCTTTCTAAAAATCATTATGAGAATGAGAATTATCAAAATCGGACAACTCAATAAAAAGTTATGCGCATACATAAAAAAAATATAAACACGTGGAATTGAGAACCTACTCCGTTTTTTTTCGTCGGTTAAAAAGAGGCCCTCATTCACGCTTCAATATATGTACATATACTCTGCGACTAAATGCATGGCATTTTGCCAGCGGATCCGCAATTGTCCTCCGCCTCGCTCAAGAAACATGTACTTCCAGCTCCCTCCGCGGGTGGGCGGGAACCAACCGCTGGGCGAGCGGCGGCACCTCCATCCAGTTCAGCCGCGGCCTCATGCACGCACAGTACAACCACAATACCATCAAGAACGACATTGGCGTGTACACCACATCACAGGTCATCGCTCTCTCCGCTTCTGTGCAAGTTATCGCTCTGAACTTTGACTTCGTTGGAGCTAATGTTCAGACCAGAGTTACCGGCTGGGGCAGGACTTCGGTGAGTTTACACAAATTCCAAATAAAAGTCAAATCAAAGGTCAATTACTAGATAATTCAAAATTAAGTTTGGCATAAAGGTTACAAGCTACCAAATTTGGAAATTTCTAATTTTCTTGAAATATGTTCAATTCGTAGGCTGGAGGTCCGCTCTCTGCCACTCTGCTAGAGCTGCGCGCGCCCACCGTCGACGGACAGCGCTGCGTGAACGAAGTCCGCCGCGTGGCCACCCAGGTCGGCATCCGCGCGCCGCACGTCGACCCCGCCATCGAGATCTGCACCTTCCACTCGCCCGGACGCGGCACTTGCAACGTAAGCCTAACATGCAATTAATATTAATTAATTCTTCAGCTAATGAATGTCGAACTCAAATACCTGTGTTATGTTCATCCCTTGTTACTTTCATATGATCTCCACTATATAATTTTATGATTGATTAATCAAAAAACACTACAGCTAGGCGGCATACTTTGCTGACTAATCACCGACTACATAAATGGCCGAATATCGAAAAATGGTCGAATAGTCGAATAGTCGTAGAAAACATTTAGCTTTTTAATGTGACCCATAAGTGTGGTTAATTGACATATTTAATAGTGATATTTTAAAAAAATACAATGGTATTTAAAGGTGGACGGACAGCTAAGGAGGTTAGAATTTATAGTGTTTTATGATCTCTTTATTAATTACATTATTTAGATTCATAAAAAATAGCTGACCCGGCAAACGTTGTTTTGCATTAAAAATTTAAAAAAAAATTTAGATGAAAATTAGATAGTAGCTGATTCTCAGACCTGCGGAATACAAAATTTGGTAAAAATCGATAAAGCCGTTTCGGAGGAGTACGATAACTAACATTGTGACAGGGAAATTTTATATATTAGATATAACTTTCACACTATAAACACTTCATGCTAATATTATAGGCGAATGGCTGTGTGTGCCACAACTAACTCAAACTCAAAATTAAATTCATTTAAGTATTTCAATTAGACTGAAATGTCATATTAGACTATTTGTAGTGTCTCTACCACTGGCTCAGAAGGCGAGTTCAGCTTTCTAGAGAGAGCTAGAAACTCAACAGTTGATCTTTTGAAATTAATAAAAGTATTATACATTATTAACAATACTACTATTGAATTAAACTTTTTCAGTTATATATATTGGAGATAAGGTAAATAATGGATAAAGGATTTTTTACTAGACGCGAAAAATAGTGTGTTTTAGCTGAATTTTACAAATAGAATAATAAATATTATTAAAATTCAGTTGATAGATTTTTGCAAAGAGTATTATTTTTCCAGGGTGACTCTGGCAGCCCTCTGGTGCGCGCTGACCGCGGCCAGCAGATCGGCATCGTGTCGTGGGGTATCCCCTGCGCGCGCGGCGCGCCCGACATGTTCGTGAGAGTCAGCGCCTACAGGACCTGGATTCAAAATGCTATGCGCTAATAACTAAAAATGAATAAAAAAGAAATTGCGAAATAATTTATTGTTGTAATATTATTCCTTTTTTAAAATATCCTGTAACCTGCCACTTAGAAATCAGAATAAATAATGTTTCCTTCGTTCGTTATTTGTTATCTATGCTAATATTATAAACAGCCAAATCTAAACTCTCATCTGTTGGGGCTAATCTTCGGAACTACTGATCAGATTTAAAACAAAATTTGCACCAGTCATATGCTACGTTATTGGGAAGAGTCTTAGGTTATCTATACTAATATTATAAACAGGTGAAATTTGTAAGTTTGTAAATAGGGCATCTGTTGGGGCTAATCTTCGGAACTACTGACTCGATTTAAAAAATTCTTTTACCAGAAAAATGCTACACTATCGGGTAGTGACATAGGCTATATTTTATATTTGTATAATATATATAAGCCGAGTTATCACAGTTTTTGTCGCGAGAGTCGGACTGTGAAAATTATTAAATCGGCTTTATGCGCGTGCTATTGGATATAATTGAAAACATTGTATGAAAACTTTATGTATCTTTATAAGTTCTACAAAAATCCGCGATATCTATCTTTTATATTTTGGCAGATATAAAACTTTTTGTGTTTTAAAAAATCAATTATTTCATATGCTTACGTTTACGTCATTATTTATACAACTAAACTTAAATCCTTATCAAAATAATTAATAATCACAAGGATAGTATAGAGATGAGATTTATCTTTTACAGTATATTAATTAGTTACATAGTTTAGGAGATAATACAAAATTTCTAAGAAGCGCGACTGCCGCTATTAAGTCCAAATCAAGTTGAACTCTACGTACGTACGAGTACGTGAATAAGCGTCAGCATTTTGGTAAGTATGTTTTTTCATAGAAACGATAATACTGTAACGGGGTTGAGAATTCAATCTTTGTTTAATTTTTTTTGCCTTAAAAGACCATATGTATACTATTTATATAAAGCGGAACTATAAAAAAATTAAATTGAGAGGGGGAGCGGGGAATATACGTTTTTACATGAAAGTCTGTCTTTAAAATTAGAAGGGTACCTAAAAGGTTTTCACGCAGACAAAGTCGCGGGCGACTGCTATATATTATATTTTTATTATATTAGCCGAGTTTTTGTCGTTTCTATCACGCAAGTCGGACTGAAAAGTCTGTTAAACCAGCATTATGTGCTTGTGCTGTACCTATTACCAATTGGGTATAATTGAAAACAATGTAAAGAGATTTTATGTATCTACTAGCTGTACCCGGTAAACGTTGTTTTGCCATGTATATTTTTTATAGAAAACATTTTTTTACATAGGGGTTGATCGTGTAGGGGTGAAAATTTAGGGTTTTATGTATTTTTTAATGCCACATTTAAAAAAAATTGACCAAAAAATTAAAATACAATGTTAGGGGTGGACAACCCTTATCACTTAGGTGTATGAAAAATAGATAGTAGCCGATTCTAAGACTTACTGAATATGCATATAAAATTTCATAAAAATCGGTCAAGCCGTTTCGGAAGAGTATGGTAACTAATACTGTGACCCGACGATTTTATATATAATACTAATTACTAAAATGGCTATTAAAAAATAAGGGTTAATCGTAGAAAGGTGAAAATTAAGGATTGTATGTATTTTTGTATGTTGTATCCATTGACATATTATTACTATGGACTTCGGGTCTAATGCAAAATTTACGTCAAAAGTGTCCCAAGATATTTTATACACACTAGGATGTATTTATGTTTTTATACACAAAATAACATTGTAATGTATGTCTTATCGTATTGTTATACAGTCTAATTTGCAACGGTCTAATTGCATGGTCTAGTAATCAGCTTCGATTGACGGTTACCATGGCAGCCTTTTTTTGACATGACAGCTTCTCGTGAAAATAGGACAACATAAATGGTGTGGAGTCGGTAGCTTTCAAATTTTTTGGCATCTTATATTTATATATTATATTTACAACAAATTTTAATTTATATTTACATATCCCTGACCTCTATATGCTGGGATAAATCTTGTACCAAATAATAATTGTTGTAATTATCTTGTATAAAATAATAATTAGTTATAATAATATTTAATTACAAATCAAATCCACAAATGTACAAAATGATATGCCACTCGATATAGTTCTTTACTTTGAAATTTCAAGTTCTCGATATTTTCCTCTTTTTATTTAAACTGAAAATATATTTTTTTACTTCAATGACGTTAGATCACTTTTTTAAATAACTGTTCCTAATTTCATGTAGATAATTCTTATAGTTATCAAATTAATATACCATTATGGTCAAAGATATTTGATTAATATTCATGACATAAAAAATAAAAGTTGACATAATAAATAAAAATTTTTGAATTGAAAATAATCTAATGATTTTAATTCAAAAATTAAGTAAGTAAATAATTCAAATGTTAAACAACAAAATAACTCTATGCAGTCGTTGTTCTAAAACATTCTATTGCTCACGGCAGATCCGAACTAAATGTGGTTAATTAGATAAATATATTGCACTCCTTCTATCCTATACGCGGGTAGCGTATGGGAAAAGGACAGATAGATACTTGTGTTCATTTTGGTTGGTTATGCAATTCGTTTCTATAGTTTATTAAAATTTTAATAAAATAGCCTGTTTCAAAGCAAAATAATACCTTAAAATCATCAGTAAATATTTACTTACTGAAAATATGGTACACCGTCTTCTTTTCTCACCTTACTCGGGTAGTTCCTACAAGTTTTTCATAACACATTACGGCATTATTGACGTGTATTCTGTCAGTCAGCTAATATGAGACTGAATTGCGATTGGAAGTCATTTCGCGTTTTGGCTTACTTTTGGTTCGGACACTTTTTATCGCTGACCCGAAGTCCATAGTATTAATATGTCAATGGTTGTATCATAAAAAAATAGAAATTAAAAATTTTGTCAAAAAAAAAAAAATTTAGGGGTGGACTACCCCTAACATTTAGGGGGATGAAAAATAAATGTTGGCCGATTCTCATAGATACCGGATAAGCCCAAAAAATTTCATCAAAATCGGTCAAGCCGTTTCGGAGGAGTATGGCAACGAAAACTGTGACACGAGAATTTTATATATTAGATATAATTTTTACTTTAAATCCAGTCCGCCTGCTGCGGGGCCCGGGGGTCCAAACAACCGGTGGTCAGGGCTCCAGAGTGAGGAACCTCCTCACAATACGCGCCGTTTCAAGAATAACCGCCTTCTGTATCCGACCCTTGATTCAACAACTAAGCGAAAGCTTTTTAAGATGTTGGTCAAAGCTTTTCGTTATAAGACCGTTGACTGAAACGACTATAGGAACAATCATCGTTAAATCAACATTCCACATGGCGGTAACCTCATGAGCAAGGTCCAAGTATTTTGATACTTTTTCCTTTTCAGCTTTCACCAGACTATCGTCATGTGGAACAGTAATATCAACAATCATTGCAAGGCGCGTTGATCGATCAATTGGGTTTTTGAAAAAAATTTTTTTTGTGATAAATGGAAAGATTATATATTAGTTTTATAACAAAACTATTTTTTTTTTCGCAATGATTCAAAAGTTATTTCAAAATAAAAATAAATTTTTGAATCCAGTACCGAAGACACGCCGACAACTCCCGAACAAACCCGAGCGCGTGTGACGTCATAATGTTAGTTTTCACTCATTGCATTTGATAGAAAGATAATCTAATCACTATATCAGGTCTATTGGCTACAATATACCTATCAGTGATAATCGTTCGATCCCAGTAGAGCAACGCACTGCTATTTTCAAGAACTGACGCTGGGTCGTACCTATAGTAAGGCATCTCAAAATCGACAAGGCCATACTGAGGAGCAAGTTGTTGGTGGATTATCTTGGCTACTTGATTATGTCCGTGCAAGTATTCGCCATTAGCAAGATGAGAACACCCGGAAACTAAATGTCAGAGGGATTCCCCAGGCTGATGACACGATCGACATATGTCTAGAGTGCCATCTTTCATAATAATATGTTTCCGGTAGTTTCTCGTATTGATAACCTCGTCCATAATTGCACAGACAAAACCCTCGGTTTCCCCAAAGAGGTCACCGAATTGCAACCAAGATACTGATGTTATTTGATCTACAGCTGGCCCCGCGAGGGCCTTGTAGAAACGCCCATGCAACTCCTTACTCTTCCATATCGCCACACGATCTGAGTTAGATACTAATTACTTTAGGCTTACGCCAGATCTCTTTGCCAAGGGATAGTGGGGTAAAACCCTTGTCCACTGCAACGACATCCTTATGCATACCCACATTTATCTTGAGAAAGTAATCTCTGAGATTGCACACCTCACGATTATGGAGGTTCTTGGCGTTCAAGAAACCACGTCCTTCACCACGTGGGAGGTACAATCTCATTACAGATGAACGTGGATGGTGCATCCGATATGACGTCAGCAGTTTGCGGACTTTGTAGTCCAGGGAGTCCAGTTCAGTTTGAGTCCACTTTAGAATTCCAAAAGAGTATATGAGTAAGAGCATGACCTTATGTAGGCACGCACCTTATTACCACCTGATAAAAGACTTTTTTCAGACTGTCAAAGCGTCCCCGCACTAGTTGTTTAATATTCCCTACCTCAATACCAAGTACTTCTGATATTCCAAGGTATTTATAGGTCTCCCCTTCGCAAAGTGATTTGAGAATAATAGTCTCTGAAAGTACTATATTCTCAGAGCTCTCAACCCTGCCTCGCTCGATATTGATTACCGCACATTTGTCTACACCAAATTCTGAATGACTGAATCATGGCCTGAATGAGGCCTTCTTATAGTCCATCCAAGCAGCTGTGAGATTTTTTCTGTTTCGCCGAACCTGCTGGCAAATAGCAGTGTCAATGAGGAAAAGTTCCTTTGTACCACGAGACCGGGCCTTACATCCATTTTGAGTTGTAGCCAAAATATTATTTGCATTAATATGCATTGTTATTTTTAACCGACGAAAAAAAACGGAGGAGGTTCTCAATTCGACACGTATATTTTTTTTTTTTTTTTTTTTTTTTTTTTTTTTATATGTATGACCACGCATAACTTTTTACAGTGTTGTCCGATTTTGATAATTCTTTTTTTATTAGAAAGGGCATACATCCAAGGTGGTCCCATTGTCCGCATGTTAGGATCTCATGACGATATCCTGGGGAAATTATAATAATAATAATAATAATAATCTTTATTTATCAATCAAAAGTACATTCAGTGTAGATTTGAAGCCCTACCTCCTGTGCTAGTTATTACTGTATTACAGGAGGCAGTGTCTTCCCCATATCAATGATACAATGTTATGCTGATAAACAATTAGATTTATACAAAAGCAAAAAAGAACATATAAAAAGTGAAAAAAAAATCAAGGTAGGAGTGTGGGTGTGTGCGTGTGCGTGTGCGTGTGCGTGCGTGTGTGTGTGTGTGCGTGTGTGTGTGTGTGTGTGTGTGTGTTTGTGTGTTCATGTTAATGTTTGTGTTTATGTTAGTGTTTGTGTTTATGTAGTTGTATTTATGTATCTGTAAATATAAATATAAGAAAATATACATTTTAGGTTGAATAGGTATACCAGGTATAGCAGATTATCTATTTTGAATATACTTAGTTATCGATGTATAATAATTTCTCGGTGCCATCATAGTCATATTCTTTTAGCCATCCTTTAATATACATTTTAATTTCCCTATTGGTCATGTTTTTAGTGCTAACTTTGTTTGTTTTATTTAAGATATTATATAGGTAGGGTGCTAAAAATTCATAGTGTCTGCGTGCAAAACTACTTTTAGTTATTGGTATTGGGCACCTGTCAATCCTTTTTGTGTTTACCGGTAGATTAGGGATAGCTTCCCGGTGGAATCTCCTTAGTGCTGCATAAACAAACAGTTTTCTAACTGTTAACACATCAAACTCCTCATACAATAGTGTCGTTGGGTATGTAAATGGATACTGCATAATAACCTTCAATAAAACACGCTGTGCTCGTTCAACTTCTATTAAGAGTGATTTGGAAGCACTTCCCCAAGCGCAAATGCAGTAGCTGAGGATACATTCTCCGAGGGATTTATATAACTTAGTAAGCATGTCAACACTGCAGACCGTGCGAAGGGTTTTAAAGATATAGATTAGTCGTCTAATGCGCATACTGGTGTGGGATATATGCGGAGCCCAGTTCAACTTGTCATCGATTGTAACACCAAGATATTTGACTGTGTTAACAGCTACAAGAGAATTACAATCACATGACAAGTTTACAGTCTGATTCCAAATATGGCAGTGAGCTTTTATACTAAAGTCAGTTGGAGGTCGTCCGCTTCTTGTTTTACTAAAACATAGGTATTTAGTTTTTTCGGTGTTAAGAGAAAGAAGACTATTCTCCAACCATACAATTATTTCACTGAGACCTGTTTCAGCATGACGGTTGACCTCTTTCCACGTGGGGCCATGAAAAAGAAGAACTGTATCGTCAGCAAACATTATAATATCTCCTTTGTGCATTTGTTTGTTGCATAATTCATTAATGTAAAGTAGAAAGAGAGTAGGACCTAAAGTGCTGCCTTGAGGAACCCCACAGGTACAGGAATATGTGTCACTTAAGCATCCTTCAACTCTGACTTGCTGAGTCCTATTGGTCAGAAAGTCAGAAAACCAATTGTGAGCCACTCCTCTTATTCCATAGTTCTCTAAACGAGACAGTAAAATTGGAATAGAGACTGTATCAAACGCCTTCTGCAAATCCAAAAATATTCCAACGACCCTATTATTACGATCGAGATGGTTAGTAATTATATTAGTAAGCCTGAGCACAGCATCTTCAGTTGATTTTGCTGCTCGGAACCCATACTGGTTTATAGATAGCAACTTATTTGCTTCCAGGAATAGCATCAATCGGTTTGTTAACTAATTTTTTCTAAAATTTTAGCAATCACGGGTAAAAGTGAGATTGGTCTATAATTAGATGGTAGGTTTTTATCTCCCAATTTAAAGATCGGGACTACAATGGCTTTCTTTAATAACTTAGGAAAGATACCGGTACTAAAGCTCTGATTGCATAAATAAGCTATTGGATGTGATAGAGAGTCAGCACACAATTTAATAACCTCAACTGTGATGTTATCCCAACCCGATGCACTGTTACTTCTTAGACCAGATATAATAGTTCTGACTTCTGAGTAATCGGTTAAGAACAGTGAAAATGAATTACACGGAGAGTTTGAATAGTTAACTGCTTTATATGCTAAAGAATGCTGTGTTACTTTTAATTTGTTAAGTGTATTACTAGCTAGTTTACTTCCTACGGATGTAAAAAAGTTATTAACTTCATTTAGGGATTCGACAGATGACGGTTTAATTTTAAGTAAAGAGCCTGAGGACACCTTATTTTTACTATAACATAGCTCTTTAATAGTGTTCCAAGTTTTTAACATATTACCATTGCTAAATGCTAATTTCGTCTTATAGTATGATGATTTTAATGATTTTATTATTTTATTACAAACATTTCTATAGTTTAAGTATTTAGTTTTTATCTCAGTGTTACTTGGAGAGCATTTATATTGCTTGTGCAACTTATTCCTTTTGCGAATACATCGCACTACACCAACAGTAATCCACGGCTTAAGGGGTAATTTTTTATTAGGTATCTTTTTAACGATGGTATTTTTATCTATAAGATCTCGCAGAGTTGATACAAACATTTCAGTTAAGGAATTAACATCAGTAAACGCATAAAACTCACTCCACGATAGTCGTGATATGGACTCCCTAATGGCAGTTTTGTTAGTCAAGATTTTGTTAAGCTGAGTATTTAGTTTATTAATTTTGGTATTAGTGATGTACAATAGTACAGGTGAGTGATCAGTAAGTTCCTCAAATACTACAGTCTGCCATTTACCTAATGTTTTTACCATGAAATGGTCTATGGTAGTGTTCACTCTTGTCGGGATGTTAATACCTTGCACTAGACCGTATGACGCCATCAAGTTTAAGTACTCTGATGAATATCCCTTAATATTAGTTGGCAAAATATCTATGTTAACGTCACCAGTCAGGATAATATTATGCTTAATTTTTATATTATTAATTATACTGTCAAGCGAGTTTAGGTAATTTGTCGGATTAGAGAAACAAGGGGGTCGATACGTGCATATGATAGTAAAAGAATCACTGACTTCAAGCACTAAGCAATTACCGTCTATAATACTTGGCTCATAGGCACTAACATCAAGATTGTTTTTTACATACGAGACAATTCCGTCATTTTGATTTAAACTAGATTTTGTACAAAAGGAGCTATAATTGTTTATTGTTGGTGGAATGAAGTATTCATTTATCCAACATTCTGTCAGAACTAGAATGTCTAATGTTAGGTTTAGTGTACTTATGAAGGCTAGAAGTAGGTCTAGATTACAGTTAATACTTCTGATGTTTATTGTGAGTATTGCTAATGAATTAGCGTCGTTGTGTTTGTAATATTTTATTAAGTTCGTGCAGTTAGACGGGTCGTCACAGTAAGAGCAAAAAGTTGTTAAGCTGTTGTCAATATCTTGTAGAATACTATTAGAATCCAGTGTTGTTTAATAGTAATAGTAAGGTTCTACTGAATAGACAAACCAAGACATATTCTATGTTAACATATAAACAAAGTATATTCTCAATAATAGATATACCTATATAAGACGTAAAAAACTGTTTGTTTGTAAAGTGTAGAGTGTTGTGTAAGTGTAAAGAAGCATAATTGTTTACTACAGTAATTTTACAAAATTTTACAAAAACAAATAAATTAAGGTTAATGAAAACCATGCATAGAAAATAATAAAAATACCAAAACTTATATATACGTTTAAAAACACAGGCGGCTAGTCATTTATCTTCCCTACTCAATTTATGTAAGGCGTTTTCATTTTTGATGAAAATAAACGGAGCACCTTCCTTCTTCCGCAAATAAACTTTCCCATGAGAAGTCCAGCAGAATGCATACGAATTGGCTTTAGAAAATTCACGGGCTTGAAAGAAGAGTTTTTTGCATTTGTAGGTCAGGGCTTCAGACATAAATATCGGTTGGGCGGGCGAATCAAGTTGAAGGTGCTTAGTACCTAGTCTGTCAGTCCCTCGGTGTTCTCTTGAATTTTGAATTGAAGGAACTCTTCAAATTTTGGAGGCACGCTTACAGCGATTTCGGTTTTTGTCTCGGTATCGGTAGCTTTTTGGCTACTAGTGCCGTATAATATACTATGACAGTATAGCACGAGTACGTTACGTGGCGATAAATCACTAAAAAGTAAGAAATAAAATTTTTTAACAAAAAATAGAACCGACTGAAAGCGCACTAAAAAGTAAAAAATAACTGTGTCATTTAGTTGCTTTAATTTACTTAAGCATATCTAGGAGTCGGTGCCAGCCAAGGTTTCTACTTTCAAGGACGTTACCTAGAACCCACAAACTTCTTTACTACGTAAAATAAATGTTCCTTAAACATGCTGCCACCGACTTCATAGATATGCTTAAGTAAATTAAAGCAACTAAATGACACAGTTATTTTTTACTTTTTAGTGCGCTTTCAGTCGGTTCTATTTTTTGTTAAAAAATTTTTTGATGTCAAAATGGTTGTAAGGAGCTTATAGATAGTAGGTAAGCATGTAATCGGTCGGTAGTTTTTTGGATCCATGCTACTTACGGATTTGTATAATAGGAACGTGACACCAGTTGTTAGGAATGTCGGTAGCAATCCAATGTCAACGGCGCCTTGGAACTGTATTGCCAAGACAAAATGCGCACTACGGAACCATTTCAACCAGAAGTTATGCAATCCATCCAGACCTGGACATTTCCAGTTGGAAGCCGGCCGAATTGCACAACCTACGTCTTCCGCAGTTGTGGTTATTGGAACCATTTGTTCTTCCATCGCGAATTTCTCCTTGACAATACTCATCCAAACGCCGGTTGTGTGATCAATGGGGGTCGACCAGATGCTACGCCAGGAATGTGACATAGCATCAGATGTTGGAAACTCCCCATTAGTCACACACACACACACTAGATTGCTCCCAGTTCCTATATACTTTCCGTTGGTCACTTTGAAGCAGACGATTCTGATGATATCGGTCTATACGCTCTTTATATCGCCGGATGCGTTTTGCCAATGCATAGATTTGCTGCTTCAAAAAGTCGATGCGTTCCGTGATACAGGCCAAGTACTGGGATGGACGTGTGTCAGTCCCAGCAAAAGCCTGGTTCACAAACCGCATGACTCTAGGGCGATTATTACCCTCCTTGAAGCAGATTAACTTAGCAGTAAGAGTTCTAGCCAGTGTGACACGCCTTTCGATTCTGGTCCGCCAAGCTGGTGCTTGACCCGTCCTTCACGAGGTTGTGCGCGGTTCAGGGAATGTAACTCACAGTATAGAATCGAATGCGCATCACTTAGGTCCTCAGATGTTATGAGGTAGGTACCTAACATCTGGTCTAGAACTCCCACTAACGCCATATTTCGTTTATGTACTGGCAATCGAGGCAGTTTTAGTCTTAAATTAAGAGGCATATACCTATACTACCTACCTGTGTTGTACACCTTATACACAGCAGATCTCCCGGAGGTGGAAGGAATAACAACCGCTACGTTTGCCGATGTTACCGCAATTCTAGCCTGCCACAAAGACCCAGTTGTAGCCTCGAGGTCACTTCAAAAAGGCTTCGATGCAATATCGAAGTGGCTTTACGAAAATAAAATTAATGTCAGCACATCTAAATCTGTGCAAGTCACTTTTACGTTGCGTAAAGAAAACTGTCCTCCCGTATTTCTGGGTGGAAATGAGCTCCCACACAAAAACAGTGTAAAATACCTGGGACTGCACCTTGATCGTCGCTTGACGTGGCAGCACCACATCAAAACAAAGAGACTGGAAATCAATATACGAGACAAAAATTTACACTGGCTAACAGGACGTAATAGCAAACTCTCCATTGACAATAAACTTTTACTATACGAAGTAATGTTAAAACCAATTTGGATGTATGGAATTGAACTATGGGGAAGTTCCAGTAACTCCAACATATCTATCCTGCAAAGGGCTGAAAACCTGATCTTAAGGAAAACATGTAATGTTCCATGGTTTACAACAAATGCCGAGATTCACGAGCACTTAAAAGCCAAAACTGTTAAGGAGGAGATTGACAGTGTCATCCAAAAATATAAAGGACGACTCATGAGTCATCCAAATGTACTTGCTTCTGATTTGCTCCATCGAACATACCAGAGCAGACTTAAAAGAAAAAATATCATCTAGTAACGAATGCTAAAAGGAACTAAGAAGGGGATGTTCTCACTGGAGAATACACTCGACATGCGAATGTGCTCTAAACGCATCTGCTTATAGTCCTTCACTGATTGCAGATAAACACAAATAAGAAAAAAAAAAATATACCTATACATCAAAATCGTATCCTCCAAAGTCCTCAATTGCTCATCATTCTGGTTACTTACTGACTCATCAACACTATCCTGTAGCTCCTCTTGGATGTTGGTTTGCAATGTATGCTGAGTTAATCTATGGGTAGTATCAATCTGTGGTAAGGCTAAGCGCAGTCGCTCAAGGTGAGACTCATCCAGCAGATGATGTCGCAGGATAGTCCGCACCTGATCCGACAGTCATCGTTGGTTCAAGCATCTGAAACAAAGACAGCATTGTTGCACGGTACGCAGAGAAGTTAGTTCCCCTTCTGTCGCCCCATAGTACGCACGCATGATGCTCTCATTCGTGGACTGAGACCATCTCATGTGGCGCACTACACCGCCGGCAGCGGGAGCACTCACGGGGGCCCTTGGCCCTTGTCGCCCCAAGCTTTCCGGTGGCTGCATCCGTGTGTCATCGTCATCTTGATTTGAATAGGGTGCGGTGACGCCCCGGCATGTCCTCCGCACTGGAGGTGGCGTCACATCCCCCGCAGATGATGGCGGGGTTCCGTAGGTGTCCGAGCATGACGATGACAACGGCGATATGTTATTCCTTAGTCGTGCGCATATTGATCTGCCGCCACCACGTTGCATTATATTTATAATTTATAGCCATTTTTTACACTGTTTATTTATTGTATAACTTGATTTTTAACTATTTATTTCAATTTAAATATTTTATTTCGGATAAATTTTGTCCATGTCAACCGGTGGCAGGTGACATATTATTAAGGTGCGTACTTAAGGAGATTATGAAAAGTTAATACAAATAATTCAATCGCAAGCTATATGACGTGGACACTTTGCTTGACAGGGAACTATAAAATATATTTAAATTGAAAGGGGGTGAAGGGATTGAACAGACTTTATACGAAAGGATGTCCTTAAAATTAATAGGCTGCCTAAGGCATTTTCACGCGGAATAGAAAAAAACATCTTAAAAAATTGCAAAAACATCCCCTCCTCCGGTTGCGGATCTTAGATAATAGTTAATATATACAATTGTTCCTGTATCGCTAGTAATAAATTAAATATCATTTTACGATCGAAATGAGTACAGTTTTGAAGACCGGGTTTGTGAGTATCACTCATGATGTAAAATTTCAACCACAAACCGTCTCTAAAGGCAAGTTGTTGGTATTGTCCGGGATGTAAAAGAATTAAGAACGAATCAAGAACAGAGTTCAATAATTCAAGCTCGCATCATAAGACAAACATTTTATTACTTTGCCACCTTACAAAACGGTTTTAAACGTAAATAATTCAGCTTAGTTTGAACTTAATAATCAGTTTGATTGAGTTTTAATATGCTTGAGTTTTAATATATTTGATTGCAGGTGAATATAGGACGAGTAATCACAAGTGTATATAATGCGATTATTAAAATTATGTTTTAAAAATGCTTTGCCGTTGACAGATATAACAGATGACAGACCTTACATTATTTCTACTTCTGACCCCCATTGGCGCTGTGATAGATTATGTTACGTCCTTTCGGCATTCTCTCGATCAATGTACTCAGCCCAATCTAAGCACTCCCAAAAGTTGCACCAAGGATCAAGGAATATAACTACTCAACTCGAAGTATCACAAATTGGTTGGAATGATAGTGGGCTTCCGAAAAGTAGTTTTTTTTTTTAAGTTTTTTCATGTAATGAGCAATGTTGGGTAGATAAAGATCTCTGCAAACAAACCGCGGACAGCACGTGGCAACACGCATAAACTTATTTTGAATAGTTTGTTAGCTCTTTAGAGTTGACTTGGGTCGGTGGGTGGATACAAGTTTTGCAAAGAGTAACCTTAAGTCTGAGAGTCATTTTGCTAGTTAAAATTAAGGGGTAAAATTTACTTAACACATATAAGGCTTCCTTCTAGTTCATTCGGCTATTAAAGGTTACCAAGAGATTTAAACCAATTATGGCAAACACGATGTGTATGAAACAGTGCGGTGTCGTCCTTTAACTGTGCAACGTGTACGACAGGAAAGTTTGGTAGGTATGTCACTCGTTAGAGTGCATATAAGAGGGGTGAGAGCACGGAGCTCCGAGGAAATTCTGCGCGTATAGGCCTACGGGAGGAGAGAGTTCCGTCTAGGCGGTATCTGAAGGTACGGTCTTTGAGGTATCTAACATGCTATCCTGTTTTTTCGGTAAGTGAAACGGTAGAGCACGGCTGACTGGCTTTAGAATGCCAATGACAGTGGCTACCTTACACTTTGAGGGAAAGGAACAGTGGCCAATTTTCCGACACTTTCAACAATTATCATTTACAATTATCAATTACAGCCAATTTATCCAAAACTGAGACAAATTATAAACCAAAACTTTCCTTTAGAGTTACCAAATGTAATCCATACAGTAGTCGTCAAGTGTATTACAAACTAAAGGAAAGATGCGGCTGGAGACCTTGTTTTATAATATGTAAATATAACAGCCAACGAATGTCCTAAATATGGATGAGTTGTTTATATAGATAATCTCATTACCTATTCTACCAAAGGCTTAGCAAAAATAAACAAAATAAATTGCAAACAAATCATTTTTTTATTATTCAGTGTCAATTAGCGGATAGCGTTTTGAACCCAAGTCCTGTAGGCGCTGATTCTTACAAACATGTCCGGAGCGCCGCGCGCGCAGGGGATACCCCATGACACGATGCCGATTTGCTGGTTGCGGTCAGCGCGCACCAGAGGGCTGCCGGAGTCACCCTGGCAAAACAAAGTTATACGTACGCTTAGGAAGAGAAGGAATTTCAGGACAGTTAATGAAGGCTTTTGATATATATATATATATATAAATGTTACTTTATACGAACATGGCGGATCTGTATTCTCAGTTGTTTTTCGGATTGCAAAACGGCTGTGCAATTTGTCTGATTTGGTGAAAAATAGTGTCGAATTAATTAAATTAAGTGTGTCAATTATAAGTAATGCTTACGTTGCAAGTGCCGCGTCCGGGCGAGTGGAAGGTGCAGATCTCGATGGCGGGGTCGACGTGTGGCGCGCGGATGTTGACCTGGTTGGCCACTCGGCGGACTTCGTTCACGCAGCGCTGTCCGTCGACGGTGGGCGCGCGCAGCTCTAGTAGATGGGGGGATAGAGGACCTCCAGCCTAAAAAACAATAACAACGTTACGTTTACGTAAAATTTCAAGTTTAGGTATTTATTAAGCGTTGTCTAGTTTTCTTTGTTTTAAAAATTGCGTAAACTCACCGAAGTCCTGCCCCAGCCGGTAACTCTGGTCTGAACATTAGCTCCAACGAAGTCAAAGTTCAGAGCGATAACTTGCACAGAAGCGGAGAGAGCGATGACGTGTGATGTGGTGTACACGCCAATGTCGTTCTTGATGGTATTGTGGTTGTACTGCGCGTGCATGAGGCCGCGGCTGAACTGGATCGACGAGCCGCCGCTCGCCCAGCGGTTGGTTCCCGACCACCCGCGCAATGAGCTGGAAGTATATGTTTCTTGAGCGAGGCGGAGGACAATTGCGGATCCGCTGGCAAATTGCCATGCATTTAGTCGCTGAGTATATACCTACATATTATATTGAAGTGTGTATGAGGACCTCTTTTTAACCGACGAAAAAAAACGGAGGAGGTTCTCAATTCGACGTGTATATAATTATATTGTTTATGTATGATCACGCATAACTTTTAATAGAGTCGATCGATTTTGATAATTCTTTTTTTTAGAAAGGGCTCACTTCTAAAATAGTCCCATAGTCATCATGTTAGAATCTGATGATGATATCCTGGGAAAATCGAAGGAACTCTTCATATATTTTAGGCACACTTGCAGCGATTTCCATTTAGTTGCTTTAATTGACTTAAGTATATCTATGAAGTCGGTGCCAGCCAAGATTTATACTTTAAGGAAGTGAGCTAAATGACGCAGTTATTTTTTACTTTTTAGTGCGTTTTGATACGGTTAAATTTTTTTAATAAAATTTTTTATGGTCATCTATGCACACAATCAACGGACCAGCTCAAAATCAACATTAATTGTCTTCGAAGTTTCACAAACCATCTCAATCGAATGCCAATTTTGAACAGCAAAGTCACGCAAACACTTACGCAGCAGGGTTGTTTCCGCCGACGGGTCTCATGCAGTGGGCGGCGGTGAGCACGTGTCTGTTGGACACGATGCTGCCTCCGCACACCAAGCTGCGAGTGGCGGTGCCGGTGGTCAGCGCCACCTGTGTAGGCACGTTTCCGGCGTTGCTGCCTCCGACGATGCGAGCACTGGCGTCGGTGTGGTCGAAGAAGATGGACATGTCCTGTTCCTCCTCAATTGGGAAGGCTGAAAGTTAACAGTACATATTAGCGTATGCCGGGAAGCTTTACTTTAACCATATATCTATACTTAATATTATAAAGAGGTAACGTTTGTCAGTTTGTGACGTTGTAAGGGGTAATCTCTGAATCTACAGAACTGATTTTTTAATTATTTCACCAACATAAAGCTACGTTATTGTAGAGTGTTATAGGCTATATTTTATATTGGTGTTGTATATGTTAGCCGAGATATCACAGTTTTTGTCGCGCAAGTCGGACCGAAAAATCTGTTATGATTTTCTAAGTTGAACAATACCTAGTAAAACAAAAAAAGAATTACTTAAATCGGATTTGTAGTTCTGGAGATACGCTCCTTATATATAACGATAACAAACATAAAAACATACATACATACGCTTTTGAAATTTTTAGGCATGGCATATTAATCCTTACGTACAAAAGCTTGCAAAAATATACTGTTCCTTTTGAAACACGTTATTAGGACGCGCACTTTTAGGGAGCGTACTATTTCTCCCCAAGTTGTGGCTTTATGGGCTGTGTGCAAGGGAGGCACTGGTTTTAGTTTGTTCTTAGGGATACCAGCGTCTCCTTCATTGTACTGAGATAGCCACCGAGGGAGATTTAGTGGGTAAAAATCCCACATAACTTGAATTTTTACCTAAAAGGTTGGGACCTTGTTGAAGATTTCCCCCTCGTCAACAAAAAATATTATTACATCTTAATTGGTGGAATGTATAATATTAAAGAAATATAAATAACTACCTTCTAATGAATGCATGTTTCTGATGACGATAATGCTACAAGGCTACAAGGCTACACTCGACATCTTTATAATTTATAAGTTATAATATGCTCAGTCAGTAAATAATAAGCAAACTACGTCTTCATCATTATCAGCCTATTATACTAGTATGTAGTTTACTACATACTCTACGCTAATATTCCCCTTCCTTTATCTTCGTCTTCTATATATATAAAGATGAATTACTGCTCCTTAGTCTCGCTAAAACTCGAGAACGGCTGAACGGATTTATCTTATTTTGTTCTTGAAATGATCGCGGAGGTCTAGGGAAGGTTTGAAATGTGAAAAAATTCGAATAATTGCCGGGAAAATTACTAAAAAGCGCAACACTGCCGCTATAGCGTCCAAATTAAGTTGACCTTCTCTGTGTTACATTATACCTACTGGATAGGGTACAGCATTTTGGAACTGGTACTCTTTCATTTTATCTAGCTATACCTTTTAGTATCCATAAATATATATTGCTATGTACTGTAATGTCGGACAATGTTTAACAAAAATGAAGATCTTTAGTACACGGGACGGGACGGAAAATATTGCTTGACGGGAAACTATAAAAAAAATTAAATTGAGTGGATTAACGTAGAATGGCGACACTTTATACGAAACTATCTTTAAAATTAGAAGGGTACCTAAGAGGTTTTCACGCGGACGAAGTCGCGGGCGACTGCTAGTATTTATATAAAGGTAAAATTTAAACTTCCCCGGGACATCATAAAAAAATTGAGTTTTTAAGTGTGCGTTAATACTTTATAGAGTTATAATTTCGACTACAGTTTGCAGTCGAGTGTTCTTACCATTGCTGCCGAGGAGGACAGTTAGGCACAATAGTGCAACTTTGAATGCCATTTCTTCTACGGACCTGGACTACCAGCATGCCCGCCAATCCACGTATTTATATGCATAAAATATTTTAATCGTTATAAAAAATATCTTATTAATAAATATCATTAAAGCTCGCATTATTGGGTAGATTATGTTATAATCGCGGATATCGTATCATTGTTCATATTGTGTTTACATTTTCATTATCCTGTCATAATATGCAAGGTATTTTAAGGTAGACTAATACATCAAACTGTTATTTTCCATGCGATGTAATTGGAGGAAATATATAAATTACACTTTGGGTTCCCATTATTAAAAAAAAATAAAAGAAGTCCAGGGATGTTTAAACTTAGCTACATTATTTTGATGTATCTTCCTGAAACAAGGATTATAAATAACTTGTTTGGAAATGAACTTACTCCAACGCAAGATTGTAACTCTTGATAAAGAATGTTTGCTGATTTGTTATAGGACGAAATAGTTAACACGAAGTTATTTAGAAATAATAGCGTACAGTTACGCTCTCTTAGCATACAAAACTATGTCTGTTTTGGATGATTCAAAAACTAAAAGACGCCCGTCAAAAGTTAAGACCCGATTATTTTCAATTTCACCGCTGGAACACCCATGCACATAATTTGCTTACAATAGTGAGTTGTTTATAACGCCTTGCAGTAAAACTGCTAGGACGTCCTCTGTACGAGTACAGTCCTGATCTTACACCTGGCACTGTTTCCAGTCAATAAGGATTAACTCGAGGTTTTAGCGGCGACGGTATCCCAGAAGAAAAAGATAGTAAATTTTTATGACTGGTCTTTACATATGAAGAAACGTATAAGAAGCGGTACAAATAGTTTTTGACAATATCTCTTAAAAAACTTACTCGTAAAACTATTTAATTCATTAGTAACTTATATTATGTGAAAAATATTAACAATAAAGTAAACCTACTGAGGTACGAAAATTATATAAAAAAAAACAGAATAATTACAATAACTAACTAATTAACTTAACTATAAGCGTAATTCTAAATTTTGCCCTTTTGGTAGGGTGCCCATCGCGCAGGCAGCATTTCCGCGCTGTATTGCGATAGATATTCGTAGCGCGAGAAAGCTGCCTGCACGAGGGTCGCCTGTTGCCTCCCTGAGGCGCCTACTTAATTCCTTATGACACACCTGAGCGCTTCTGCCCCATGGACCCAGTGTCTCGACTCCAAATGGAAAAAACTTATACTGAGTGCCGAGACAACTGTATTTTAATATCTTTTGATGCTTTCGGGCGTCCGCCGCCGCTCCGGCACGTCCAGAGGTCGAATGAACATAGGACGCCGCTAAGATATCGGCACATGTCGCGTCCCATACCAGCGCACGCCCCGTACTCCAGGGAATCACATAGTTTTTTAAAATTGTAATATATACGTCTATATTGTAAAACTTTCCTAGTGTATTAAATTGCACACACAGGCTAAATGGCTAAAATTTTGATACTAATTGTTAGGTTACTATAATATTGGTAAGATCTAATCATGATTAAAATTAATTTATTATAATTATATATATTTTCGTGAAAAATATAAACACTACACTGTCAAGGGATGAGAGTGATGGGCCTTGACTACTCTGCCGAGCGCCTATAGCTTTATTAGTGATAGATGGACAAAATAATTTTGAAGGATAGAAAAAAAAATTACCCTTTTTTCATGTATTAACAATCACTATTAGATGTTGATGACAGTGACCGGGACCGACGGCTTAACGTGCTCTCTGTGGCACGGGGGTGTAACACCACCAACTTCCCGACTCAAGGCTTGGAAAGTATTGAGTATTTGATAGAAGAATGAAAAACTCAGAATTATTCCATGACCCGACCCAGGATTCGAACCCAGCACCTCGTGATCGAAGCCAAGTAGGCTAACCATTAGACAATAAATTATTTTTAATAAAAAATACTTTTATACAAAATTTTTGTACGTGAAAATTTTGTCTGTATCTACCTACTGTTTTTTTTATCAGAAGATAAAAATAATTTATATTGTTAATAGCAAGCCAACCCCAACACAGCTTATGCACTTATCGATGCAATATTAATCGCTAATATCTAAAATATGCAATTTTAGGGATCAAAAAAATTATGAAGAACCCAAAGATAATAAAAATATTCCTTATTGTCCTGTTCATCATCACTATCACTCTATATTAATTGCCCATTGCAGGGCCATTAAAATAGGCATTGCAGGGTTGTGTGAAAATTGGGAAACAGGTAAGTAAAAACCGAAGGACCAAACTGGTGTATCTTTTGCGGTGTAAGTTCGACGAAGACAGTTTCCTCTTTTTAGCCGACGGAAAAAGATGAAGGAAGTTCTCAATTCAACATGTATATTTTTATTTTTTTTTATGTAGATATGACCACGCATAAATTTTTACAAAGTCGGTGCCAGCCAAGTTTTCTACTTTAAGGACGTTACCTAGAAGCAGAACCCACAAACTGCTACTATGCTTAAATAAACGTTCCTTAAATTAGGCTAAAACCGACATCATAGATATGCTTTAGTACGAATATCTTAGCATTCCATGGATTCACCGTGCGGGTGCCGGGTCCATCGCGTGGCTGAGAGAAAAACTCCGAACAGAGCCCGAGACTTGTGACACGGGTGTAGGTTTAAGGGTACCCTTAGTGACGCGCGTCAACACTCCCCTCGTTCAAGTTATTCTCCCTGCCCAACCATATTCGGAAGGACCCTACTAGAGCAGCTTTGGACACTCGTTCCAATATGGAGCTTACTGCACTTCTAGTAAGGCCAAGGTCTTTTAGCAGGTTGTAGAGAGACTTCGCTGGTATACCCCTCGCACCCACTTCTACCGCGTATAAAGCAACTAAATGGTCATAGTATTTATTCACTTTGAATACATGGTCTTTAGGGATGTTTGTTTCCCACGGCACTGTAAGCTCAACAAGTACTATACGTTTGATTTGTTTGGAAAAAAGAAATATGTCCGGTCTAGATGTCGTAATAGCTAAGTCTTCCTGGATTTTATAGTGCTTTTCATACGTGTCCATTAATATAGTCCAATCAGGAGCAGAGCCCAGAATTGAATAAGGCTTGCTGGTGGAATTTGTACCGCCCTTTTTGAGCCCTAGCTACTGAAAGGCTTATAGCTTCACGTATGATTTCTAGTACTCTGTCGTGGCGGCGTGAGTAGAGACCCCTGTCCAGGAGCACCTTGCATCCTACCAATAAGTGCCTTTTGACTTTTACTTTTTAGTGTGTTTTGAGTTGGTTAAATTTTTTTGCTAAAAATTTTTATTAGTCACGAGATTCAATCAATTATTATTAAATATTAGTAGAGGACGCTTGCGACTTCATTCGCTTCATAACATCTTTTGCAGAGCTTTTGGATTAAGGGTCGGATAAAGAAGCCAGTAAATAGTTCTTGAAACGGCGCGTATTGTGAGGGGGTTCTTCACCCTCGAGCCCCCGACCGCCGGTTGCTTGAGCACACAGAAGCGCCGCAAGTGAAGAAACAGATTTTTTTTATTTTTTTTAGGGCTTATTTAACATATATTTATACGTTAAATATAAATAAATGAGAGATGTGATAATGTTTCATTATTTAAGATCACTATCAGATGTTGATGATAATAACGGCTTACGTGCTCCCCGAGGAGCCCCCGCTCCTCGTAGCGGGCCAGCGATTTATAATTTTTTTATTAAAAGTGAAACAAAACCAATATAAAATACACTAAAATAATTAGAACAAAATTAAAACTAAATTAAATTAAATCTAAAACCTCCTCGACTCCACTGCAATGAGGCATAGTGCCCAGGATACTGGTAGCATTTCCCCTTTGGATGGCCAAACTAATCCGTTGGCAAAGTAGCTGCCAGCTCTTTGGTCACCCGTAGACTCGATAACTCTTTTTGAGATATCGTCAAAAAGAGCACGAGCCTCTGGTCCCCATGGCCCCAAAGTCTCAAAGGCACAAACACGAAATTACCTTTTATATTTTCGTATTTGCGCGTCTTGGCCTGTTCAGTGTTCTTCGCCGCAGCACCCGCCATAGAAGAGGTAGCTTCTATATGGGATGCAGCTAGAGTATCAACGCAAGTCTAATTTCCATGGAACGAGAGTCATATCATCTGGTCTCTTACCATCGATGCGTGCCAAACCGATGGGTTCTAATACAGTTGGCTCGTGAGCAGTAGCAAGAGACCGGCGGATGATGTCGTTCAGGATGCAGTGGGAAAAGAAGCGACCTGCGATTCTCGAACAGGAGAGTCCATGGTGGCCAAGGGGGTCAACGCTGTCACCACAGTGGCATCGGTGAGGCTGGGTTAAATTTGCGCCAAGCCTAAGGCCAATCGTCAACGAAAGGGTGGTGTGATCTAACATAGTCCCCAGGTTTCTAGACGGGAGAGCATGGAGCCAATAACCGGACTCTTTCACAGAGACAGCGGGAAGACGAGCACAGTCAATTTTGGTATTCATCATCATCATCATCATTACCAGCCTGTAGACGTCCACTGTTGGACATAGGCCTTTTTTAGGGACTTCCAAACACAACGATCCCGAGCCGCCTGTTGGCAGCGGCTCCCTGCGACACGTTTAATGTCGTCAGTCCACCTGGTTGGGGGTCGACCAACGCTGCGCTTTCCGGTGCGGGGTCGCCAATTTGCCACCTTGGGCCCCCAACGTCCATCAGCTGTTAGAACTACGTGCCCCGCCCATTGCCACTTCAGTTCTGCGACTCGCTGGTCTATGTCGGTTACTTTGGTTCTTCTGCGGATCTCCTCATTTCTGATTCGATCACGCAGAGATACTCCGAGCGTTGCTCTTTCCATCGCCCGCTGAGTGACTCTGAGCCTTCTTATGACTAAGATTCGGATCCGTAGGTCATCACTGGCAACACGCACTGTTCGAAGACTCTCGTCTTTCTCGTCGAATTTTGGTATTAACACTGTCTAAAAGAGAGTTGAATGATTGTTTGCTTAAAATGTCATCCCTGTCTTTGTGAGGAGAGGCAGCGTATTTGGACTAGCCAAAGTCCATTTACTTATAGCATCTGCCAAATATGACACCTCTGAGGTTCCAAAAAAATTATATAAAATTTTATTAAATAGAATAAGTGTACTAAAATTATATAAAATTTTATAATAATTCTGCTGAAATTTTAATCATTTAACAAATTGTAACAAATAATGTCTTAAAAGTCAAAATATCATACTCGTATTTATATTATCTTATCTTTATCATTATTTTGAATCGTCAATATGTTATTTTTAGATTATATAAAAGTATGGAGCTGTATAGTCCGATTGGACCAAGCTCCTTTAATAAAGAATAAAAAAACTATTTAAGGTTGGAAACTTAAACTTAAAGCTACTAGGATTCCAAACACGTTTTAGTCAGAGAAGAGCCCACAGCTTGGTATTTTTTATTATTATCACCTTCTTACAATTTTTAACAATGTTATAAGTTATACAAAAATATGCATAAAAACACTATTAAAAATTTATAAAAAAATCTTCTCCGTTTGCGGGGCCTTTGCGGGTCCAAGCAACCGGTTGTCAGGACTCCAGAGTGAGGAACCTCCTTACAATACGCGCCGTTTCAAGGACTACTGCCTTCTGTATCCGACCCTTGATCCAACAATTAAGCGAAAGCTTCTTAAGGTGTTGATCAAAGCTTTTCGCAAAAAGACCATGGACTGAAACGACTATCAGAACAATAATAGTTGACTCAACATTCCACATGGCGGTTATCTCGTAAGTCGTGAGCAAGGTCTAAGTACTTTGATACTTTTTCCTTTTCGGCTTTCACGAGGTTATCGTCATGAGGAACAGTAAAATCTTATCTTACAATAATTATTATTATTTTAAAACTATAGAACTAATCATCCTGCTCCTTAAAGCAACTCACTCGTCTTAGTATAGTAAATTCCTGACGTTGCCAGTGGCACAGCGGTATGCGTGGTGGATTCGTAAGACGGAGGTCCTGGGTACGATTGCCAGGTTGGGTTGGTAGGAGGCTTCAGCCTTACCTAGTTACCAACATACCCGGAAAGATGTACCGCTGAGCTATATAGCATTCCAGTACGATTTCGTGTAGAAATCAAAAGGGGTGATTTCATAGGTTCATACTAGATTCCATTATCACTTATGTTGTTATTGCAGTCCACTGCTAAATATTGATAAAAAAGATAATCCACAATAATTCTGCTGATTTAATCATTTAACAAATTGTAACAAATAATGTCTTATAATATCTATATTAATACTATTTGAGTTTGTGAGTTTGTGATCTTGTGACGTTGTTGTCATCTCTCTCTCTCATCTCTGGATTTACTGAACCAATTTTCAGAATTATTGGAGTGTCATAGGCTATTGAAATTTTCAAAATTAATTACGCATTTTTACTTACATTTGAATTATTTAATCAAAGTTGTAAAAAATATGGTTTTAATCACGTGCGCTGCGAAAACCATTGAGGATAGAACAAAACAATGTACTACAATATTAAAGAACGTATCTACACGTACGTATCTTTAAAAAAGTTTACAATAGCATATAGAATATCTCCTACGGATAACTCACAATAACTGCTTTTTAAAAGACTTCAAAAAAAAAGGAGTTTCTCAATTCGACCGTTTATATTTTTTTTTTATGTGTGTTCGCGCATAACTTCGCGTTATGCGCGAACACGTATAAAGTTTATGAACCGATTTTAATAATTATTTTTTGTTGGAAAGTAGATAGTCCGGTGGTGGTACCATGACAAGGAAACCAGGATCTGACGATGGGATCCTGGAGAAACCGAGGGGAACTTTCAAAAATTGTAGGGACAACAAGTACGTTTGTTAATTTTTCCGGTAAGTATTTACAAGTACTACAATTTGATGTAGGTCTGGAGTCGATCTGATGATGGAGCCGATCTACGTATCAGAGAACTCCTTGACGATTTACTGCAGTTACCTTGTGTTTGAGCTCGCTTAATTTGTCTCGATGAGAACTTTACATTTAGATGGGCTGTGACTGTCATTAAGGGTCTGCCAATGAAGACGAAGGACAGCTGAGGGAGCTCTTTAACCGTTTACAGTAACTACCTTGTGTTTGGGCTCGATTAATTTTTCTCAAAGAGAACTTTACATTTAGATGGACTGTGACTGCCATTACGGGTCTGGCGATGAGGACGAAGTACAGCTGAGGGATCTCTTTAACAGTTTACAGTAGCTGCTTTGTGATTGGGCTCGATTAATATGTCTCAATGAGAAGTTTGAAAGGTTATAGTTTCCAGTTGGTTTAATGTTTACAAAGTCATGTCCCGAAGATGAGATCTACGAAAACTCGAGGAAACTCTTCAAACTTTATAGGCACATTTGCAGAGATGTCGGAATGTTATAACTAGCTAATGAATATTGGTACTTATGGTTTAGTAGTTTCGAGTAGGTTCTTTAGTATGTTCGTTGTTCATAAATCACTAAAAAGTATGAAATAAAAAAAAAATTTAACAAAATATAAAAACGCCTTCAAAACGCACCAAAAAGTAAAAAATAAATGCGTCTTTTAGTTACTTTCTTTACTTTAATTACCTTAACCATCATATCTATAAACTCAGTGCCATCCAAGTTTAAGGAAAGTTTATACAACTAAGTAGCAAAGCACTTTGTGTGAATTAGGTATGGTCCTTAAAGTAGAATGCTTATAGCTTAAGTAGGTGGCACCGTTTTCATAGATATGGTTAAGTTAATTAAAGTAACTAAATGACGCATTTATTTTTTACTTTTCAGTGCGTTTTGAGGTCTGTTTGATTTTTTATAAAAAAAATTTTTTATCCTTTTTAGTGGTTTACATTAATATCTACGAACATACGTAAAACCTATTCGTTCTAAACTATGAGTACCAATATTCGCCAGCCACTTATAAACTACCGACATCGCTGCAAATGTGTCTATGAAGTTTGAAGTGTTCCTTTGATGTAACCAATATCTCATCATCAGATCCTAACATGACTATGGGACCATTTTGGAAGTGTATCCTTTCTAATAAAAAAAGAATTTTCAAAATCGGACTATTCTTTGAAAAGTTATACGTAGTGATTTTACATGCGTAAAAAAATACCTTTTGCAAAAACTACTAAGCCAATTCTGATGAAACTTACAGTATTCCCTAACTTACAATAAATAGCACAATAAAAAAGAATTACTTAAATCGGACTCGTAGTTCCGGAGATATGCGAACACAAACATAAAAACATAAAAATGCCCTATCTCAAAAACGACTTAACCGATTTTGATGAAACTTGCAGTTTACCCCAAGTTGAACAATATCTAGTACAATAAAAAAGAATTACTTAAATTGGACATGTAGTTCAGAAGATATGCCCCACAAAAGTAAATTCATACATACATACATTTTTGAAATTTGGCACATTTATTCAGACGCTGATACAGACATATTATGCAAAAACTTGGCAGTTCTAGAAATATTACATACATACGAGTCGAATTGATAACCTCCTTTTTTGAAGTCGGTTAATAAATGGCTTTTTATTTCATTTATGCTATTGATTTGATTTGATGTAGCAATATGCCTTGTATACAGGTTTTTGAGATAGCCTGTAACTGAAACATTATCATTTGTTTCATGATTTTACTCTCATAGTGTCAGAATTTATCCAATCAATTTCCAGAGTGTTCTAAGTAAGGGTAAAAGAAAACAAAGGCAAGTGGTTCAAAAAGTTATTTATTTAAAGAGTGTTGCTGGCGATCCAGGTCCTGAAGGCGCTGACACGTACATACATGTCGGGAGCACCGCGAGCGCACGGCAGGCCCCACGACACGATACCGATCATCTGGTTGCGGTCAGCGCGCATCAGAGGGCTGCCGGAGTCACCCTGGAAACAAATGTCGTATAGTTAGAGCCAACACCTGATTTTAAGTGATGGTAAAATCTAAGATGGAAGCGGGCAAATTTATTAGGAGTAGGTTGAACTCCTCACCTCATTTGGTTCTACACGACATCGTACCGGGATGCTAAATCACTTGGCGACACGTCTTTGCCGGTAGGGTAATATCTAGCCAAAGACTTGGACTAATTTAGAAAATCTTAGTTCGCTTAGCCGGGATTTGATCCCAGGACTTCTAATCAACTGCGCATATCACTTTGCGCATATCACATTGGCGCCACGGAGGCCAAACAACATCACATTTCCGGTGCGGGATTACTGTTCTAGTATCTTGGGCCATCGACTCCTACTCCGCACATTCATTCTGCGACTCGTTCAGCTATATCGGTAACTTTGGTTCAGCGGATCTCTTCATTTCACGATATCGATCACGAGATACTTCGAGCATTGCCCACTCCATCGCCCGCTGAGGGCTCTGAGCCTTCTTATGGAGCTACAGTTAGTACACGACGCTTACTTTTGCAGACAATAGGCTTAAAGAAGATACTCACGTTGCAGGTGCCGTGTCCGACGGAGTGGAAGGTGCAGATCTCGACGGCGGGGTCGACGGCTGGTGCGCGGATGTTCAGCTGCTGAGCACGGTTCCTCAGGTCGATCACGCAGCGGTTGCCGTCGATGACGTGCTTGCGCAGCTCCAGCAGTTGCGGGGAGAGGGAACCGCCAGCCTGTGAGCAGATCACATTCATCATCAGCATCATTATCAGCCGTAATACTCTAAGATGATTCTATATAAAGGCATGGGCAGTGACTTATATTGAAATTGCAGTCAGAAGAAACCCACCGTGGTTCTGCCCCAGCCGGTGACTCTGGTAGCGACGCCAGCGCCAGCGAAGTCCCAGCTGATGGCAAGCGGCTGGACAGCGACCGTCATTATGATGTTAGCCGCTGTATGAAGTAGACCGATGTCGTTCTTGATGGTATTGTGGTTATACTGTGGGTGCATGACTCCGCGGCTGAACTGGTGCGCGATGCCGCCGGAGTTCCAACGGTTGGTTCCTACGGTGCCTCTCAGGGAACTGGACGTCAGAAGATTTCGTGATTAACTTTTAAATCACTTCAATCACGTTTTTATTAGAATTTAAACTATCGCAAGTATTTTCCATATAAATAAAAAATAGAAACTCTCGTAATAGTCTAAGATCCGAACTAAGATCGACCTTCACCGAACTGATAATAGGATGAAATATATTTCATGACAAATTTAGTATATTAGAAAATATATTGAAAATAGGTTGCCTAAAAAAATCCTGGACAGACTATTTTTTATTATTTTTTAAAAATAATTTTTAACTTAGAAATAAGTTGCTTCAAAATAACGCTCACTGTTTACTAGAATATAAAAATTATTTTTTAAAAATAATAAAAAATAGTCTGTCCAGGATTTTTTTAGGCAACCTATTTTCAATATATTTTCTAATATACTAAATTTGTCATGAAATATATTTCATTCTATTATCAGTTCGGTGAAGGTCGATCTTAGTTCGGATCTTAGACTATAACTGTTATCGAAGAATGACCGACTAGTTTTAAACCCATACGGGGCGCTCAGTAATGACCTTGCATTTTCATAAACGTGGCGCGAAGCGACGTTTAAATAAAACTTTTTTTTACAGGGGATATTGTTTTATAGTATGAGGATTATTCTATTTACGAATTTTATAAGATGCAAAAATGTTATTTTAATTTTCATTTCATACGTGTATCAATCATCATCATCGATACCCCATTTTAATGTTCCACTACAAAGTTGTTCTCAATGAGATGTTGAGTTTAGACCCGCTACATTAATCTTATGTCGCTGGTTGGCGAGTTAATGTTTCATTCTGTAGGTAACGATCAGTATCAAATTATAATTAAAATGACTAGGTTTTTTACCACTAGGTACTACTATTTTAGTACTTATGGTCCAAAGCAAAATTGTGGCCTTCAGTGATGAAATGCATTATTTTACATTAGTAATGTTAGCATTAGTAGTTGATTCTGTAGTTGTTTTATTAAACAATTTATAATATAAACTAACGATTCCAGTTACACTTTTATACAATTTATACCCCATTGATTATTAAAAATTGGTTCCTTTTTTACTTCTAATTTGATTAATTATCATTTCTACTGCTCTGTCTCCTTTCACTGTTACAGTCGTGACTCACTTGCTAGGGTTGTTGCCGCCGGCGGCGCGCATGCAATGCGCCGCGGTGCACACGGTGCGGGCTGTCAGCACGCTGCCGCCGCACAAGAAGCTGCGCGAGATGGTGCCCGTCGTTAACGCCACCATATACGGCACGTTACCAGCGTTGGTGCCGCCCACGATGCGCGCCGACGCGTCCGTGTGGTCGAAGAACATGGACATATCCCGTTCCTCCTCCTCGACGGGGAAGGCTGCAAACGATTGCACTTATAAACATCATAAAGAACTTTAAGCCAAGTCTAATTGAATCATCATTTAGGCATCACATCATTTTATAGACACCAAATGTTGCCATTTACAGGTAGGTAACTTCAAGCATACACTTTATATCAGAACACTGAAACTCGATCTGCTTGGCAGTAGAAATATGCATGAAGTTAGTTCCTCCCTGAACGAGCTCACTTACAAAGAGCTCTCTACCTAAGTAGAAAAGTAAGTTGTCGGACAGCACCACCTGTGGTGCTGTGGACGTCATGTAGTCAAAAGTATTATGACAGTATACCCCTCGACGTCTAAGTTTCTTTGCTCAATCAATCAATGCAATAAAATTTTTTAACAAAAAATAGAATTGACTCAAAACGCACTAAAAAGTAAAAAATAACTGTGTCATTTAGTTGCTTTAATTTACTTAAGCATATCTATGAAGTCGGTGCCAGCAAGTTTAAGGAACATTTATTTTACGTAGTAAAGAAGTTTGTGGGGTCTAGGTAACGTCCTTGAAAGTAGAAACCTTGGCTGGCACCGACTCCTAGATATGCTTAAGTAAATTAAAGCAACTAAATGACACAGTTATTTTTTATTTTTTAGTGCGTTTTGAGTCGGTTCTATTTTTTGTTAAAAAATTTTATTTCTTACTTTTTAGTGATTTATCGCCACGTAACGTACTCGTGCTATACTGTCATAGTATATTATACGGCACTAGTAGCCAAAAAGCTGCCGATACCTTCAATTCCCCCGGGATATCGTCATCAGATCCTAACATGCGGACAATGGGACCACCTTGGATGTATGCCCTTTCTAATAAAAAAAGAATTATCAAAATCGGACAACACTGTAAAAAGTTATGCGTGGTCATACATAAAAAAAAAAAATATACGTGTCGAATTGAGAACCTCCTCCGTTTTTTTTCGTCGGTTAAAAAGTACTGTCGCAGCACGCACAATCTGTGACGTAGTACTGTCCGTCAACGCTCTGAAGCTTCCACTCACCATTGCTGCCGAGGAGTGCTGCGAGGAACAAAAAGGCGACTTTGTATGCCATGTTCAGGACCTGGACCTGGTATGATAATTTGGAATCCTAAACTGTATTTATATGTTCAATGTTAAATCCGAAACCGATTACATACATAATTGATAAGAAGGTACAGATAGATAAGTAAATCTACCGCTTAGTGTATGCCGTAACTAATCCGTCATTAATTAGTCGGATTTATCGCCTATATACACACTGTCATCAGGCTGGACTTGAGCCATTAAATTGGTTGAAGAACTGGATGCAAGCTGCTCGAGATTATGATGTTTCCAAATCCTTACAGGTGGCCAATGTCAAAAGTGCTTGTTCAGTGGCCGCCTGCTATAGGGTCAGACCTCTTAACACGAGAGCTGATCTGATGTACATTGGATGCAAAAGTTGGAGAGCCAACCTTCTAGCCGCCAGGGAGCTTTCATCGAAAACGCTGCTTTATCTATTTGAGATAATCAATGTATGGAAAAATTGTTCGTCTATATTAGGACAGCAAAAAGTCCGCGGTGGCATACAATTATATATCTTTTGGGGATAACTTGCTATACATATTTGAGTATTGAGTTGAGCCACACACTATTTACCACGTGGTCGAAGTCGCGGCTACTCATCATTAAAATTATAATGACTGCGACATCTTAGCGCGCTTTCTGAGGCACAAAGGTGTAACTACATTAACTTCTAACAGAGTGCCGAGTGTGAGTTTGTTACCGAGCGACCGCGTAAAAACGTAACGCATATTTATATGGAATTTTAGTAGCGCCATCTAGTTGCAGCGAGAGTAAACGCTTTTTTTGCTATATAATTTGACGTTACGAGTGACTATGTTTTTACGCAGTCGCTTCGTGAAAAACTCACACTTGCCCCACAGTACCTACGTAGCTTCTGAGAATACCTATTACCATCAAGTTTCCTCTGAATATGACTAATATTATATAGACGAAAGTTTGTGAGTGTGTATGTTTGTTGCATCTTTATTACGACTAAGCGGCAAAAGCGATTTCAATAAAATTTGTTATGGAGCTAGGTGACACCTTGGATTAACACTTTTTATCCTGAAAATATTTACATATTATAAATGGGAACTACGCAAATGCAGTTCGTGTTCAGAGCAGACTATATATATAGACCTCGTTTGGCTAGTGGTTAGCCTATGTGGCTTCGAGCACGAGGTCCTGGGTTCGATTCCTGGGTCGGATAATAATTCTGAGCTTTTTCATTCTTCTATGAAATATTCAGTACATTCCAAGCCCGGTGTTTGGAAGTTGGTGGTGTAATGGTGTTACACCCCCGTGCCTAAGAGAGCACGTTAAACCGTCGGTCCCGGTCACTATCATCAACATCAGATAGTGATCGTTAATAAATGAAACATTATCACCCTAAGCCCGCCAACCCGCATTGGAGCAGCGTGGTGGGTGAACGCTCCATATGCCCCTCTCCTATAAGGAGGGAGGCCTAGCCCTGTAGTGGGCCGTAAATAGGCTGATAATGATGTATGATGACATATATATACTTAGACGTGTATTTAAAACTATACTGCCTATTATAATTAGGTAGGTATATACTTTCAGATTTCATAGATAATATTGCAACACGGCTTACGGAATCAGAGCAAACTAGAGCCAACTTACAAATATTATCTAATTACTATAAAAAAAATAAATCCAGAATCTCTAATAATAAAGCAATAAGTGATTGCTTCAAAAATTTAAAGATACCTATTACAGTGTGGCGCAACGTAAATTTAATAACGGAGGTCCTGGATTAGATTCTCGTCTTGACCATTTGAAGTTATTTTGGTAGAGGTCTCGATGGTACAATGTCGCGAAGAAACCAAAAGGTGTGTGGATGTGATCCTAGAGGTAAAGTTTGTAAGTTTGTGAATAAAGTTCTGTCGGGGCTAATCTTCAGAACGACTGATTCAATTTTAAAAATTCTTTCACCAGTAGAATGCTACGTTATCGGTGAGTGTCATAGACTATATATTTTATATTTGTATTGTATATATTACCCGAGTTATCACAGTTTTTGTCGCGCGACACGGACCGTGAAATTTATTAAATCGGCGTAAATCGCGTGCGCTGCCTTGGCTATTGGATAAAATTGAAAACTTTATGCTTCTTAAAAAGTCTTACAAAAAGTCCGCGATAGCATATAATTATCTATCTTTTATATTTTAGCAGATATATAACTTTTTGTGTTTTGAAATATCATTTAATTCATATGCTTACGTTTACGTCATTATTTATACAACTAAACTTAATCCTTATCAAAATAAATTATTTAATAATCACAATGATATTATAGAGATAAGATTTGCCCTAGTGTAGCCCTTGCTATTGTAGGATAAAAAGAAACAAATACATACTATTATTAATTTTAATCATTTCCAATTTCAAAATTACATAATTCATAAATTCACATCAAGCAATCAAACCTAGGACCAAAATCGTCAAACGTAGGTAGGCAAGTCAAAGGTATCAGCTAGTTGCAGATGACTAGTATAGTTGAATACATTTACTAGGTACGGTAGCTATCGGGATTACTAAAACCAGCGTTGCTTATTATCAACAATTATAAGAACTATTAATACACTTAAATCCCATATACTTATGACTGGGTTTTTTTATATTTTATCTTGATAACCTCGAGTCCTCGACACGTGAAACGTACCTAATATGCGTATGGTCGTTCACATTTGACGGAAGATGCGTCTAGCTAGCGTAACAACGGTCGCGTATATTAATTCTAGGTAGGCATAGCCCGTGCGCGATAAGTTGAGACGTGGAGACTCGCCTGGAATGCAATCTTCCGCCCGCTTCCCTTGTAACTTCCCCTCAAGCTTCCGTGTTATACTTGTAGAGTGTAGACAATGACATTTTTGACGCTACACACCTGTGGCTACTTACTACATTGCGCGTCTATACTAAAATCCAGGCAAAAATTAGTTAACAAGCTAACAACAATTTATATTACTACTGTTATGATTTTAATATTTTTTGTAATTTAATTTAAGTTTTAGTCTTCGAATAATATGCCTATAATTATTGTTGTATTTAACGTGGAACTATTTTAGTAACTGTATATTTTATGGAGGGGATGATCACAACAATGTTTGTGGTATCATCGTTTTTGTCTGTCTGTATTGCATTTGTTCCAAATAAATTTTTAATTATTTAATTAGTTACAGTCAATACATTTTAATAACATGTTATAAACAAACAATACAAACGATGTATTGGAAATGTGTGTAAGACGCTCAGCAGAGCAATCAAGGGTAACATGACGGCGCGTCAGTTGAGCATTTATATTCTCACTCGTGCAAGTGCTCTACAATTTTTTTCCAGCTCGCAGCATTGGACTCAGTGGATCAACGGGCTAGAAGACTCGCCAGTCAAAGGCTGAAGTATGTCTGTAGGTTTTTATAACATATATTTCGTAGTTTGAACTTTTCTCCCATCACAGTTCCATCATAGAACTGTTAGGCATCGCTGAGTTCTACACCTTAGTCGATGTCCCTTAGACGCGTACTAAGCGTTTTTGTTTCTCATACCTTAGGAAACTTAGAATGCCCTTCCAGCTTAACGTTTTTTGACGTGACAACGTCTTATAATTCGATAGAGATAGAGATTCGATAGATAGAACATGACTCATGCGTCGTTACCTCGCTTTGAGGCGTTCCATGTAAGGCTTGAAGTGCAAGCGAGAGCGCGGAACGAGCGACAAAGAAGCACAATCGGCCTTTGCGTTCGGCAGCGTTCGACATCCGTCTATTAAATATAATTATTAAATATATTAATTTTAAATTAAAAATTAATATATTTATTATAAATTTAAAATATAAATTTATAAAATCAAAATCAATTATTTTATTAATTTAAATTAATATTTATAAAAATATACTTGAATTAAAAAATTTAATAACCAATTAAATGCTACCATTCCATCAGTATTTTCTTAAGACATTGTCACGTTCAACTATCGTCAGTAAACCGACTTTACAGACAACCAATTTTTTTTGGCTAACAAAACTCTACCACAAATGGCTATCTTAAAGTCAATAGTCATCTAGGCAAGCGCGTGCCACCGTAGGCTGCATCATCGCTTACCGTCACGCGTAATCGCATCCAAGTGCTAGCCTACCGTTAAAAACAGTTTCAGTTGCATCGTGGCTTATTAAATGACCGTTTTAATTCATATTTGACTGTTCTGAACTCAAGCTAGGCGACTTATAATATGCGACGCATCTTCTGTCAAATGTGTAAGGGGCCTATCTTATTAAGTTATTGTACGGTATAGTACATTAACTATTGCTGGATTGCTCTGGACGAAACTGGGCGGGTTTTCTTCAATAAAACACTTCCTTTTTAATCTTCTGTTGGTACCTCTTCTATTACAATCTTCTTGGTGGTCGATTGGGAACTGTGTCGCTATCGGCACAGTGCCCCGTATATATACAAATTAATTCGGGCTCTCTAATTGGTGCATAATGATATCCAATTAGAGAACCCATATAATAACCAATCAAATTCTATTATCTATCCTTATCTAATGTCTGCCCTCTCGCTCTATTAAAACGGGCTTTCTGATTGGTCGATGTTAGAGCGAGAGGGCTATATCTATCCTTTCAAATTGATCACGCGAGGCTTATTTACAAGATTTGTACTGTTGCGCGACCTAAATTTTAATGACTATACATTATACTTATTATTAACTATTATTTATGCACGCTATGATCACACTATTAATGTCTATTATTACAGAGTCTATTATTACACACTATTTAAACAGTTTTAATACACTATAAATCACTGTCCCGCACAGTTATCAATTAGGCATCGAGTTATAATTTAGTTACAGTTTAACGACCCTATACGCAATTAGGAATATATTTTTAAGCTTTTGTTTTGAAAATCTTATTTATTAAAATTAAAAAGGGAAAATGAATGAAAGATATTTATAAATAATCATTAATTTATTTGCTTTAAATACGGATTGTTATAAGTGGTTAAAATACATGTTTATAATTGAAGATCCAAACATATTTTACTAATATTACAATATACATAGTTTATATATTATATTGGGTATTCTTACACAACAACCTACTTCGGTCCACTACAGGACCTTGATTGGACTGGACAGGGCTATGGATTATATTTTTTTTATTTTTGAAGTGAAACTTCTTTATCGTGGTTGAAAAAATATTTAGTGTAACATTTTTTCGTTACGCGTCACATTTTTCCGTTACGCGCCATCTTTGACTTATGGAAGTGACGTGATAAATATAATGTTATATTGAAGTGATCAGCAAAATCAAAGGGTTTATTTTTATACTAATTCCAGTGAATTTCTAAAAAAAGTAAGTAATTACATCTCTTTTTCTAATACTTAGGTGTAATTATGGTATTTATTTTTCCCCGTTATTTAAAATTAACCTTAGTTTTTGATTGTATTTTTCAATATACTAACACGTGGGTGTAATTATGGTATTAATTTTTTCTAATACTTGAATGTTGATAAGTTAGTTAGTTTCACTTCTTACGAGTGTACGCTAGTACACGCACACATCTTTTTTTATTCATGAGAAGTTAGCCCTTAAATGCAATCACATCTGATGTTAAGTGATGATGCAATCTAAGATCGAAGCGGGCTAACATGTTAGGATGAAATCCACACCCCTTTTGGTATCATACCGCAACGTATAATCGCTTAGCGGTACTAGCCAGAACAATTTACTGGGTGTCGTTCGTTAGCGACGAACACGAAAAACTTAATCGGCCCATCCGGGAACCAAACCCAGGACCTTTTTTTTATGGACTAAAAGTTGATGATGCAGTCTAAGATAGAAGCGGGCTAACTTGTAAGGAGTGGGACGAAAATCCACACCCCTTTCGGTTGCTACACGACATCGTACCGGAACGCTAACTCGCTTGGTGATACGTCTTTGTCGGTAACTAGCCACGGCGAAAGCCTCCCACCAGCCAGACCAAGACAAATTTAGAAAAATCTCAATCTGCCCCGCCGGGAATCGAACCCAGGACCTCCGTCTTATAACTCCACCGCGCATACCACTGCGCCACGGAGGAAATCTATTGCGCATACTACTGGGTAAGGCTAGTTCCACGGAAGCCGTCATAAACAACAATAAATTAATTATTATACGTTATAAATAAAATGTTCCAACACACTAGTTGTTTACGATTATTTACTTATCAATAACGAATACTTTCTTAATAATAACACCAACAAGTATTGAAATAATAAAACACTGTTTTGCACATTACATCATTTTAATTGTATTATTTTTTATTACTATTTACAAACTTTACATAAATGTATCCCATAGTAATGGAAGCTGGCATAATTAATACACCATATTTTTTCATTATTTTTCTATATGGGCAAAATATATGATTGTAATTAAATTCTAATTATAAAATAATATCTCGCATTTATTTAAAATACGAGTACGCAATACAAAATATTTATTTGATATACAAAATCAAAATACAGAATTTTAACGAACAACTCAGCAATTTATCATTATTTTACATTTTTTAATTTGTATGTTAACATAAATAAAACATCAGATGCAATGTTGCCAACCTTAAAGATTGACATAGTATTAGGTGTTGCCATTTTGCAAAATGCACCCATTTATAAAATCTCTTATACAATACATCTTACTATAACAAAATATGTTTGCGTTAGATATTTGAAATACCAATTAAAAATTACATTTTTAAGATATATAAAATACAAATACAAATACCAACTACATATTTGTATTTTAATTATGAGTATTAAAATTCTTCCCAACCTTGCCTTTAGTCAAATATGGTGTGCAGCGATTAAAAAAATTAAAATGGCCGCGAGATATGATCGTCTCGCCGCCATTTTGATTTTGCCAGATTGGTTCAATGCCCCGATTATAATTAATAGATATTTTTATTCTCGATGTCCAATCTACTAAAATTTTACAATAGCAAAAGACATCTTTATCCTAGCAAGTATCAGATCTTATTTAAAAAAGCCTAATGGTTGATATTTATATTACCATTGTAAGCCGCATAAGCAAGAACATACATAGATTTAAAAAATTGATCTCCATTTGTATATCGAAATATTTTTTTGACGTGACAACGTCTTATAATTCGATAGAGCCGGCGGCACGCACGAAAAAACATGACGTCATGCGTCGTTACCTCGCTTTGAAGCGTTCCATGTAAGGCTTGAAGTGCAAGCGAGAGCGCGGAACGAGCGACAAAGAAGCACAATCGGCCTTTGCGTTCGGCAGCGTTCGAAATCCGTCTATTAAATATAATTATTAAATATATTAATTTTAAATTAAAAATTAATACATTTATATTAATTTTAAATTAAAAATTAATATATTTATTATAAATTTAAAATATAAATTTATAAAATCAAAATCAATTATTTTATTAATTTAAATTAATATTTATAAAAATATACTTAAATTAAAAAATTTAATAACCAATTAAATGCTACGATTCCATCAGTATTTTCTTAAGACATTGTCACGTTCAACTATCGCCAGTAAACCGACTTTACAGACAACCAATTTTTTTTAAAACTAAATGCAGTCCTCATCTATTCATTATACTACTTTGTGCCACGCAATACTCAAATTGATTTACTTAAATTGTAAGACTCTTAAATCTGAATACTGAAACGTCACCTAACATTTAAGAATCTCTTGTATTACTAAAAGATAATATGATTCTAACATTAAATTTGATCGGTACTGAAACTTAGGAGGGCTTTTTAGTAGGTAGCTGATAGTAAAATACTGGTTTTAAACGTTATTAAAAAAAAGTTGAGAGGTGTCAAGGGACACCCGGCTGGAACAAAGTTCCTTTCGATTAATTAGTGAAGTTATTTTTTTTAAGTAATAATAATATTTGTTGTTGTACACCGAAACACCAGAGGGCGCCACGAGAGCGCGAGACAGCATACAGCGCGGGCGCCCCCCGCCGCTCACGCGCACACACATCAGAGGCGGCGGCAAGATCCCTTGATCAAAAAGTGTCGTGACAACTTTTCGTACGAATTTTTTCCGTCTAGCCCCCTTTCACAACGCGCGATAAGGAACTTCGTTCCAATATATATAACGGCTGAAACTCACGTCACGGTTGTCGGCGTATGCCCGACTAGTTTCGAACGTATACGGGGTCCTTAGTCATCAGCCGACAACCGTGACGTGAGTTTCAGTCGTTATATTGTTTTTAATAATATGGATAATACTCGAGATAGTTTAAATTCTAATATGGTTTTAAATGCTTTTTAAAACTTGTAAAAACAAATTAAATTATGAAAATACTAATTAAATTGATCAAATAATAAAAATGTTATAAAACTTTAAATATTATGAAGTCATACTTAAGTAAAGTCATAGTATCCTCAGTATATTCAGTTCAGTTTGAGATAGGAACGAAAGATCCCTACTCCGAAATTAAAGTGCTTTTAACTTTTTTTTATCTTTTCGCACTCTTAAGAACGAATACTGAAATATCAATCATGACTCAACCGGACTTTGAGCGGTACTCTAAATCTGAAGTGCTTCAAGTGAGTGGTGGTTAGTTATAGCGTAAGAAAACGCTTTTATCATATAAATTAACGTACCTTGTACTTGAGTTTTTACGCAGTGATTCGGTAAAAACTTACAGTAGGTACTCCGTATGTAAGAATTCGATAGGTAGAATGGAAACACACACACAATTGTTAATCAACACCAATCGTGGACACAGTCGCCGCGACATTTGGACCGAGTGACCCGCCCGGTCAACGACCTCAATCATCTTAACAACGCGGAGATCTTGTTCGCAGCATCCGGGCTTACCTGACACTGCGTCATCGCCATCGACTCTTCATCCAACCAATCATCTCTCACCAATCCGTGGTACACTACGAAGGAACTGAACATCCTCTTGGTATCCCACTCCTGAACTTTTAACCCTTCGAACAGCCCTTCTTTACATCCAGGCACTTTTAAATACCTTCTCAGGTATGGTGTTATTTTGGTCTCCCATTTGTCGTAGATCTGAGCGACTCTCTGTTTGATCGCGAGCGTGACTTCGGTCGATATGAGCGGTTCGCTCGGCTGGTCCACTTCGTCGACGTTCATTTCGATGGCGGAGCGCCTGTGGTGGTTTTCCATTTGCGACAGAAGGAGCTTGATCTGCCACGTGTAGTATGACGTCGGTTCCGTTCTCATTGCTTTCATTATCTGTAATCAAATCAAAATCACAAATTTATTGATTGGCACCAAAACATTTACAAACTATAAATTGATTACTACCTACAACCTAGATTAAACTGTATCTTAGAGGTCAGTGTATTACATAACCACTTAATTAAAAATGTAGTTAATAACACAGAAAGGCACAGAAGAAGAAATAAATTCCATTGCCACCTAGGCGACTCAAGATATTTGAAAAAAGTGCATACTGTATGGCAATAAGTATTTTTAATAGGTTGCCTGAACATCTGGCAACATTAAACAATATGAAACAATTTAAAAATAAACTACATAAAATGCTATTGGATAAAATGTTTTACACTGTAAATGTAACTTCACGGAAAACAAATGTTAATTTTTTTTATATTTTTTTTGACGTTGTATAAATATAATCCTTTACATTTAGATGTTTGACGATTAAAGATATTACACATGTGACGATAATATTATAAGGTTTATACTAACGTAATTTGTAATTTTATATAAAAAAAAGAATATGTATAGTTTGATTTTAATACATTTTTTGCACACCCTGTATGTGAGAGGATGTGATTGGACATATTTTTGTAATTTGACTTTAAGATCGACATTGTAACCACATTCTTGCAATTAAAAGATTTATTTAGTTATTTAATGTGGAAATAGACACGGAAGTGGGTGTAATTTGCTACAAACAACCTAATGCATATTTTTAATGGTATTGTTAAAATTAAAATGTTTCTAGACATATAATTGTTTAGAATATGCGCTTCCTGTTCAAATTTTCAAACCGAAAGAAGAAAAATACAAGTAAAATATAACGTTCAATATCACTCGTAGAAGAAATGTAGGAATGTTAGCGGCTGGAAGCTGTTCTCCGACCCGAGCTTATTCTTATCATTTAAAAGATTTCTATCGTCCAAATAAACAATTTATTTAACTTTAGAAAGTTCAGAAACTCACCTTCAAAAAAGTGGTCCAAATAGGCAAAACGCACATAATGTCCTTGACCACACAGTCATATGTCACCATGTTCAGACTCTGGATGTACTCCTGCTCCTCCTTGTTATACTTCCTGCAGAGGCACTGCCTCGGGATCAGAACCTCGTTCTTGACTCCCTTCCTCTTCCTCTGCAGGATCAGACAGTCTCCACATATCTCCTTATTCTTGTTCATATCCTTGGCCAGATAATGTTTGACAAAGTTTCTCACTTTCTCGTCGTTAGTGAACAGCTCAATGTTCTCGGTGGTCGTTGACCAGATAGATTTCTCCAGTGTCAGTGTTTGGGCCAATAGCGTGAGGAATCCCTCTGGATCGTCGAGGTAGGACAGACAGCCGGCGCGCTGTTTAATGTCGACACACCATGTGTAGTCGAGGAATGTTCTGGAAGTTTGAAATGATTAATTAGTTCGTTACCTATTATCAGCCCAAAGCCAGGCCTCCCTCCACGTAGGAGAGGGGATATAGTGTTTAGATCCAGCACTTATTATCTATACTAATATTATAAAGAGGTAAAGTTTGTAAATAAAGTTCCGTCGGGGCTAATCTTCGGAACTACTGATCCGATTTAAAAAATTCTTTCACCAGAAGAATGCTATGTTATCGGTGAGTGTTATAGGCTATATTTTATATTTGTATTGTATATATTAAACGAGTTATCACAGTTTTTGTAGCGCAAGTTGGATCACAAAAATCTGTTAAATCTGCTTTTTACGGATACGGCTTAACTATTGTATATAATTGAAAACATTGTATGAAAACTTTATGAATCTTAAAAAGTTCTACAAAAATCTATCTATCTATCTTTTATATTTTGGCAGATATATAACTTTTTGTGTTTTAAAAAATAATTTAATTCATATGCTTACTTTACGTCATTATTTATACAATTAAACTTAAATCCTTATCAAAATAAATTATTTAATAATCACAAGGATATTATAGTGATAAGATTTGCCTTTTCCAGTATGTTAATTAGTTTTATAGTTTCAGAGATATTACAAAATTTCTCTCTGCCGCTATAACGTCCATATTAGGTTGACCTCCTCCGTGTTATGTTATACGTACTGAATAGAGGTCAACATTTTGGTGCTGATATTCTTTGAGAATTCGATCTTTGATCTTTTCTTTCAATTTATTTGGCATATCGTTTGTTTAAACGGGCTAATCTCGAGATTTGAATGTCGAATTGTAAATTATTTTGTTTATTATGAAAGCTAGACTCAAAAGTGAAATAGACTATTTAATACAAGCTACACTTGCCATAAATATTTATTGTTAATGTACTGTAATATAGTACAATGTTTTACAAAAATGTAGATCTTTAGTACACGGGACGGGACGGAGGATATTGCTTCGCGGGAAACTATAAAAAAATTAAATTGAGAGGGGTAGCGGGGAAAGAGCACACTTTATATGAAAGTCTTTCTTTAAAATTAGAAGATTACCTACGAGGTTTTCACGCGGACGAAGTCGCGGGCGACAGCTAGTTTATTATAAATGCAAATTCGTTTATATCAGACAGACTTTGATTACGAACACTTGTGAAACGACAAGTTTACCATCGGTTCAGAAAACTGCTATCTATTGTGAAGAACCAGCAAGAAACTCAGCAGCTGTTCAGCTCGGGCATGATGTGCGGCGCCTTGCAGGTCTACTACCTGACAAGTGACAAAATCATGATGAACTCACTTGAGCTGGTCCCAGTTGTGGTCCCTGTGGAAGGTGATGGGCCAGTAGCGCGGATCGCAGATCTTCACCTGCCGCAGCGTGTCCAGCTCGGGGATGATGTGCGGCGCCTTGCAGGTCTACCACCTAACAAGTGACAAAATCATGATGAACTCACTTGAGCTGGTCCCAGTTGTGGTCCCTGTGGAAGGTGATGGGCCAGTAGCGCGGATCGCAGATCTTCACCTGCCGCAGCGTGTCCAGCTCGGGCATGATGTGCGGCGCCTTGCAGGTCTACCACCTAACAAGTGACAAAATCATGATGAACTCACTTGAGCTGGTCCCAGTTGTGGTCCCTGTGGAAGGTGATGGGCCAGTAGCGCGGATCGCAGATCTTCACCTGCCGCAGCGTGTCCAGCTCGGGCATGATGTGCGGCGCCTTGCAGGTCTACCACCTAACAAGTGACAAAATCATGATGAACTCACTTGAGCTGGTCCCAGTTGTGGTCCCTGTGGAAGGTGATGAGCCAGTAGCGCGGATCGCAGATCTTCACCTGCCGCAGCGTGTCCAGCTCGGGCATGATGTGCGGCGCCTTGCAGGTCTACCACCTAACAAGTGACAAAATCATGATGAACTCACTTGAGCTGGTCCCAGTTGTGGTCCCTGTGGAAGGTGATGGGCCAGTAGCGCGGATCGCAGATCTTCACCTGCCGCAGCGTGTCCAGCTCGGGCATGATGTGCGGCGCCTTGCAGGTCTACCACCTAACAAGTGACAAAATCATGATGAACTCACTTGAGCTGGTCCCAGTTGTGGTCCCTGTGGAAGGTGATGGGCCAGTAGCGCGGATCGCAGATCTTCACCTGCCGCAGCGTGTCCAGCTCGGGCATGATGTGCGGCGCCTTGCAGGTCTACCACCTAACAAGTGACAAAATCATGATGAACTCACTTGAGCTGGTCCCAGTTGTGGTCCCTGTGGAAGGTGATGGGCCAGTAGCGCGGGTCGCAGATCTTCACCTGCCGCAGCGTGTCCAGCTCGGGCATGATGTGCGGCGCCTTGCAGGTCTACCACCTAACAAGTGACAAAATCATGATGAACTCACTTGAGCTGGTCCCAGTTGTGGTCCCTGTGGAAGGTGATGGGCCAGTAGCGCGGATCGCAGATCTTCACCTGCCGCAGCGTGTCCAGCTCGGGCATGATGTGCGGCGCCTTGCAGGTCTACCACCTAACAAGTGACAAAATCATGATGAACTCACTTGAGCTGGTCCCAGTTGTGGTCCCTGTGGAAGGTGATGGGCCAGTAGCGCGGATCGCAGATCTTCACCTGCCGCAGCGTGTCCAGCTCGGGCATGATGTGCGGCGCCTTGCAGGTCTACCACCTAACAAGTGACAAAATCATGATGAACTCACTTGAGCTGGTCCCAGTTGTGGTCCCTGTGGAAGGTGATGGGCCAGTAGCGCGGATCGCAGATCTTCACCTGCCGCAGCGTGTCCAGCTCGGGCATGATGTGCGGCGCCTTGCAGGTCTACCACCTAACAAGTGACAAAATCATGATGAACTCACTTGAGCTGGTCCCAGTTGTGGTCCCTGTGGAAGGTGATGGGCCAGTAGCGCGGATCGCAGATCTTCACCTGCCGCAGCGTGTCCAGCTCGGGCATGATGTGCGGCGCCTTGCAGGTCTACCACCTAACAAGTGACAAAATCATGATGAACTCACTTGAGCTGGTCCCAGTTGTGGTCCCTGTGGAAGGTGATGGGCCAGTAGCGCGGATCGCAGATCTTCACCTGCCGCAGCGTGTCCAGCTCGGGCATGATGTGCGGCGCCTTGCAGGTCTACCACCTAACAAGTGACAAAATCATGATGAACTCACTTGAGCTGGTCCCAGTTGTGGTCCCTGTGGAAGGTGATGGGCCAGTAGCGCGGATCGCAGATCTTCACCTGCCGCAGCGTGTCCAGCTCGGGCATGATGTGCGGCGCCTTGCAGGTCTACCACCTAACAAGTGACAAAATCATGATGAACTCACTTGAGCTGGTCCCAGTTGTGGTCCCTGTGGAAGGTGATGGGCCAGTAGCGCGGGTCGCAGATCTTCACCTGCCGCAGCGTGTCCAGCTCGGGCATGATGTGCGGCGCCTTGCAGGTCTACCACCTAACAAGTGACAAAATCATGATGAACTCACTTGAGCTGGTCCCAGTTGTGGTCCCTGTGGAAGGTGATGGGCCAGTAGCGCGGATCGCAGATCTTCACCTGCCGCAGCGTGTCCAGCTCGGGCATGATGTGCGGCGCCTTGCAGGTCTACCACCTAACAAGTGACAAAATCATGATGAACTCACTTGAGCTGGTCCCAGTTGTGGTCCCTGTGGAAGGTGATGGGCCAGTAGCGCGGATCGCAGATCTTCACCTGCCGCAGCGTGTCCAGCTCGGGCATGATGTGCGGCGCCTTGCAGGTCTACCACCTAACAAGTGACAAAATCATGATGAACTCACTTGAGCTGGTCCCAGTTGTGGTCCCTGTGGAAGGTGATGGGCCAGTAGCGCGGATCGCAGATCTTCACCTGCCGCAGCGTGTCCAGCTCGGGCATGATGTGCGGCGCCTTGCAGGTCTACCACCTAACAAGTGACAAAATCATGATGAACTCACTTGAGCTGGTCCCAGTTGTGGTCCCTGTGGAAGGTGATGGGCCAGTAGCGCGGATCGCAGATCTTCACCTGCCGCAGCGTGTCCAGCTCGGGCATGATGTGCGGCGCCTTGCAGGTCTACCACCTAACAAGTGACAAAATCATGATGAACTCACTTGAGCTGGTCCCAGTTGTGGTCCCTGTGGAAGGTGATGGGCCAGTAGCGCGGATCGCAGATCTTCACCTGCCGCAGCGTGTCCAGCTCGGGCATGATGTGCGGCGCCTTGCAGGTCTACCACCTAACAAGTGACAAAATCATGATGAACTCACTTGAGCTGGTCCCAGTTGTGGTCCCTGTGGAAGGTGATGGGCCAGTAGCGCGGGTCGCAGATCTTCACCTGCCGCAGCGTGTCCAGCTCGGGGATGATGCACGGCGCCTTCATCTCCTTCACGACACCTTGCAGGTCTATCACCTGCAAATATTCATAGCTTTAGTATACTTTGTGCAATTCATGAAGGCGACTGAGCCTTACTCACCGGCGAAATGTCAATAAGCGTCGTGGAAACAACAAGCACAAGCGACCGTTGCGACGGCTCGGTCACAACTGATGGCTCAATCAGACACGCACTACAGCAATGTACAAATACACGTTCAACCAAGCTCACTCGCCTTCGTGAATAGCAAAAAGTATACAAGAAGAAGATTTGGGTGGTATCCTTCGACTAACCGCCAACTGTGTTGGCTTCACCCTGTGGCCTACCTGTATATGCGCGTAGCACAGCTTGCCAGTGTCAAGGTCTCTCGGCAGAATGAGCCGCGGCTCCACTGCCAACACATACAGGTGGCGGAATGCCTGGAGGTGATATCTGAAATAAAATTTAGAAAATACAACTTGTTTAGATATATTGGGTACCTTTGGGATGTGGATGGATGTTTGACCTCTGACCTCGGTCAACTTTCGATCATAGGATAGAAAGGTGACCGAGGAGTCCTATGACTGCCACGCATCGCGGGCATCGCAGAGGTCTACTCCGTATCGTAGTCGACATTCCTTAGACGCGTATTAAGCAGTTAAGTTCTTCATTCCTTATGTGTACTGCTAAGATGTAGTATAGTCACAGCTTCAGTTTTCTCTACCATCTTCAAGGCCAGAGTTAATAGGCATCTTCTAGTCAAGCGCTAGCTTGTACCAGCATATTGCCAAGCTCCCTACAAATTAATTATCTCGCTCCTTGTTGACTGTAGGAACACGCAGACTTCACTTTTAGGGTCTACACATCAAACGTCCGCAGAAGACTCACTCGTCCCTCATTGCTCTAGCACTGTCACCTCTGTGTTCCGAACCTCTCCGCCTCTTGTGCACAAACGAAAATTTTACATGATATAGTTTGATACCTGTTGTCCTCGCTGTGCGTGGGCAGTTTAGGGAAAAAGGCCGATGGTGCAGTGCACTGCCATCTGTGGAACACGAACCGAGAATATACATATTAGTGGGCCATGAGGAGCACTCTGTATGCATGAGGAGCACTCTGTATGCATTTATGAACAGCCAGAAAGTGTCCCAAAAGGCTAGACTGGCTGTGCATAGAGGTGTGTTGGTGCCCACACTTATGTATGGTAGTGAAAGTTGCGTATGGCAGAAGAAGCACAAAGATAAAATAAATGCGGTAGAGATGAGAGCACTGAGGAGTATGTGTGGGTTTAAACTGTGTGACAGAGTTAAAAATAGTATGATAAGAGTAAAGTGTGGTGTATTAAAGGGATGCTTAGATGGTTTGGACATGTAGAGATAATGGATGAAAGAAGATTGACAAAAGAGATTTACCTCGTCCCGTGTACTAAACATCTACATTTTTGTTAAATATTGTACGATATTACAATACATTAACAAATTTATGGCAAGCTTATGTGTATAGCTTGTATTAAATAGTCTATTTCACTTTTTGAGTCTCGCTTTCATAATAAACAAAATAATTTACAATCCGACACGCAGATCTAGAGATTAGCTCGTTTAAACAAACGTACAAACTTTTTCGTATATTATATAAATATGGTCTACCATGCCAAATAAATTGAAAGAAAAGATCAAAGATCGAATTCTCAAAGAATATCAGTACCAAAATGTTGACCCCTATTCAGTATGTATAACATAACACGGAGGAGGTCATCTTAATTTGCACGATATAGCGGCAGTGTTATGTTTTTAGAAATAATGTAATATCACCGAGACTATAGAACTAATTAACATACTGTAAAAGGCGAATCTTATCTGTCAATATCCTTGTGATTATTAGATTATTTATTTTGATAAGGATTTAAGTTTAGTAGTATAAATAATGACGTAAACTTAAGCATATCAATTAAATGATTTATTATAGAGTCGCGCTTTTTAGAAATTTTGTAATATCTCCGAAACTATTACTAATTAATATACAATAAAAGGCAAATCTTATCTCTATAATATCCATGTGATTATGAAATAATTTATTTTGCAGCCCGATGGTGCAGATCTGCAAAATAGAGATCTGTGCTATCGCGGACTTTTTGTAGAACTTTTTAAGATGCATAAAGTTTTCATACAATGTTTTCAATTATATCCAATAGCTAAGGCAGCGTACGCTAATATTATAAATTTCAGTCGCGCGACAAAAACTGTGATAACCCGGGCAATATATACAATACAAATATAAAATATAGCCTATGACACACACCGATAATGTAGCATTCTTATAATCTCATTATTATTATATTTTATTGCCTCGTTTTAAAGCACAGGTATAATGTATTTTTTGTCTTCAAATGAATCAGGATCGTCTGTTACCTGTGCGCCGTGCGTGAGCGGCGGCGGTGCGGGCGGGCCGGCGGGCGCGGGGCGCGGCGGTACAGGCAGACGGGCGCGCAGGCGTCTGCACGCGCGGAGCACTTGTATGTCCCCTCTGCCGGCCGTGATCTGTAACAACGATGACAATAATGATCAATGCGAATCGTTGATTACGACTGCGATCAGTCCTAAAGATATAAACAGATAGCCGCACGAACAGCGAACAAGTCCTCGCCCCGACCCGCAGCCCCAGCGTGACACACTCACCATGCCAGCCGCCAGCAGGCACACGCACGTGCACGCCTCGAAGGTGGAGCCGCCCGCGAGCTCGGAGCCGCCCGCGAGCTCGGCCACGCCGCGCCCGCTGAGCCGCAGGAACAGCGACACGAAGTGCAGCACGGCGTCCCGCGCGTCCTCGTCCCCCGACCCGCAGCCCCAGCGTGACACACTCACCATGCCAGCCGCCAGCAGGCACACGCACGTGCACGCCTCGAAGGTGGAGCCGCCCGCGAGCTCGGCCACGCCGCGCCCGCTGAGCCGCAGGAACAGCGACACGAAGTGCAGCACGGCGTCCCGCGCGTCCCCGCAGCTCCAGCGTGACACACTCACCATGCCAGCCGCCAGCAGGCACACGCACGTGCACGCCTCGAAGGTGGAGCCGCCCGCGAGCTCGGCCACGCCGCGCCCGCTGAGCCGCAGGAACAGCGACACGAAGTGCAGCACGGCGTCCCGCGCGTCCTCGTCCCCCGAGCGTGACACACTCACCATGCCAGCCGCCAGCAGGCACACGCACGTGCACGCCTCGAAGGTGGAGCCGCCCGCGAGCTCGGCCACGCCGCGCCCGCTGAGCCGCAGGAACAGCGACACGAAGTGCAGCACGGCGTCCCGCGCGTCCTCGTCCCCCGACCCGCAGCCCCAGCGTGACACACTCACCATGCCAGCCGCCAGCAGGCACACGCACGTGCACGCCTCGAAGGTGGAGCCGCCCGCGAGCTCGGCCACGCCGCGCCCGCTGAGCCGCAGGAACAGCGACACGAAGTGCAGCACGGCGTCCCGCGCGTCCTCGTCCCCCGACCCGCAGCCCCAGCGTGACACACTCACCATGCCAGCCGCCAGCAGGCACACGCACGTGCACGCCTCGAAGGTGGAGCCGCCCGCGAGCTCGGCCACGCCGCGCCCGCTGAGCCGCAGGAACAGCGACACGAAGTGCAGCACGGCGTCCCGCGCGTCCTCGTCCCCCGACCCGCGTGACACACTCACCATGCCAGCCACCCGCGCCCCAGCGTGACACACTCACCATGCCAGCCGCCAGCAGGCACACGCACGTGCACGCCTCGAAGGTGGAGCCGCCCGCGAGCTCGGCCACGCCGCGCCCGCTGAGCCGCAGGAACAGCGACACGAAGTGCAGCACGGCGTCCCGCGCGTCCTCGTCCCCCGACCCCGCGAACCGCAGCCCCAGCGTGACACACTCACCATGCCAGCCGCCAGCAGGCACACGCACGTGCACGCCTCGAAGGTGGAGCCGCCCGCGAGCTCGGCCACGCCGCGCCCGCTGAGCCGCAGGAACAGCGACACGAAGTGCAGCACGGCGTCCCGCGCGTCCTCGTCCCCCGACCCCGCGAACCGCAGTCCCAGCGTGAAGCAAGCGCCCGCTATTATGTTGCAGTACGCTTGACTGAAAAATAATTAATAACAAAAAGCTGTCACACAAACACAAGTGTACGCACGTACTTGCAGACGTAGCTGCGTGCGCACGCACAATAAATACCTTTTGTACATATTGTATTTAACTGTAACTTTCTTAATTTAATTTAAAAAAATCGGGCTTGTGCAAGTCGGACTCGCGCACCGAGGGTTCCGTAAATTTTTAAGTTTTTTGGAATTATTCCTTCATATGTACTATGAAACTATATAAATATATACATATAAATTTCAGCTTGATACCTGTACGTGTTCCCGAGAAAAAGGGTCTTGACAGACAGACAACGAAGTGATCCTATAAGAGTTCCGTTTTTTCCTTTTTAGGTATGGAACCCTAAAAATATCTGACTAAGTATTAGGGGAAAATATTTTATTTATTTATTTAGGAATCTAACGTTGTATGCAATATAAGATTTAACTTAAAATAATATTGACTGAATAAAATGGTTTCATCAAAATTGAATGCCACACCATCGCGTCCGCAAATGGATTTAAAGCAAGTTGCGCGTTACATAAGTCACGTAAAGGAAAGGACGTCTAAATACGCAGACATTCCCTAAACTCACTTCATAGCTTCATAGTCGATGTTGTCCTCCACGGGTTTGACGAAGCAGTACGGTCTGATGGTGGCAGGCACCTGGTACTCGATCCACTGCTCGCTTGCCTCTATGCTGTCCCAGAGGACCAGTCCTGAGGAAAAAGAACAATGTATTATTACCTGACAATATGTCAACAGGATATGGGAGTTCTCATATCATCTGAGTAAGACATTCAAAAAGATCTAATACATTTTTACATAACGTAACATTCTCCTTTCCACTCCTGCTGAACAAAAAATAGGAATAAGGATAACTATCCATCCCAAGACACCTTCTTGATTCACTACAAGGTATACCTATTTTTGTTCCTTTCCCTTATTTTAGGGATGGATAGAATGACACAGAATACAGAATTCGTCGCTGCGATCTTTGGCATCAGGTCAGGGCATTTAGGACCTTCTGACACAAGTCTAGTAATTACTAGAAGGTCTCAGCCCTATCAGTAGTCTACCACTGTAAAACAATAAATTTTCATTTCATTTTTATTTTATTTCTACGCTCTAAGACGCTACGATTTGAAAAGTAGAAGTAGGAACGGCAATAGGGAAAAGAGAAGGATAACAATCTCGGGCTCTGATGCTGAAATTAAACGTTTAATTAAAATAGATGAAAAGTATTAATAGCAAGTCCACCTCTTGCGATGACTCTCAGCATGAGCAAGTCAGGGCGCACGAAGTCCAGCAGGTACGCAGTGGCCGGGGGCTTCAGCCACTCGGCTACAGCGGCGCTGTTGGAGCGCAGGTACAGCAACCCTAGAGCCACAGTCGCTCCCGGTGATGTCACGTCCAGGTTGACAGTACCGCCCTCGCGGATCGCGAAGGAACCCTGCCTGTATCTGTCCTTCTGCGAGCCTAGTGTAACACACCACACAAATCAATTCAAATGTAATGAAAATTAATAATAATACCTATAGTTATAACAAACACTCAAACACGCGCGTATAGGCACGACGCACGCACACAGTTACATACACGTAAGCACGTACTCACACACGCATGCACCATGGTACGCATACGCGCACGCACGCCTTTAAGCACGCACTCATATACGCAGGGATTGATGCACTTTTTTAATTAATTGGGCCTGCCACGCGACGAGTGTCATAGAAAGTAGAGAGAAAAGAAGGCAGATACATTTAGCAACATTATTCGTCATGCCGCATGTCAGTAGTAGATGGCCCATCTGAAGTTAAATGAAAAACAACTCCGCGGCATACAGTGTCGTGTCTATCTATTTTGTCGGTATTTCAGCTCGAGCCAAAGAAGCGGCAACACGAGACAAATGAAAAGTGCGACACGTAGCGATTAATTGCGTGAATAGAGCACTGTGCGGGCTGAGAGAGCGACATCGCCGCAGCGCGATGATTAAGGCAAGCCCATTAAGATTTCCATGGTGATGGTACCATTGACGCGTCGGTCACCGCCCAGCATGTAGGTGCGCAGCTGCGGCGCCAGGTGCGCCAGCAGCGGCGCCTGGCCGGCGGCGCGCAGACACACCATGCCCAGCGCCAGCCCGGCCGCCAGCGCGTAACCTTCACGCTCCACGCAGTTCTCCATGTCTGGTCCGGGAGGCTTACCTGGTAAACAGTAACCGACAATTTGTAGTCGTACTAATCCAACCATAACTTATAATATCTACCTCTCCACCGATGGACATCCACTCATTCATATATAGGTTCATATAAATCAGATGGTTATTTATAGTTTAGAAAGGTTATATCACGTTTTTTTAAGAACTAAACCGCCATATCCTATTTAATTCTAAAGATTCTATATGCACCTATAACAAAGCAACACCTTCCCGGGTAGGGACATGTTTTACATCACGCTACCCTGCATTCGGCAATGTGAAGCAACAAGCTGAAATTGAATGATTGCTGGCAGTTCCAATTCAAAACAACGGATTGTCTCAAGTGAAAAAAGAGAATAAGAGATAAGAAGAGAATTTCTGGATTTTGAAATTATAACTAGCTAAACCCCTACCACTCAGTGGCATTTTTGGGACCGATGACATCAATCGCGTTACAAGGAGCCGACGACTGCAAGCGGCGCAAATATGTGGCGTTTGGATGTCTTTTTAAGAGGTTTACGTTCAGCAGTTGACATGTATTGACTGAATGTTACAAGTTTTGCAATAGAAGATTGAACTGAATAACAGAAAATCCTAGACTGAGAACTTACCGATCTCATTGAGCAGAACTTGCGAGTAGTGCGCATGCGCCGTGCCTTGGTACAGCAGGCCCACTCCCAGCAGAGCTGCCACTTGCACGCCCTACGATGTTACCAACAATAGTAAAAAAAAACATATCGATATTTTGGTTCCGTAAGCGTAGATAAAAGTTGTCTGTGCTAATGTGGATAAGAAATTGTGTGTTAATGTGGATAAAAAGTTGTGTGTTAGCATAGATAAATGTTGTGGATAAACGTTGTCTGTGTTGGTGTGGATAAGAAGTTGTCTGTGTTATCAAGACTTGCTTAAGCCAAATTTCATCATGATTCATTCAGTCGCTAAGTTATGATTTGTGTAACAAACTTCCACCTATACAACGCGATAGATTCATAAGCCTGGGTTAGATTCCGCGGTATTGGCCATTGGATTTATAGACTGATTGATACTCCTGTCTTTGCCCATTAAGGAATTGCAGATTTTTAGACATACAAAAGACATGTCTGTACCTGTCCGGAGTACAAGTGGACGGATTGTCTTTTTGTAGGAAATTTCGTGCGCCACTGATTGTACGTGTAGAAACAAGAGGTAGAGTAGAGGTAGAATTTAACCGACAATGGGCTGTCATCAAAACTAAATTCCAGCTAAGTAGGTTGAAACCATTTGAAATATTTTGCCTTAACAAAGGAATTAAAAAAAAAGTATTTTAAGCTTGAGGTCTCTTCAAATCTAACGTTGATAGGTTTGAGCGTATCAACGGTCACATCGACACGCTATGCATCATCGGTTAAATGTGAAAGATTTTAATGTTTTCATATTTCGCTGTCCTGACGTCTTCCGTTAGATGTGTAAAGATACCCTTAAAGTTTGCATACAGTGGATTCCAGTAATACGACCAAGCTTTTGCAGGGCAGTTTCGGACTATCGAAACTATCTGATTATATAGTAACCTACTTTATTGTCCAAGTACCCCCTATAGTCCGGAATTCATTATGTTTGTACATGTATTCAACAGTGATAGACATGTCAGATTACAAGGGGTCAGATTACTGGGGGTCCACTGTAGTGTCTATCTCACCTGCTGTACGTCTAACTCGATGGAAGTTGGCGGCAGGAGTGGCTCCAGATGTATACTCATCATTTTGGTAGCCTGAACGTCCATTGTACCTACAAAAAGATTCAAATTTTATGTTATGTAAATTTTAATTTTTTTTTAAATGCCGATTTTAAATTGCGCTAAAAAGTAACTCTAACGTTCAAGTATGTAAAATCCACAAAATACATACTAAATACTTTTAATAACCTTTTTAATTTTTTTTTTCGAAGTCGGTATTTTTTTTAGTTTCAATTGAAAGACTAAGTATATCCAGAATAATATTTCGCAGGGAATACAAGGTCCATAAAGTGTTGCCCTCTGTCATTTAAAATGTAGCGTATGTGAAAAGCTTCGTGGGCCTACAATCAAACTAGTATCCATGTTCTTTCAGACCCGAACTGTCACCAAAGCTTTTCTACTATTTCTTCAAACTTCATTTACGGCCGCTGTTGCGCAGCTATGTTCCCGGCTGAGGCGATTGAAATTTTCGTAATTGGTTCCAGTCTGGCTGGTTTGGCGGTAGCTTCCGCCGTGCCTAGTTACCACCCTACCGACAAACATGTAACACCAAACGATTTCGCATTCAGTACTATATCGTATAGAAACCAAAAGGAGTGTAATTTAATCTTAATCCTAACAAGTTATCTCGCTTCCATCCACAAATTTGCAGTTAATATATAAAATTATAATTATAAAAACAAAAAACCCGACTGCTTAGAAGTTATGAACTGAAAAGAGAAAAACAAGGATCACTATATCTGTATAAAATTCTAAATACTTTATGGTGCTGCAAACAGGGACAAAATACTTTAACCTGCGGGGAAAGAAAGATCTACCAAAACTACGTTTGTCCCCGCCTGCAGCACCATAAAGTATTTAAAATTTTATACAGATATAGTGATCCTTGTTTTTCTCTTTTCAGTTCATAACTTCTAAGCAGTCGGGTTTTTTGTTTTTATAATAATAATTTTATTTGAGACTTTTTAGTTTTAGTTTAGGTATGGTATAGAAATGAGATGGTACACTTAGTACACTTTTTGCCATTTTTTGTTAAAAAAGTAATGTGAACATGATATGATATTTATATTTATGAAATGGTCTTTTTACGACCTTTTAACTGGTATCCATATTGCTAAGATAAGAGAAAAAATACACACATCCCCCTTTTTTGCCCCATTTACAGCCGCCATTTAGAAAATTTATATAGCCTATGTCACTACCACAATTTTGACACATTCAACGACACCTCACATGTCAAAATCTGTTCAGCCGTTTATGCTGTAGCGCGTGCCGAAGAAATGGACATACATACATACATACGCTCGAAAAACATAACCCTCCTTCTGTCGCAGTCGGGTAAAAAAGGCTAATTGATGAGTCATAGATATAAGCCAGTTTTTTATAAATATAAAGATAACAATTTCGAGTTTCCCCGCGCCAGCTCTGGGGAACTGAACCGATAATAATATTACGCAATATTTGTTTACAAAAACTTAAATATTGCGTAAGCAAGTCTGGACGCTTTATATTAGCGCCAAACCGGTTTTATTGATCAGTGCGTCATCGACTGCGACTGGGAGTTGAACGCCCCAACCACCTCCCAGTCTGGTTTGGATAATTTATTGGCCTAAAAAGTGTCAAATTTGTTTGAAAACATTTGAAATTGAATCGGTAAGATTATTCATTACATTATATTATTTTAGTTAAAACGTAACCAAGAGAAGTACTTTCGTTTGTTTACTTTTTTGTTTGATATCGTTCTATTTGATCGTAGAAAAAATAATTTTTTGAGATGTAAATATTGGTAAATTTTAATTTCAAAATTAAAATATTTTTATTCCTTTTTTAATTAGTATTAACCACTTACAGTTGTTAAGTATTATGTAGTTATTTTATAGTTTATAAGTTAGTAGTATTAGGCAAGAGGACGCTCGCAGTTCTGTGGTTCATGCCTTGTTTGTCGTAGTTTGAACTGTTGTAATATTTTGTAGTTTGTTAATTGTATTGTTGTTGTGTTGTGTGACCGTAAAGATTTCGCCATAAAAAGTAGGCCTATGTGTTGTCAGTCGACATCAGTTGTTCCTACATAATAATATCTGCGCTGATTAAACTAAAACCGCCGCTGGAATTGCAGCTGCGAATTTGATATCCGGTTTATGTTGTAAACCACCATCTTGATCCAGATAAAGTTCTGGGTTTTTTATATTTGTGAACGGTATGTTTATCTGCGGGAATGCCTAATTACAACAATTTCATACGTATTTATATTTATTTTCCTTTATAATATATTTTAGTTGTTAACTCAGTTAACAATTAAATGGACTTTAGATTTTAAGTTTCTCAGTTTATTTTTAATTAAGGATAAAAACTAATAAAAACAAGGAAACTCTAAAAAAACTTATTAAAGTAACATATCAAAGTTTCCTACAATATAAACAATAAACATGCTTCAGTTGCAGCCAATATTTTTTCCTTCCATATATTAATGAAAACCACGAAATAATTTAAATAAAAAAATATTTGCGCTCAAAAACAGCTATTAAAATCCCGTTAATCGAAAAAGGAAAATATTCTCATCTGAATTTCATATATGTACTATTTTCCATCACGTTTATTATCTTTTGAGTATTGTAAGAGATCGTAAGTTTTAAGAAAAGTGGAGTATGACCACGGCTTTGCTCTGAAAATTACTAAGGATGTTAAGTATTTAATACATTGAAGTAACATATAAGGCGTAAGTTATTTAACATTAAGTATGTTGTAGGTATCCATCTACGAGTATATGGAAATAAATAACCAGGCTATATTTAAGACAACTGTCAACTGCAAATTGTAAATGTATTCACACAGCCATAAGTAACGACCACAAACCACCACCACAGTTTGAATCTCAGTAAAAATGGTCAACTACTTTATTTACGCAAAAGATTATTCAGGTTCAATCAGAAATTATGGCCATTACCACATCAACGGTATGAAAACTCTTGAACAGTTTAAAAGCGATGTAGAGAAAATTGAAAAAGAACTAGCGAATTCTGAAAAGCCTCCACCTGAATCAAAAATCATTTACTTGCACTGGGGACACGTTTGTGAAGAAGTCGACGAAGAGACAACTAGAACAACATATCTTCAACAAAAAGGTGACGGAAGAAATACATGTCCAGAGACCATAATCGATTGGTTGAAAAAAAACTATGACATATGTAGTGCAAATAGTACAATAAAGCTCCTGTACATTATCACAGATGGTATGATTAATAGCAACAGTGCAGAAACATGTTTTAGTTCTAACAGTTGTATGCATTATGAAACGGTTGTTTTTCATGCATTTAATCAAAATCTAGATAGAATCGACCTTTCGGTGTCATCGTCTTTCTTCAAAAGACGCTGCATTGTTTACCGCAATAACGAACTTTATGATAATACTGACATTTCCGTTGAGTTTGAGTACGACAAAATTACCGTTGATAACTTTGATTCTCAAAAGAATAACTTGAAGTCTTATATCAAATTGAAGTTTTTAAAAAATATTAAAAATGATCAACGCGCCTTGAAAGAAATCGAGAAACTCAAAAAACTGCGAGCTCGACTTTTTCGTGAACTGTCAATGGAAACGAAAGTATTCTTGGAAACGAAGGATAGAAAAGAGTTTATTCGTAAATTTTCTCGCACGGATTGGTACCGGAATATCACTTCAGTCGAAGCGTTAATGAAGGTTGACATTGAGAAAACCATTACAACAATGATCAATTATCTTATTAATGAAAATAAATCCTTTAAGTTTGACGCGTTGAAATTTGACACGACATTTAGTAAAGTTGTTGCAGAGGAGCCGATTGTTGAAGTAACAGCCGATTTCACAGCCGAACAAGAAATTGCATTCCCTGACGTCATTTTGGAAGACGAGAAGGGAATCCCGGTTATAATTCTGACACATTTGAATCTGCTGGAGAAAATAATTTTCCGCGGAAAAGAGGAGGGAGAAGTACAGTCTGCAAGTTTTAGCAAATTCAAATCAACTATGGAATGTCCGCTGTTTTTGTTATACGATAAAGACATCAGTGAGTCAATTGGTTACTTCTATACTCTCAATGTCTACAAACAACTATTGGCAAATAAGACAATGACTGATCCGCGAACTCGGAAACCGTTTAATGGCGGCCTTGTGCTGACTGATACGGATCAATTTGACAAGTACAACGACTATATCTTGTCAGCGACGTACTTTGATTCTAAAAAGGTTAACTTTAATGTCGGGCTGTTCTATTACGTGTTGTGGAAGAACTGTAAGAACAAACAATGGATGGATAAAAACGTAGTCGAACATTTTAAGAAGTATACTATGCGGCGTATCAGTGGAACCGTTTGCAAAATTGGGCTCTCATCCTTGCCGCTAGATCCACCACAAAACACTTCGCTACTTACAGCATTGTGGTACTGTGTTGATCTCTCTTCATATTTCTTCAAAGATGATGCTCAAAATTTCAACCATGAACGAATGAGGATGTTCCACGGCGTAGCGCATTGTATGATCGAAATCTTGAAGTACTTTAAGTATGACCTAGACATGAAATCTATTAAAAGACGTAAAGAACTAATAAATTACGTAATGAAATTGAAGAAGATCAATAAACATACCGAGAAAGTTCAATATGTGTTGAAAAGTATCTTCAAGACAGCAGGTGGTTTTCTGATTAGTGAATTTGAAAAACCATCCAATCTATACAGACTCAATTACCTGGCATTGGATCACAAAAATATGTTGCCCGATAATGTGATTAATGGAACGGTTTGTTTGAATAACTACGTATACTTGATGTATTTCGAAGGTGATGTCGAAGCTCCCGAAGCCGGTGAAATGTGTGAAATTTGCGAAAACACATTCCGTCCCTACTTTGCTATCGATGAAAACACGTCATTTTACACGAAATTGGGCGAAAATATGAAAAAAGTGGTAATCAACGATGACGATGACAAAGATGACATTAAAATATCATTTGAGCCCATCGATTCGCTTAAGTTTGACAGAATTTTGTCCCTGTACAATCTGTTTATCAAGTGCGTGATATATCTAGAAAAATACCCCACCTTGGCAGAGTACGTGGAGTTTATTCGCAATAAGAAAGAATTTTCCAATGATTTAGTGACAATCTTTCCGTCCAATGTTTACTTTCGCATTCAAAGTGTCTATGGCCGTTATCAAAAGATAATAGCTAATGTCGAGGTCAACAAATTTATCGAGGTATGCAAAACTTATGCAGGTCGAATTGATCGAATCAAAGCTGAAGACAGAGTATGCTTTAGAAGCGACCACGAAATTAAAGAATTCGTTTCTAGAGAAGATTTATTGTCTGAAAAAATAAAAAAAGAAAAAATTAAACCAAAAAAGCCTAAAGTTAACACGTCAAAGAAAATGAGTAGTCGTAAAATGAAATTCAGACGAAATGTGAATTCAAAATTCAAAAAATTGAAAATCCGTCGGTCCTAGTATATTAAAGACTAAACAATTAGAATTTAAAGCATAAGGAATTTGTATTTGTAGCTTTTACGCAAAAGATGTATTGATGTGTGATTTCATTTATTGCTTGTAATATTTACTAAAAACAAGACTGAATTATTAAAAAAAAATTGTTAGATTTAAAGGTAAACTGTGACTACTTTAGGACTTTTTAATTCAATATGTTGTACACTATGTGTAATGGTAGCATTTGATTGTACATCAGGCAAAAATTGTTTATCATTGAAAATAAATTTGTCGATTACTTTCTTGATTTTTTTTTCAGTTTCTGTTTCCTATGAATTTTGTTGTATTTTTGGGATATTTATAACCGACGAAAAAAAACGGAGGAGGTTCTCAATTCGACACGAATATTTTTTTCGACTTTTCCACACTTCCAATATGGTCCCATTGTCATCATGTTAGCATCTGATGATGATATCCTCGAAAAATTTAAGGAACTCTTCAAAATTTATAGGCACACTTGCAGCGATTGCGGTTTTTGTGTAAGTATCGGTAGCTTTTTGGCTACAAGTGCCGTATAATATACTATGAGAGTATAAGTACGAAGAGTATAAGTAAGTACGTTACGTGGCGATAAATCACTAAAAAGTAAGAAATAAAATTTTTTAACAAAAAAATAAAATAACCGTGTCATTATTTAAAATATATAAGCCACGGTTTCTACTTTAAGAACATTACGTAGAACCCACAAACTGCTTTACTACGTTAAATAAATATTCCTTAAACTTGCTGGCACCGACTTCATAGATATGCTTAGTAAATTAAAGCAACTAAATGACAGTTATTTTTTACTTTTTTTTTTTATTTTTTTTAATCTATATAAGTATTACTAATTATAATATAATTTATAATACTTAGAACTCGAGAACAGCTAGACCACTTTACTTGATCTATCATACTTATTATCTTTATCCCAAACGGGGAGTTTGACATTAATCCAAATATTAAAAAAAAGAAATTAAAATTTATTTAATATTAACAACAAATATAATTATGAAAAAAAACGATTTTTTTTATCAACTACAAGTTGTTCTTTGACTGCCGTCACTCCTGATGTTAAGTGATGATGCATTTCAAGATGGAAGCGGATTAACTTGTTAGGAGTAGGATAAAATCCACACACACACCTTTCGGTTTCTACACGACATCGTACCGGAACGCTAAATCGCTAAATCGAGTTTTAGAGTAAAAAAAAAATTGGAAACATTGAAATATTTCTGATTAGAAAGAGACATCATTACAGAGACGTGACGTCACTCTTCTGCTAAGCCACAGTAGCAAGATTTATTGAACTGACCTCGGTACGTAGCAGCCAAGCCCAACAGCAGCCCAATGCTGATCATCTCGTGGCACTTCACCAGGTACTCGTACTTGTTCATGTAGGGCATGTCCCTCAGGTGACCGTTCAGTCCCAGGGCTAGGAGGAAACCCGCGTGCTCTGTGGACATGTCCTGTGTGCCCTGGAATGGGATTTTTTATTTATTTCTGCAATTGATATTAGGATTTGCTTAAAGCTTTTAAGATTATCGATATGGGTGCTTTTAACCTATCGTCGACACGTTTAATACGTAAAGATAGTAATAATTTAAAACACGCGGGCGCAGTTTTATCTAAGCTCGCGGAATATTTTACGCAAAATTCCTATAAAATAATACCTAGTCCATCTATTCCTGTTTAATAAATGATACTCGCTTTTTAAATTGTAAAATATGTATATTTATAACATCTCAATCATGATCATAATGATATACATATAAACGGAAAAATTGTGGTATTTCGGTTTTTTTCGGAGGATTGTTTACTATGAAACTATTAAGTAATGAAAGGAGATAGTAAATGTCTTTGTATGACAGTGTATTGGATTTTAGTTATAAGTGAATACACGATTTTGCACAACTAAATAAAAATAAATAAATAACGCTATCCTGGAAATATTTTAAAGATTTGTAAGCATACTAGTATACCCTTAAAACTTATCAGGACATATTTACAATTTTCTATAAAAATACCTATTAAAAATTACTCGATGTCCAAGGTATTAAACGCCTAAATAGCTCTTATTTTGGAATGTAATTCAGGATCAGGTGTTTACAAGAACTTACGTACTCTCGGTTTGTTGTATATGATCCAGCTGGCGTGTATGTTAGTGCCAGTCATCGGCACCAGCGCCAGCCCCGCCGCCACTCCGTTGTGGAAGGTGGGCCACAGTAGGCAGTGGGGGGGCGTGTCCCCCCCTCCCAGCGAGATCGTGTTGCAGCGCGGTGGCGGGCCGCGCCCTGACACGCACAGCTTAGGGAGGGTTAGCGGCTCTGTGGGGGAGCAGGGCAGGCTGCGGAGGGTCACCATACCCCTGAGGACAAATACGGGTTGGTAATAATAATATTAGCTACAAGCCGGCTTGCTGGTCATAAGGCTGGACGATTGGAGCAGGTTGAACAATTTATATGCCGAGCGTACAAGATTCTTGAGTTTATTAGCGTTGGAATTTTTCGTCGCTCTTTTCATGATTTAAATTTTTTTTTAGTTATTTTTACAACACAGATTCATCTATGTAATTCATCTCATTAGTGTCGGTATTGTATTGCTCACAATACATTGCGCGCTCAAAAATATCAAGATCGGTAAGCCCTCATTTCCAACATTATTGGTCTTCATCATATAATTGTAGACACCAATGCCACCCATTGTGGCGTCTTCACAAAGTTTTCGTAAAAATGTCCCAAACAGCTATATAAGGTACCTCGCCACCGGCAGTGCCATGGTTCTAGAGCTGATTGCGTAGAGATGCTTCTCCTGTTCCTCGATAAAATCGTGGTCGGACACCTCGGGCCTCTGCGTCAGGTTGATGGTCACGGGTACAGACGACTGGAGCAGGTTGAACACTTCTGTCATCCTGGGAATTTATAATTAAGTCACCAGAAACATTTATGAGAAATACGAGAGAGAGGTGCCGGGTCTATGTAGTGGCAGAGAGAAAAACGCCACGCGGCGTTGCGGCACGGATGTAGGTTTAAGGGTACCCTTGGAGACCGGTCAAACTTTCCTTCTCTGCTCGAAAAATATATATTTCTACGTATTCATTCGACAGATTAATTTTTGGATATTAGTATATTTTGTTAGACTCAATAGACTTGTTGAACTGCATAATCTTGTACCTCCCTCCGTTTTCTACCACAGAACAGCTAGGTGCCGCGAACACTGGAACCCTTACGTGGTAAATGTCCAGGCAACTTGTACCAAATGTTTTGCATCCACGTTTTTAATGCACACGGCAAAAGTGTGGAATGTCCTTTCAGCGTCAGTGCTTCCTGCCATCTACAATCTGAACATCTAAAGCAAGAGTGAAGAGGCATCTACTAGGTAAGCGCGTTCCAACAGACCTCATCACTGGTTTCCATCAGGCGTGATTGTACCATAAAAAAAGAAAAGAAGGAATAGGTTAAGTATCTTAGCCTATTCCTTCTCCAGCACTTCAATATGTATAGCTTACCGATGATCCCTCGGATACAGAAGGCTCAACAGCTTGGTGTTGAGATGCTCCATGCCAGTGCTGCTGTCCTCCTCGCTCTTGTGCGCCGGCTCCTCGGTCTGCTGCGACAGCTGCGTGTATGCGGTTTCCTTCTCCAGCACTTCAATATGTATAGCTTACCGATGATCCCTCGGATACAGAAGGCTCAACAGCTTGGTGTTGAGATGCTCCATGCCAGTGCTGCTGTCCTCCTCGCTCTTGTGCGCCGGCTCCTCGGTCTGCTGCGACAGCTGCGTGTATGCGGTTTCCTTCTCCAGCACTTCAATATGTATAGCTTACCGATGATCCCTCGGATACAGAAGGCTCAACAGCTTGGTGTTGAGATGCTCCATGCCAGTGCTGCTGTCCTCCTCGCTCTTGTGCGCCGGCTCCTCGGTCTGCTGCGACAGCTGCGTGTATGCGGTTTCCTTCTCCAGCACTTCAATATGTATAGCTTACCGATGATCCCTCGGATACAGAAGGCTCAACAGCTTGGTGTTGAGATGCTCCATGCCAGTGCTGCTGTCCTCCTCGCTCTTGCGCGCCGGCTCCTCGGTCTGCTGCGACAGCTGCGTGTATGCGGTTTCCTTCTCCAGCACTTCAATATGTATAGCTTACCGATGATCCCTCGGATACAGAAGGCTCAACAGCTTGGTGTTGAGATGCTCCATGCCAGTGCTGCTGTCCTCCTCGCTCTTGTGCGCCGGCTCCTCGGTCTGCTGCGACAGCTGCGTGTATGCGGTTTCCTTCTCCAGTACTTCTAATGCTAGAGCTGTATTGAATAGTTACTATTAACTTTTAATTTAGGATAGTCCATTACGCGTAGGATTTCACTATTAGACCAGTGCAGATAGCTTTAAAAATAATGAAAAGTAAAAAAAATTCGCAATAGAATGAAACCCATTGGAATAGGAGGAGAATATTATTAAAATGAAAGGAAAAATAAATTACGGGCGATCTGAAGTCCGGAAGAGGTAGGGGGTAAGGTTTTAGGGGTAAAAAACGGATTTTTTTCAATTTCCGGCAAAAATAGAAGTCCTATGGAAAAGAGTGATGTGGCAAAGTTGTGGGTAGTAAAAAGATCTAAAACTTTTGTATTTGCACTTTTTTCACACAACCTTAAAATTTATGTCAAAAATTCAAAAAACCTACTTTAATGTTTTTATTTTCATCTTTTACAAATAAAATTTTATTTTCACGAAGTTTGGTGAAAACTTACCTTTTTGTCCCAAACACTATAATTTATTTCATTTGAAATAATTATTTTTTCACTTTATTTTGAATGAATATCGAAAAAGTAATCTAATTTTCAACCGAACATTCGGCCGTCAATATATCAGCTTTTTCAAAAAGTTGTTGTGCTTTCTGTTCGTTGAAATCTCTACTGTACGTATATTACGTTATAGAAAACTTTTTCAGAAAATGCAAAAAATAGGATAACGGTTTTTAGGTAGGAATAGGCATATACTATATTTATTTGCCTATTCCTTCGTAAAAACCGTTATATACGGATACTCACATTCCATATATTCGTCAGCAGATTTGATAGTGTCAGCGATGTCGGCCTGGAGCGCCAGGTCTTCGCGCATGACCAGCGTGTAGGCCTCCGGGGGCCAGTCCACGGGCGGGTCGCTCTTGCAACGGCTGAATATCGTCACCAACGCCAGGGCCAACGCCGGGGGCAAGTTGTCTACCTCACGGGGTGTTATGCCTACAATTAAACACAATCATCATCATCATTGTCGCTCATTTTAGAGGTGCCTAAAATAGGAAGTGCCCAATCCAACCTTTCAGAACATAGCAATGTTGCTTAGGGGCAGAAATAAGCTTGTCAGTAACTTTTCTCTTGATCATTCCTGGGGCAAAGCGCACTAATACTACAATGATCCGTAACTAACCAGAGAGCATTCGGACCACGAAATAATTGTCTGAGACGCTTGTAAGCAAGTACACTTGTCAACTACCTCGTGATATCCATAATCCATAGTTACATTGAATCAACCAGACAGGTAAACTCAGTCAGACTAATATGGTTAACTATCTAACAGTTACCCATAGATGATGGCATGATAGATGCCGAGAAGATGATGACGGCAGAATAGGTCAGTCCTACTTTGTACGTTCATTTAAGACACTCGTAAAAGTTTACGAGTAATATGTAGGCAGGTTTTCTAGCGATAGTAAATAAACTGAGCAGGAAACCGCTAAGGTTTTTATGGCATTATGGCACTAGCTTACTACTTACTACACTACTATACTTTGCTTTTGGGTATTTCCGAGGATCCTCTCTGTAGGGCTTGCAATGAGGACATAGAAAGCAAGGACTACATTTCGTGTAAATGTCGGATTGGTTAGAAAGCGAATGGATCTCTTGGGAAGGGTCGACGTGATTTTACTAACTTGACACACAGCAGCTGACTTGACCAAATCCCACTGTGAGTCAAGTTAAGTAATCCTCCCATCTGAGGAACTGTTAGCCCCTATTCCATCCGCCATCTTTAAGGTACGAGTCCGACACCAGTCTGCCTTACATGCCCATTGTGTCGTTTAGTATGTGGCCTGTCCATCACCACTTCTATTCGATCGATACGAGTTAGGACAGCGGTAACTCACTCACCTCTGTTGCACGCCTGTGGTCTCGCGCGCGCGGCGTGCTGCTGGCCGTCACCGAGTCCCGACTGCTGAGCGTCTGCACTCCTGCGCACGTGCCACAGACCAGCCCTGCCCATAGTTACACGGAACCAACGAGGCAGCATACCACTCACCTCTATCGCACGCCAGCAGCACGGCTCTAGCGTACGGAGTGTGCGCGAGCGAGTGGTCTCGCGCGCGCGGCGTGCTGCTGGCCGTCACCGAGTCCCGACTGCTGAGCGTCTGCACTCCTGCGCACGTGCCACAGACCAGCCCTGCCCATAGTTACACGGAACCAACGAGACAGCATACCACTCACCTCTATCGCACGCCAGCAGCACGGCTCTGGCGTACGGAGTGTGCGCGAGCGAGTGGTCTCGCGCGCGCGGCGTGCTGCTGGCCGTCACCGAGTCCCGACTGCTGAGCGTCTGCACTCCTGCGCACGTGCCACAGACCAGCCCTGCCCATAGTTACACGGAACCAACGAGGCAGCATACCACTCACCTCTATCGCACGCCAGCAGCACGGCTCTGGCGTACGGAGTGTGCGCGAGCGAGTGGTCTCGCGCGCGCGGCGTGCTGCTGGCCGTCACCGAGTCCCGACTGCTGAGCGTCTGCACTCCTGCGCACGTGCCACAGACCAGCCCTGCCCATAGTTACACGGAACCAACGAGGCAGCATACCACTCACCTCTATCGCACGCCAGCAGCACGGCTCTAGCGTACGGAGTGTGCGCGAGCGAGTGGTCTCGCGCGCGCGGCGTGCTGCTGGCCGTCACCGAGTCCCGACTGCTGAGCGTCTGCACTCCTGCGCACGTGCCACAGACCAGCCCTGCCCATAGTTACACGGAACCAACGAGGCAGCATACCACTCACCTCTATCGCACGCCAGCAGCACGGCTCTAGCGTACGGAGTGTGCGCGAGCGAGTGGTCTCGCGCGCGCGGCGTGCTGCTGGCCGTCACCGAGTCCCGACTGCTGAGCGTCTGCACTCCGGCGCTCGTGCTACAGCCTGCCGTCGCCAGAATCTGATGTAATGAACAAAGAGCGTGGTGGATAATAATGAAGAGAACGACCTCTGTATATTTCATTTTATTGTTTATTTGTAATCAACAGTATTACAGTTACGAATAATATGCAAAATAAGGCCACTTACACACAGATAATAATAATTACAAAATAAAGTAAACCAAGCGTTATATAAAAAAATATTACACGTTTCATAGAAGTAATTATAATAAGTTAAATATTATAATTCACGAAAGAAAAAATAAAATCTAATTAAACAATTCACAACTCCAATTCGTGTATGTGTGTGTAATGTGTAAGAAGATGTAGTGACTAAAATTGAGAAAGGGATGCTTAGATGGTTTGGACATGTAGAGAGAATGGATGAAAGAAGATTAACAAAAGAGATTTACAAGGCGAGGGTGAATGGAAATGTTGGAAGGGCGAATGTTCCTGGACCAAATTCAGGACATTTTAAATAATGGCCAGGTCAAGAGTACCCTAAACCGACGAACTTGTATGAAAGGATTAATGAGAGTGGAAGAAGCTAAGGAAGTATGCAAGGACCGTGGCAAATGGAGGGATGTGGTCTCTGCCTACCCCTATGGGAACAAGGCGTGATGTTTATGTATGTATGTATGTATGTGTGTAATGTGTATTTTGAGAATGTATTTAATGATTTTCTTTGATTCCAACTTTAAGTTGGAACGAACAGCAAAAATTTCATTTTTCAACTGTTTTTGTAAGGTGAATGAGGTTTAAATGTAAGTAGTCTTATTATAGCTCCGTGCTAATCGGTACGACCCATCAGTAGAGATTGAAGCACAATTATATCACTTTTTATGTCCAAGGGAGACGAATTTATAATGTTCACAAGCTTCTTGGTAGTTTAAATTGTTTGAAGTCCTTAAACGCCAGATATTGGACAAATTGCCTTGACACAGAGTCAAGTCTGTAAAAGTGAGTAATGTAATATATATTTTTTTCTTGTATGTCTAATCTGCGACCAGTCTCAGGAATTTAAGCAAATCTGTTGCGAGAGTCATTGTTTTGTGGAGGTCGAACCTCATTAGAAGTCGGCCTTCATTTGGATACTCCTCAAAGAAGTGTCTGTCAACAGTCTTTTAGCCAAAGTGTTAGGTTGATTGCGGAGTCTTTTCTTGTATTTTTGCGATAACTCCCGCACTTCATCCTTTATTGTACTAATTTGAAGATTGCGATGAATTTCTTCATTGGTTATGAACCACCGCGAGTTGGCGATAGTACGCAGAATGATATTTTGCATTCTCTGTAGGATTTCAAGACTAGAGTTGCATGCACTACCCCACAGTTGTGTAATGTAATATGGAGACCATAATGTGATATGAAAATCTATCCGTCAAAAGACAAATTTGTAAAACTTTACTCGGTCAAGTCTAACTAAAGAAGTCATTAACCCCGTCGGTATAGTACCTTACGTTTTTCTATCCCTCAGAGCTGTGATCTGGCGGAGCTCTTGGACTCACAAAAGAATAATGTATAAGAATAGGATAAACAGATGTTAAGTGCACCAACCAGCACCAATATATCCTAGGATATATCTGCTACCGAAAAAAAAACTTGAAAATAGCTTTTGCCGAAAATATCAGAATACCTTGTTAAGCCAACATAAAAATTTTTAACAAAAAATAGAACCGACTCAAAACGCACTAAAAAGTAAAAAATAACTGTGTCATTTAGTTGCTTTAACTTACTTATGTATAAGAAGTTTCACAAATTTTTAGGAACATTTATTTAACAACTAAAGCAGTTTGAGACTAACAATAAGTAACTTAAAGTAGAAACTTGGCTGGCTTTGGTGACTAATTACCTAAAAATAAACTAAGTAAAGGACACAATTATTTTGTAATTTGTAAAGTAAATTTTGAATGTAAGTTCATTTTTATAGTTAAAAATTTTTATTTTATTTTAGTATTTATTACCATTCATAACGTACCATATTATTAAAATAAGAATAGAACGGCACCAGTTTACAAAAACCTAGATCACGGTCAAAAACTCAAATTGATCTACAGCTAACCCATAAATTCAGACTAAATTGCCAAAGAAAATAGTAATCAAATAATAACATAAGGAAAATGAACCATACTGTGGAAATATGGCCTTTTAATAAAATAATCTCCGTAATGTAATGAAAATGAACTGAATGAAAATAAAAATTTTTATGCTTGGTCTTACCTATAAAAAAAAAATTTAAATATACGTTTCCGAAAATATCAGAATACCTTGTTAACCAACAAAAAGGTCGTGATCCGTTGTCGAATTGAATTTACATTTGCCATTAAAAAAATTGTTATTTTTGAAAATTGATTAAATTTATTCTTACCTCAATAATATCACGAGACATTTGATTCACATCTGGCATGAACGGATAGTATCCAAAATCAGTCGTGACATCCTTCCACATGGAGTTGATGTAGCTGAATATATTGGGGGGCTCCAAGTTGAAATGGTTGGGTTGAATCAACTTCAACTTGGCCTCATTCATCTGACTGTCACTCTCATCATATTCGAAACTATACTCCGTGGGGAAATCTAGCCAGTAATGTGTGACGTACTTCTCCAAACACAAGTCTTTGGATATTTGGTACAAAAACTCTGACAACGGTTTCAGATCGCTCGCTAAAAGCGTGTTCAGTTTCAAGTCTTCGTACAGCAAGTGGAATGCGTAGAAAATATGGACCGTGTATGGAAACAGTACAGAGTTTGTATTGAATTGAATTGGTTTCTCGGCGTCTTCTTCTTTCCTCTCGTTGCTTCTGGAATGTCTAGTTTCAGATTGTATTTGGTTAAGATTTAACATGCTGGCTAGTGAGTTTCCTATAGTTTTGTGCATTTTTGAATTCAGGAGATAGTCCCAATCGTCTTGGGTGCCATCGCTGGAGGTTCTCTGCTTCTTAGTGACGACTTCTACTTGTTCTTCCTCGTTCTGCCTGCTTTGCGATAGTCTTTCCACATCGTATCCTATGAGTGAGAGTATCAGGTTAGAAAACATTGTCCACTCTTGGGCGGGTGTGATGTCCTGGGTGCCTGGAGCGTTGCGGATTCCGTACCATTTTATGATGACCTGTAATATTTATACTATTAATTTATGCAGTAAAAGCCAAATATCGGCACAGTTTTGCAAAATTAAGTAATCAATAAATTGCCCGAATCAGGAAATTGACACTGAAGTTGAGATTCTATGACAAGGCGTATACAGATTTCAGACATAACAGATGCCAAAAAGAACTGCCTTTAGTATTATTGAGTAAGTAAAATTACACAACAATTAGCTAATATGTAAAGTTCAAACGACTGCGTGCATGTCATGCTCTGCTCGGTTGTTGCTTAAGTAGGGAAGCCCAAGAAGAGATAAACATAAAAGGTTATCCATCTGCCACGCGCGAGTATTTTCAAAAATCCCTCTTGGGTTCCCCTGCTATATGTACTGCGCGAACGAAAGCGTAGATATCGTTTTGCCGGTAGAGATGCTTGCCATCGTTTACGCGTGTGGGACCAGGTTTTATGGACAAATTATGGGAGCAGATTATGTAGTCAGGGTGTTCATACCATATGCTCGGGCAGCGCTATGCGGTACAGCTGGCCGGCCTCCGAGCGCACGCTCACGCGAGCGGATCATTTGGCCAGGTTGTTCATACCTGCATGGTGATGTCTTGTGGCGTGGCGGCGGCCACTGCGGCACAGCAGCGCATGACCAGCGGCGAGCAGATGTGCTCGGGCAGCGCTATGCGGTACAGCTGGCCGGCCTCCGAGCGCACGCTCACGCGAGCGGATCATTTGGCCAGGTTGTTCATACCTGCATGGTGATGTCTTGTGGCGTGGCGGCGGCCACTGCGGCACAGCAGCGCATGACCAGCGGCGAGCAGATGTGCTCGGGCAGCGCTATGCGGTACAGCTGGCCGGCCTCCGAGCGCACGCTCACGCGAGCGGATCATTTGGCCAGGTTGTTCATACCTGCATGGTGATGTCTTGTGGCGTGGCGGCGGCCACTGCGGCACAGCAGCGCATGACCAGCGGCGAGCAGATGTGCTCGGGCAGCGCTATGCGGTACAGCTGGCCGGCCTCCGAGCGCACGCTCACGCGAGCGGATCATTTGGCCAGGTTGTTCATACCTGCATGGTGATGTCTTGTGGCGTGGCGGCGGCCACTGCGGCGCAGCAGCGCATGACCAGCGGCGAGCAGATGTGCTCGGGCAGCGCTATGCGGTACAGCTGGCCGGCCTCCGAGCGCACGCTCACGCGAGCGCCAGCCGCGTCACACAGGCTGCGTATGCCTATTGTGTTATAAAGAAATTCATGCTCGCAAAAATCAAGATAAAGTGTAAATGTAAGACAGAGTGTACGCTACACCTGAACATTCTAGAAGCCAACCACCGCTGAAAAAGAGAGGAATATCTTAGCATTCCATGGATTCACCGTGCGGTTGCCGGGTCCATCGCGTGGCTGAGAGAACAACTTCGAACAGAGCCCGAGACTTGTGACACGGGTGTAGGTTTAAGGGTACCCTTAGTGACGCGCGTCAACACTCACCTCCTCTGTTCAAGTTATTCTCCCTGCCCAGCCAAATTCGGAAGGTCCCTACTAGAGCAGCTTTGGACACTCGTTCCAATATGGAGCTTACTGCACTTCTAGTAAGGCCGAGGTCTTTTAGCAGGTTGTAGAGAGACTTCGCTGGTATATCTCTCGCACCCACTTCTACCGCGTATAAACTAACCACATAGCCATTTTTGGTTAGTTCATTAGTAAGGTCATAATATTTATTCACTTTGAATACATGCATACATACATTAAATAACTCACGAGCGACTTCCCTTGTGCGGGAATGAACCTTACAGCTCATTTCGTACGTCTGTTTGGAACCAATCCACCTCAGTCTAACTAACCATCCTGGCCAAAAGGGCTACGTCTAGCGTCCCGCGAGCCGAAGTTAGCCCGCGTATCAGAATATGTATCCAAAACCCGTCACTTGTGTAACTCACGATTGATAGTGTAGTTTGATACTATTGTAATAAGATCAGTGAATAGTGTATTTGAATGCATTCGTCTTTAATTTGTACTCCCGCAGTATAACCCGTGTCTGGCCTCAGAACACCCTCCGGGGCGATCGTAACAGAATAGTGTGAATAGGTACATCCAGCATTCCCACTACATTACAAGAACTTTAAAAAACTAGTCCACGAACACTAGTGTGAAAAAAAAATAAAAATAAAAATTCGTTTATTTCAGTTTCTACCTTACATACATACATACATACATGCGAGTTAGGCTTAGGAGCCTTCTTTTAGGAGTAGTATAAACTATCCCTGTACCAGAAGACTCCGCTCTTCCATAACTAGGATACATAGTTAAATAAAAGAATTGTAAATAAAAAAATAAAAAAAAATAAAATTTCTTTCCTTTAAACAAACTAATTAGTTGTAGTGTGGGTGTGGGTGTGCTTGAGTGTAAGTGGGTGTGTGTTGCCGCTTGTGGGTGTAAGAGCGTGTGTGTGTGTGTCATAGTGTGAAAACTGTGTTACCTAAACTCTCCTTAGGCTCCAGTCTGGACACCGAGGAGTGCAGCACGGGAGACAGCAGATGCAGCGCGGAGTCGTCGAAGGCCGCGGCGTCGCAGCGCGTGGGCAGCAGGCTACTGCGGCGCGGGAATGGCGACTGGAACGTGGTCTGCTTGGTGTACGGGGAGTCGATCAGCCTGGCTAGGATTCCGCCCACGTGCACCTGGAATTATATCATTTTATTATGTTCTAGCAGTCGCCCGCGAATTCGTCCGCGTGAAAACCTCTTAGTAACCTTCTAATTTTAAAGACATACTCATATAAAGCGTCGCCATTCCACGCTCCTCCTCTCAGTTTAATTTTTTTATAGTTTCCCGTCAAGCAATATCCTCCGCCTCGTCCCGTGTACTACTAATGTGTATAACAAAAATAGTGTGTATAGGTTGATGATATGAAAGAATACCAGTTCTAAAATACTGAGCCCTATTCAGTACATATAATGTAACACGTACTTAATTTGGATGCCATAGCGGCAGTGTCGCGCTTTTTAGAATTTTTCCCGGAAATTATTCAAAATTTTTTCACCTTTTAAGCCTTTCCAAGACCTCCGCGCACATTTCAAGACCAAGATAAGATAAATACGTTCAGCCGTTCTCGAGTTTTAGCGAGGTTAACGAACAGCAATTCATTTTTATATATATAGATAGAAGATTAATTCTTGATGTTGATGATGTACTGCGAGGTATAGGGATGTTACCCAGAATCAAGATAGTTTAAAATTTAAAATATATATTTTTTCAGTTACAATTTCAATTAGACATACAACGGCCAGCAGTCTAGCCAAGGACTTAGTAAGTATAAGTATCAATATTTAGCTGTACAAAAATGTTCGATAACTGTACCTTGCCAACAAAACTGTTGCCAGACTGTAGTATGATGTTCCCAGTTTCATCTATTAGTGCGATCATCTTTAAATGTTCCAAAACCACGGCATCCTTCGCCGGAACCGAAGATATAGAGCCCACTATTATATTCGTTTTGAGTATTTGCCCATGGGAATGCGTCTTTTGCAACCTCACTATTTGTAACCTGGTGGCCCCATTGACTTTCACCATAAAGCATAAGTATTCATGCCCGACCAAATCTGTGTGTAAGAACGCTTTTATGTCGTTCGGACTTTCGACAGCATCTCGTCTAATCACTTGACTGTCCGTCCAAATGTGATCCAGACAAATGTCGGGATATAGAGGCAAGGAAGGTGGTGCTTGGCCAATAGTATTTGACATCATAGTAGTTGAACTAGCTTGGCCTATCGACGAATGTGGCGAAAGTCCCTGCTGGTGAAAAACGTTGGCCATTGGACTGTTGTGTCTCGATCTGGTCGGAGTTTCGGGACCTTTTTTCATGTGATATGGACTGCCATTAAAACTGCTAGGATTTCTCATGCTGTGCATTGGACTGCCGACAAAGTCACAGGATTGGTTGAAGGAGGAATTCATGTTTGGGCACATGGCCAAGCATTCTTCACGCAGGGCTTTGCGGATCTTCCACAACGAATGAGTTTGTAGCTTCCAATCGTATAGAAGTATTATACTGGGGTCTGTGCTGACGAAGATGATTTGCAAGTCTCCATCGTTATAGTATTGCAAACCTTGGGCGGAGGATTTCATTAATATTGGTATAACGTCGTCTAAAGGATGGGTTAGCGAAAAGCAGGTGGGTAAAGGGCAACCTTGGTCGTATCCCGAAATTGATTCCTGGCGTAATCTTGCGCTCATACTGAACGGACAATTCCTGGGTTTCAAAAACGAACTGTTGTGAGATTCGTTGAGTTTTAAAATCGAGGAGGGGAGTACGGAATTGTGCAGAATTGGCGTCGCATCTTTTTCTAACAAAACCCCATATTTCATAGGCCATACTTTTTTAACTTGAAATGGGATGCTCGCTACGTATTCTCTCCCATCTATGGCGTAAACTCTCATACATTTGCTGTCTATGATGAGGATGGAGGGTAGAACTTTGTGCTCTATATGCTCTGTGGAATCTTCGACTTTTATATTCTTTTTAAAATCTCCTATTTGCGAATTTAGTGCGTCGATAAGCATGGTATTGTTGATGTCTACGTGGAAATCTACGAATGTTGCGTGTTTTATAACATTATCAACAGTGTAACAAGCAATGGTCTCTCGGTGTTCTGGTCCAGTTAGTTTTGTAGCTGGTGATGAGATCAAACCTGGAGGGTTAAGTTAAAAGATATTGTGTCAATGAAAATTTTAATACAGATATTTTTTTTACAAGATTATTTTCTGTTTTAAGCATGATATGGCCTGTGCATAATCCCATATTAAATGCTTGTTAACACTCTACCTCCCTATAAATCTAATTTTATAAAGCTGAATAGCCTGTTCATTTGGTTGAATTTTTTTTTATATACTATAAGTTGGCCCTTGACTGCTATCACACCTGATGTTAAGTGATGATGCAGTCTAAGATGGAAGCAGGCTTACTTGTTAGGAGTGGGACGAAAATCTACACCCCTTTCGGTTTCTACACTACATCGTACCGAAACGCTGAATCGCTTGGCGGTACGCCTTTGTCGGTAGGGTGGTAACTAGCAACGGCGAAAGCCTTCCACCAGCCAGAACAGGACAAATTAAGAAAAATCTCAATTTGCCCCTCCGGGAATCGAACCCAGGACCTCCGTCTTTTAAATTCACCGCGCATTCCACTGCGCCACGGAGGTCGTCGTGTTACATATTTATTATAAGTATAGATGATATCAGTCATCTACCCAACCTCGTAACCTGAACTAACTTAGAATAGAATCACCTTTAGACCAAACAGCAGTACATCCTTTCACATACAACTCTTCCTCATAGTAACAATCAGTCTTTGGATTCAAGGGCCTTTTCTTTGGTTTTTTATTCTGACTACAATTCAAGTTGAATTTCTTTGACATATTGCTAGAACTGTTAGCGCTTCCAGCTCTTGAAGGGCCTGCTGACGGGAGGTCATCTCTTCTCATACCACTTAGGAATTCAGACTTTATAGATATGTTGAACTCAGTTTTAAGCCGACTTGGTGGTCGGAAGGAATCCATGTATTCACATCTTGGTTCCTTTTGGACTTCTTGTAGTGAGTCCTTTACATCTGAAAAAATTAGAGAATATTAATATAGTTTGATCAGTCAAGAAACATACTTCAAAGTACATCTGGCTGCAGCTTCACTTTATCAACAAGTTAATTATAAATGGGTGGGTGTTGCTAGAAAATGAAAGCTATTGTAGTTGTTTGATATTTCATACATATTTATGGGTATTTGGGGTTGGGTAAAGAAGAACATCCTCATCAATCTATACTGAAGCCGAACTCGATTGAGAATGCTTGTCAACAAACAAATTAAAAATGAAGGTAGAAATCACTAGTCATTTTACACTTTATTTTTTTAGTTAACTTGTTAATGACGAATTCATGACAATAAATAGATTAGTAAGCTTGTAATTAATTAATGATTAATATCTTTTAAATTAGATTTTTTAAAAAACAGAGACATGATTTTAAATTTATGAGGCGTAAAATGTGTTGCATTTTCTACCTTTCTTTTAAATTTGTTTGTTGACAACATTTCAATTGATTTCTTTAGTATTGCTGGAACTGTTAGCGCTTCCAGCTCTTGAAGGGCCTGCTGACGGGAGGTCATCTCTCCTCATACCACTTAGGAATTCAGACTTTATAGATATGTTGAACTCAGTTTTAAGCCGACTTGGTGGTCGGAAGGAATCCATGTATTCACATCTTGGTTCCTTTTGGACTTCTTGTAGTGTGTCCTTTACATCTGAAAAAATTAGAGAATATTAATATAGTTTGATCACTCAAGAAACACACTTCAAAGTACATCTGGCTGCAGCTTCACTTTATCAACAAGTAATTATAAATGGGTGGGCATTGCTAGAAAATGAAAGCTACTGTAGTTGTTTGATATTTCATACATATTTATGGGTATTTGGGGTTTGGGTAAAGAAGAACATCCTCATCAATCTAGTGGTTTGCCTTTTTTTATTTAGATCAAAAAATTTTGGGTTCAAATTTTATATTGAGAACTTTCTCTATTTCAAGAAATTCTCTGTAAAAATTTGTTATATTAGTGTTGTTCAATAAATTCCCATGAAAGAACATGTGGTTTTTCTCACTCATTGTCAAAAACTATAATATATAACGAAGCAGCTTGGTGGATCATAGCTCCGTATCCCCTTTCCTATAAGGACAGAGGCAGATAATGACAAATATAAAAGAAATAAATATAATAGGACAATATACTCATCACTAACTAGCCCCAAAGTAAGCATAGCTTGTGTTATGGTCACTAAGGTACCAAATGACAAAAGGCTGAATATATTTTTTTATGTTTTATATTATACATAATACGTAAACATATAACATAACTCATGTATACTCGACCTGGACAGCTGAAGCCAGGAGTATCCAAATGAAGGCCAACTCCTAATGAGGTTCGACCTCCACAAGACAATGACTTTTGCAACAAATTTGCTTAAAATCCTAGGTCTGGTCGCAGATTAGATGTACAAGAAAAAAAAATATTATACCTACTTATAACACCCAGATACATACTGGAAAATGTTAGAAAAACATTTTTCCAGATGTGGGAATCAAACCCAAGACCTTGGACACAGAAGGGTCACTACTAACTTTAGTACATGTCTGTCAATGATGATTATTGATGAAGAACTCATTAACCAGTCATGGCACAAGGGGCAGCCGAATGCCATTTTTATGTACAGTTTAGCCACACCTGTGCCGCCAAGGATTTATTAATTCAAACATTTACCATCAACTCTGTAGTAAACCTCCCTAATAGTCCACCACTCCTGCTCGTCCTTGTTTTCCAGCAAGCTCTCATCCCTGATACCAAAGTTGGTCAACTTGTACAGCAGAGAGTTTTCTGAAGCTGACGCATTGTGTCCTTTGCCATAAATCTGGCCTGGATGCTTGGCTAACACTGTTCTTCCATGCGGTACAAACTCCTGAAATGTTTATTGTAAAGAACTTATATATACAACAAATACATAAATTTAAATTTGAGTCGTCCAAACAATACAAAAAAACATTCTTGAAATTTTTACACTATTTTTTAATACAAATTGACAGAAAGGGAAAGGGGTGATACTCGTTCGATTTCACATAATCCTTTGTTTACATTTATTATGTTTTAACTATCATGTACCCCTATGTGGTGAGATAATATGCAGAGTGCAACATTTTTTGTTAATTTTTAATGTATGATCTTTAGTGATATTTGTAAGCTATATTTATGGGTTGGTTACATTTTGTCTATCCTGGCGATTTTTAAACTAAGCCTATGCCGTAGATTACCTATCTTTCTGCAAAAACCTCACTTATAGAAAGAAGCATTATAATACAAATACGTTAATGATTTAAACACTATTATATTCATTACAGTAAAAACTCTACGCATAATAATTATATAATGTTTAGCCCATATGTTAAATATTTATGTAAATTTTTTAAAGCTAATAAATTAAACCTATAATATTAGTATATATGTAAAATGTATAATATAGTGTCCGTCTCTTCATACTAACAACTTTATGTATACTAATTTTTCTATTGCATAATAATTATTTTTTAAAATTTTTTGACTGAAAATTCGATGTATATAGTGTTAATTTGCCAGTACTAAAAGCCATAAATAAAAGAAGAAGAAGAAAACAAAAAAAAAACAGACTGTTTGTTTGTTTGTTTTGGGTAATCTCTGAAATTACCAGTCGGAGTTGAAAAAATCATTTTGTATATGATAGCCAGCCTCAATGCGGGTGAAACTGTGGCAGTTCACTGGTTAAATTATAAAAATAAATAAAATAATACTAACCAAAGGTTCAGAAGCCGCAATCATTGTTTTGTCATCCAGATTTGTAATTATATAATTTTACCACTTTCACACAAAAATAGAGTTCATAGCAAGCGGTATTACATAAATTCAATTTGTAATATTATTTTATAATTTAGAAATTGTATTGTGAAAATCGTAATCAGAAATCGCAACAATTTCGCAAAGGTAAACGACATTTATTGTCAATGTCAAAACTCTTGTTTTTTTTTTAAATTCTCTACTGACTGTTCCACTTTGGATACTAGCCTCTGTATCTACAGAAATCATCACCATTATCCATTAATCTATGCCATTATCAGTATTATTTATGGGGCCAGGCCTCCATCCTTATAGGATGAGAGGATCTTAGACCAACAAGATTCTCCAATGTAGGTAAGCGGGCTAACCGGCTAAGGGTGAATATGTTTATTCATTAGCCACAAGACCAACAATTCAGTCTAAAGAGACACATTAATTATATGGCCTGACCAGAAAAATACTGTTGTTTGGACGCAATTTTTCGATTTGGAGTTATCATAATCAACGGTTAAAATAAGGAGGTTCGCATTCGACACGTATATTTTTTTTTTTTTTTTTTTTATAAGTATAACCACGCATAACTTTTTACGTGTTGTCCGATTTCGATAAGTCTTTTTTCACAGCTACCCAAGGGGTCCCATTGTCCGCATGTTAGGATCTGATGACGATATCCTGGGGAAATTGAAGGAACTCTTCAAATTTTGGAAGATACAGCTTTCATTTTTGCTCGGTCTTTTTGCTACCCGGGTATGACAGTATAGCACCAGTACGTTACGGGCGATATTCACTAAAGTATTTTTGAATGTCAGGCCCACAGGGGTTAACCGGCGTACGCGTTTATTATAAATAGTAAATTTATGTTAACCGTTGGTTATGATAACCGAAACCTTGGTGCACACAGGCCGTAGTATTATATGGCCTGACCAGGAAAATAAAAAATCTGTAGGTAAATTATTTAAGTAAATATTTTTCCATAAGAATATTTTTCTTCACTTGTGCATCAATATAGTTTAGTTCTAATTAACAGTGAACACATACAAGCTGCAGTACTAATTTAACTGTTATACAAATGTATATAACACAGATCCATAATGCTGGCCCATGAGAAAGGTAATGATAACAGCCTGTGGTAGTAACGAGACCCGAAGGCTTAATGTGCTATTGGACGCATTGGATCATAGATAATATACTAGACCACATAGGTACTTCCATATTGATATTTTTGAATTTTTTTTGATTATCTAAAATTTTCATAACCTAAAAAATAAAACTGTACAACATAATATGAATAAACTTTATTACTACATAAAAGGATATAATATAGTGAACAGCGTCGTGTTCGCTTGTAACAAAACATTCAACAAAATACTTTGGGAGTCAACTTAACACTTTGGGTGCTGACTTATTATGCCCTATAACGAATAGAGACAGTGTTTCTCAAACCACATATAAATATCCCACTACTTATAATTATTTACTAAGACTAAACGAAAAAGATAGACGACAAACATGACACACTTATGTACCTAGTATGGTTTTTATTTTTTAAAACGAATAACACTTCAAATCCCGTTCTTCTAGTTTTAGCTACACTATGCATTTAAAACATTTCTTGCAGTAACTAACTTGTGAAAATATTTAAAGACAAAAAAATCTGATTACACTTTCGGATTTATCGTTTACCTTTTCCGCTTGTCTGTAGTAAGTTATATTATTATTTATAGTTATATGAAAATCGTTAAAATTAGTTGACTATTATAAAATATTATCCCCGTTAAATCAGGACGCTACGAACGGGCTACCTTCCTATCTTTCTTAAAGTAATCGCAGATCTGCCAGCACCATTTATTCAAAACCACTCCTCCGGTTTTTAAATCACACAGGCTAAAGAAAAAAGAAGATGCAAGCCAGTTTGAATTAATTGTGATGACTTATATAAACATTAAGTTACATGTACACATCATCCTAACATCTTCAAGTTATTTTGATTGACGTCAATACATATTGTTACGATTTTATGCACACTTGTTTTTCAACTGCTCCGTCTGTCTTTTTTCTTTTAGTCTATGATACAATTTTTATAAGCTCAATTTATAATTGTTTTAAAAATTATATCATAATAATAATTATAATATGTATATTATATATTCAATATTTATTATATACGTATTTATATAATATACGTTGAATCTGATTTTTTTCTATTACATGGCCCCTTGGTCATTTATACATGGATTTTAGTTATATATAACAAACCTCTAAAAAGGACACACTTGGAAATATTTGCTGAAACTTTTAATACAGTATATATTTACGTTAACTATACAGCAGGTCTAAACTATTTAACCAACTGTAGTATATTTAGATACCAAACTCTTTTAATATAAAATAACAAATACAATACACAAATTATGAACACATTTAAAATAGCCAAAACAAATCAGTAGGTCGGTACGAACACCGGTAAGGCATACTACGAGTATTTTAAATAGAATATATAAATTAAATATTTAGATCGATCAAAACTATTTTTAATTTTTTGTTTTTAAACTGTCCAATTTTAGAGATGTGTGTAAATTCCTAAAATCCTTGTATACCTTAATACTAATATCCGATTAAAATAAGGCTTTGTTTTCAACAAGGCAAACAAATTCATAAGATGATTGTTAGTTACCTATTTGCAATTCAACTCTCACTACGAAAATTTCTGCTTTGCAGCTTTTTTGAAAATATCAATTATCGGCCTGCTAGTTACATCACTTGAGGCAGATTAAATTTGATTTTTAATTCATATATTTTTAAGTTACAAAATCATATGACAACGAGATTTAATTCATGTGACATAACTAATGATCCATAAGGAACCATTTCGATTCCGATCGCTTTATAAAACACAACAATCGATAAAATTATAAAAATTAACAATGTATTTTAAAACTTCGTTGAGCCGAGTAACTTTGAACGAAAATGGCAAAATGCTACAATACATTATATATTAAAACAAAAATATAATATCCACCGTACAGGAATGCCAAACCATTCATATATACATACCATTATGCTATTTTCTATTTGACAATTGACATCAAACGCATCATATCGAATCACAAGGCTTCCCAAATTTTTACATCACCCCAACGTGGATTCTAATTATGACCACGTGGTTGTGAAGTGTTAAAAATTTCACCACACAGGGATTGAGACGTCATGAATTGAATAGACTTCCTTACGTTCTTCTGACACGACTTTAGCAAAGTTCTTAAGTTACCAGATCATACTGCAATGTGTTTTGCGTGCAGTAAAGAAAATTGAAGTCTACGTAATACATAAAGTCCAAATTTGCTTGGAACGACACCTACGAACACAATCATCTGTACTCGTTCTGTGATTCGATGAATGCGTTTGAAATTAAATTTTAAAAAATCGCCACTTTGGTAAATATTGTGCGATTTAGGATATATCTGTCAATATAATATACATAAGTTACGTAACGTGGTACGTTCAATATACTATAGTAAGTACATATAAATATAACATTTATATTATGATACACTTATATTTCACAATATATTACACGTCTGGTAAACCTACAGCCTAGCTTGTCTATACTAAATACATTTGGTCTTTGGATGAGCATGTCACTTTATGGCTTATATGTCATTGTTTATCTGTACAGTGAGGCCATCATTAGTGATCTATTTTTTGACAGTTTTTTATTCAATATTTCAGATCGACACTCTAGAAACGGATTGTACAGTTCGGATATGGTTATATTTTATATTACAATGCTGTAAAGCCAATCTTACTAACGAACCAACATCAGTAATAATATACTAAAATACAGCTATATAGCCATTGTACATTTTTTGTAACGATTTGAACTTTTAGCTTGACACTTTTGTCTAACTTTTGGTTAATATTTTAACAATAAGTTGCAAGTTTTTACACATTATAATTACTGTCAAAAAACCGAACATCCATTGGCCGTACTTTAAAAATAATATAAGTGCACTTTTCGATTTTTAAATTGAATATATCAATTAAAAATACTAGACTAGACCAGCAACGAAAATAACGTAACGTAAATCGTTAACAAAGGACTTCATGTAGGAAATAACATAATCACAGAAACCTTAAAAATTCATTAAAATAAAATCAAACAAGAACAAAATTTGAGAAACACTGTTCCACAAAATAATTAATAACTAAAACTATACGAATGGTGTAAATTAAAGAGTGTTTAAAAATCATTTAAGCCGCGTTGACACAGTGCGAGTACATTCGCGCGAGTTAGCTCGTATAAAAGTTTATCGAAATCTAAGTAACGCGAGTTTGCTTAACTCATGTTTACTCGCGCTGTGTTAATTTGGCGTTATAAATTAAAAAAACGATGCAATGATTTTCTTAAAAAGTGAAATTCGTGAAAACTTTTCGATAAACTTCAGGTACCTAATTGGGACAACATTCAACTTCCATCCTTTCTACAGAAGCCGATCAGACGTTTCCTTTTTAAAGAATTTAAGGTATTTGACACATTAACGAGTAACGATAGACTTGATAGGTGAATAAAAAAGTGGAATAATGGTAAGATTTACGAATAAAGGCTCCTGAACACCACAGACTTTTGATCTACCAAAGGGATGAATTTTTAAACAAATCAATTATTCCCTTTTTTGAGCTTTACGAATCTATATATTCACTTCGACAGGTTGCTTCATTATTATCATTTTGTTTGACATTTTCTTACAACACTTATGACAGCAGTAGCTTGGTTGATCAAAAGAATGCAGAATCTAGGTCTACATCACTATTAAATCACAAGGGATATACTGCAGGTTTGACCCACAAACAAAGTTATAATGATACTTATATTTTTAACAAATAACATCATATCAAAATACATTATCAATGTTGATACTAGAATAAAACTAAGGGTCGATTTTTTTTAAATAAAAATATCTCGCTCACGACTTTTCCGTTATCCGTTTGCTTTGCTAAGTGGTTTCTTCTAAAAAACCTTCAGGTATGGAAAAATTAGTTTCTAGGAGCTGTCTTTTCACCGTGCATATTTAATGGCAAAATAGTAAGCGGATTGTAACGAAAACTGCAAAATTAGGTACTTTTATATGCCGGCCACAAAAATAAAATCTCATCGTATAATCATTAACTGCTTATTCAATAATTGTCTGAGATATTATTGTCTTTTTCGGGGATCCACTGGCTGTGGATAGGAGTAATTTTAATCAAAAACTTTTTTGTAATGGCACCATCATGAATTATATAAAATATGAATAATAATGATATTTTTTATACATAATTCAATAATTCAATATATGCATAATTACATAATACACAAAAAATATAATTTTTGATTGCACGGCCGGCATAAAAATATCCCCAAAATGTTATGCAATCGAGTTTGAGTATAGTATACAATATATAAATATGTAGTTTCAATTTATCTTGAAACCACACACGACATTTTATCACAATACATATCAAAATATATCATATAACTACAATTGCCCACAGCTATTTTAAAAACAAAAACGATATCTATAATATAATAATCACCTTGAAATGCAAAACAGTCTATGCATGTGGTGTCTCTAAGATTGATTTACTTCCTAGTTAAGGCGATTCAAGTATACTAACTTTATTTATAATGAGGTTATTAAAATATACAATTTGTAGACAGTTCACATTTTTCTAGTAGCTGTCAGAGCTTTTAGTCCAGTACTGGATCGTGTGAATAGTTTTGATTTAATTACAATGTTAATCAAAAAAATTCAAGCAATATAGATTAAAAAGTAGGTAATTTTAGTACTTGTAGTACTCTTGTTATTACTGATCAGTCTATATGCCTAAATTTTCATGTCAACATTTTAATAAAGCAACAATAATTATTAAACTAATTAAATCACATTTCTAAAAGAGCGATGCCACTGACTAATATTAAAACTGTCAAATAAAACATCACTTTGCGCAGTGTCTTTTATGTATAAAAACATTATAGGCCGAACTGTGAAAATTAAATTTAACATTTGCAATTTTTTTTAAACGGTAATATGTAGATGTAGCGACTGGAACAATGTGAACGCGCATTTATGTATGACATATTTATTTTTTTGGTATTTTTAAACAAAAATATATTGTGATGATTGGCCGGAATACAGTATCTTATATTAACGAATTTCCATTAAATGAATAATTGACAAATTTGTTAAAAAAGACATCCTGTATACCGAGATTATTATTTTATTTTACGATTAAATCAAAACGCGTTTTTTACAATTACAAATATTAAACGTAAAATAGATTATGCTTTTTTTATTCCTGTGATATTTTTAATATATTTTTTTAAATTTAACATTAGCGTACTATCACCTTTTTGTTTATCTAATAAGCAAATTATCGCAGCCTATACGATTTAAATCAACCTAAGTATACATATAGTTTTCTCTATTAATATTATTTATTCAATAATATAAATAAATTTTATCTCTAATTTTTTTTATTATAAAAACTACAATAAGTGTACAATCAATATTAATCTTTATGCGTACGATGTAAAAGTAGATCTATATATATCTATGTATAAATATTATCTGATTATAAAGTAAATAATTTTTGGAATAAACTTTAAGGCTAACGTGTCGGTATCTCATACCTTGGAAGCGTAGTCGCTCGCCGCGGGGGGGCTCTCGGCCAGGTCCTCCATCCTGGACTTGTTGGAGGCCACCTCGGCTAGCGTGGCCAGCGCCAGCATGTCCACGCTGTGGGGGCTCTGGTTGCACACGTCCATGCTCTGCGGCGCCGTGCAGGGCGCTTCCGTCGCGATCTTGATCTCGGGGCTGATCTTGTGGCCGCCGTAGTCCGTGCTGGAGACCATGCTGTTGATCTCCAGCCTCGTGATGCTGATCTTGCGCGGCTTCCTCTTCTGGCTCCCTATGACGTTCTCCCTCCAACTCTCCGCCAGCTCGCGCCGCTCGTCGACGAGCGACCGCGGGACGCAGTTTATGATCTGCGACGGCTCCAGCATTTTCGGCTTCAAAACAGTCTTCTTTTTGCGTTTGTTCTCGCGTTTCCGCTGCTGGAACTTCTCTAAGCTAAGGGAGGGCAGTGCTCGTATTTTGGCGTCCAAATCGAAGTCGGCGGCCTTGAATGTTTTGTTTCCATTATTGTCGGGTTCGGGCGCATCGGTCGCTTCGATGTTTGGTTCGGTTTCAGCTTTGAAGATCGGTTTGGAGTCCTCGGCCGCCGGCTCCTCGCGCGAGGAGCCGGGGTCGCAGCCCCACGCCGCGTATCCCTCGTCGGAGAGCCGCTCGGGGCAGTCCCTCCTCTGCCGCTTGTTCACGATCAGCCCGCCGACGGCCATGAACTCTTGGTACCGTTTCCCCTTGCACGACCTCCCGGACCTGTTCTTCTCGTCGTCGGACCAGTTCCTCTCATCCTCTTTAGAATATCGCTTATCAACTATTTGGTCTATCACATCTTGGTTCGTGAACTGGTCGTTGTAACGGCACAATCGCTCCTTCTCTTCGAAGTCTTCCTCGAACACCCTCGTCGTTTCCGACAGAGCGTTCTGGAGCTCGCTAATGCTGTGCTCCCTGGGTCTCTGGAGGGGGCTGTGAGATCTGTATTCGATGGGGGTTGAGATCGTGAACTTGTAGCTGGGAGGTGAGTAGTAGGGGTTAGGAGGGTGAACTTCAGTCTTGGTGGCGAGGAGGCTGCTGAGACTCCCCATTTGAGCTTCGTCGGCGAGCTTGCCCGGCGTGAACATGGCAGGCTTCTCGTCGGGCGGCTGGTCGTAGTCGAGCTTGACGCAGTTGTTGGGCTTGCAGTCGAGCTTGGCGCAGTTGTTGGGCTTGTTGTAGTCGAGCTTGGTGCAGTTGTTGTTGGTCCGCTCGGGCTCGTGGTCGGGCTCGGGTCGGTCGGGCGGCTCGCGGGGCCGCGAGGAGAGCGTGCGCAGCGGCGGCGCGGGCAACTTGTACCATTTGAAGTCGGGGTTTGCGCTGAAGAACGCGTCTTTGTACTGAAACACAGTATTGCAACATTAAAATACCTGTTGCACATAAATGAAAGTGTAATAAACCAACCTAGAAGGTAAGCCTTAATATCTCAATGGTTAAAAAATCGAAACCGAAAGGTCCTGGATTCGATACTTACCATTGATTTTCCACTCTTAAGACAAACTTTCTTAAGATTAGCTTAAAAACCCATATGGCCGTTGCAATAACAGCCTATTTTAATGGCCATATAGACGAATGGATATGGAACTTGGACCCACTACGTTGTTTAAATGCGGGTTGGCAGGCTAAACAAAAAAAATTGGTTGTCTGTAAAGTCGGTTTACTGACGATAGTTGAACGTGTTACGTGACAACGACTTAAGAAAATACTGGTGGAATGGTAGCATTTAATTGGGTATTAAAATATTTAATTTAAGTATATGTTTATAAATATTAATTTAAATTAATAAAATAATTGATTTTGATTTTATAAATTTATAATAAATATATTAATTTATAAATGTATTAATTTTTAATTTTAAGGTAATATATTTAATAATTATATTTAATAGACGGATGTCGAACGCTGCCGAACGAAAAGGCCGATTGTGCTTTCTTTGTCGCTCGTTCCGCGCTCTCGCTTGCACTTCAAGCCTTACATGGAACGCCTCAAAGCGAGGTAACTACGCATGACGTCATGTTTTTTCGTGCGTGCAGCCGGCTCTATCGAATTATAAGACGTTGTTACGTCAAAAGGCCGCCAATAAAGATATAACCGACGTTTGAAATTAGATAAATAAATATTTCACAAACATGATACCTGTTTGGCAAGACCAGTGTAGCAAGCTTTCTCTTCCTTGTCCAAATTAGCCCACCACTCGCCGAGTATTTTGGTTATAGATCTGAAACAGACAATGTTCAATAGTTTAACACTGATGGCCGAGTGGCGCAGCGGGTAGTGACCCTGCTTCTGCGTCCTAGGCTGTGTGTTCGATTCCCACATCTGGAATTATGTTTGTGTGATGAGCATGGATGTTTTCCAGTGTCTGGGTGTTTATCTATATATTATAAGTATTTGTGTATAATATATATAAAAATATTCATCAGTTATCATAATAACCATAACACAACCTAAGCTTACTTTAGGGCTATATAGCGATGTGTGTATGGTCGTATAATATTTATTTATTTTATTTCTTTATTTTGGTATTTTGCTACGTTTCATGAAAAAAAAATCAGACATTAGCAACAGTTTCTCATATCCGTCAGAAAACCCTCTACGATCTCCAAAACAGAACGTCCTCAGAAAATATTGGACCTACAATATACAATTGCACTTTGCAGAGTTAACATAGGTTCGGTGTCAGTTCTTAGAGGAAAATTGCAAAATAATAAAATTGTCAAATATGTCAAGTGATGAATTTACGCAAAGTTTCTATGCAATAAAAATAAAACAAGAAATAGCTTAAAACGATCACGATCTTCTGTCACGAAGTAGGTACTTGACTGGAGAGAGGGACATTGAAGTAGATGATTCGAAAATTTAGATTAAGTACTTTATTAGAATTAAAACAATGGCGTACGGTAAACATAAAAATAAAATCCGACAAAGATATACAGAGTTAAAGATACTTTAATTTTGTAGTCCGTAAGGGTGGCGCGTGAATGCACTTCGACCCTTGGATCTTTTATACTTGCCCCGCCCTCCCCTATATCAGTTCAAACAGAGCTGGGTGGCTTTCAGGCAGGAGGCACAATTCTCCTCTGTTACCAATTATACCGACAACCATGACGCTCATACAAACCAGGAGCAACAAAAGAAAGCTCTACATCTTTACGACCTCCGTGGCGCAGTGGTATGCGCGGTGGATTTATAAGACGGAGGTCCTGGGTTCGATTCCCGGCAGGGCAGATTGAGATTTTTCTTAATTTGCCTTGGTCTGGCTGGTGGGAGGCTTTCACCGTGGCTAGTTACCACCCTACCGACAAAGACGTATCGCCAAGCGATTTAGCGTTCCGGTACGATGTCGTGTAGAAACCGAAAGCGGTGTGGATTTTCGTCCCACTCCTAACAAGTTAGCCCACTTAACATCAGGTGTGATAGCAGTCAAGGGCCAACTTGTAGTCGATAAAAAAAAACTGCTCTATTATTTTTGTCTGTACTTATAATTATAAACGAGAATAGAAATAGAGTCTGTTCTTTTGAATTTTACTATTAAGAATCGAATTGAGGCAATCGGGTGTTAATTTACGAAATGGCGGAACAAAAACATAGACTGATAAAATAATTATTTTTCCTATCAGTTTATTTATCATCAGGTAAAAAAATCTAATAAGTTCGTATTAATTGGTTAAGTCATTAAAAACGAATTTTTAAATATTTAATTTAATACTGCATTAAGATTAAAACCTTATGTCCGTTTACCCAGAACCTGTTTTGGGCGATTGTCAATAATTATAAAAACTTTTAGTAATTTAGATAGAAAAGAGTAACAATGTGAAATGCGAGAAAATGTCGCAGGATAATGATAAGCATAGAATGTGTCAATAGATTATATTTCATGTAGAGAAAGAGATATTGCTTTAATTTACTTAAGCATATCTAGGAGTCGGTGCCAGCTAAGGTTTCTACTTTAAGGACGTTACCTAGAACCCACAAACTGCTTTACTACGTAAAATAAATAATGTTCCTTAAACTTGGCTGGCACGGACTTCGTAGATATGTTTAAGTAAATTAAAGCAACTTAATGACACAGTTATTTTTTACTTTATAGTGCGTTTTGAGTCGGTTCTATTTTTATTTAAAAATTTTAATAACTACAGTAGACAGTTCTTTTCATTTCGGTAGCTGCAGCTATTATGTTGAAATAAGTTCATTGCAGAAAGAAGATATATAAGAAGAATTTGCTTAAATTTTCAAGTTGTCAACCCTTTTTGTTTAAGTTAGTATGGAATTTTTTCAGAGAGACGAATATCTTAGCATTCCATGGATTCGCCGTGCGGGTGCCGGGTCCATCGCGAGACTGAGAAAAAAACTCCGAACAGAGCCCGAGACTTGTGACACGGGTGTAGGTTTATTGGTACCCTTAGTGACGCGCGTCAACACTCACCTCCTCTGTTCAAGTTATTCTCCCTGCCCAGCCAAATTCGGAAGGACCCTACTAGAGCAGCTTCCACGCTTGGACACTCGTTCCATAATGGAGCTTACTGCACTTCTAGTAAACTAAAATAATTATTTTATATCGAAATGTAACGGTACGTTTGGGATATTGTATCGTTTTCCGTGGACCACGATTTCAATGTGTTGTGAACGTGTGTAGCTCACATACATGTTAATACCAGCAGTTTTATACACATTCAGTTACCTGTTCTCCAAGTTGGGATATTTGTCGCGCACGACACTTCGATGTCGCTTGCAGAATATGAGGAACGCGTTCATCGGCCGGCGCGCGTGGTGCGCCGGCTCCCCGTCGCCGTCCTGCTCGTGCATGCTTCACCGGCTGCTGGTGAGAAAGAGATGGACTTGTTAGATATATAACATTATTAGCATATTGTGTCACTAAAGAGTATTGTTATTGACCGACGAAAAAAAACGGAGGAGGTTCTCAATTCGACACGTATATAACTTTTTGCAGAGTTCTCCGATTTTGATAATTCTTTTTTTATTAGAAAGGGCATACTTCTAAGGTGGTCCCATTGTCATCATGTTAAGATCTGATGATGATATTCTGGGGAAAATTGCAGGAACTTGTCAAATTTTGGAGGCACGCTTACTTCGATTTCGGTTTTTGTCTCGGTATTGGTAGCTTTTGGTTACAAGTGCCATATAATATATTATGACAGTATAGTACGAGTAGATACGTTACGTGGCGATAAATCACTAAAAAGTAAGAAATAAAATTTTTTAACAAAAAATAGAACCGACTAAAAAGTAAAAAATAACTGCGTCATTTAGTTGCTTTAATTTACTTAAGCATATCTAGGAGTCGGTGTCAGCCAAGGTTTCTAGGTACTTGAAGGACGTTATCTAGAACCCACAAACTGCTTTACTACGTAAAATAAATGTTCCTTAAACTTGCACCGACTTCATAGATATGCTTAAATAAATTAAAGCATTTAAATGACACAGTTATTTTAGATCAGAATTTAACAATGAGGACTTTAACATTTCTCATCTTCAATGGGTTACGATTCTGTATCTAATCCCTAGTAGACTGTCTCGTTGGTTAAATAGTTAGCCTATAATATGCCTTCGATCACGATGTCCTGCTTTCGAATCCATTGTTGGGTTGTGGATTCATTCTGAGTTATTCTTTCATGTTAGAAAATTTTAGTTGCCAAGGATTGGGGGAGTTGGTGGTGTTACACCCCCGTGCAGCGGTGAGCACCTTAAGCCTTGGATCCCGGTTACTACCATCAACATCTGATAGTGATCGTTAATGAATTAAAAACTCAAAGCCCGCCAACAAGCATTAGAGCAGCGTGGTTGGGTCTACACTCTATATCCCACTCCTACATGGAGGGCGGCCTGGTACAGTAGTTTTTTTTTTTATTGACTACAAGTTAGCCCTTGACTGCTATCACACCTGATGTCAAGTGATGATGCAATCTAAGATGGAAGCGAGCTAAATTGTTAGGAGTAGGATGAAAATCCACACCCCTTTCGGTTTCTACACGACATCGTACCGGAACGCTAAGTCGCTTGGCGGTATGTCTTTGTCGGTAGGATGGTAACTAGCCACGGCGGAAGCCTCCCACCAGCCAGACCAAGACAAATTAAGAAAAATCCCAATCTGCCCCACCGGGAATCGAACCCAGGACTTCCGTCGTATGAATCCACCACGCATACCACTGCGCCACGGAAGTCGTCAAAAACGTGTGTGCGTCAATATGCTAATAATGATGATAATGAAAGAACCCTAAAGGAGGACTTGTTTTTACTCAGAATAATTTCCACGACCCGTCCCAGAATTAGAACCCAGTTCCGCGTGATCGAAGCCACATAATCTAAATGCAACACCAATCAGGCCTGTACCTATTACCTATTGTAAATTTCTCAGTATCAAGTTATTATTCGATGCAACACAATGCACGTCCGATAACTGGAATAATCATATCTCAATTGATTTTATCAATATTGCAATATTTATCAATCATTCTTTGTCTGTAAGTAGTCATTTTTAGAATCATTCGATATCCTAACTGTAAATCCTTCAAACATTGGAGAGTTTGAGTCATCGGGGATTTTTTTCAATCATTACTTGTTTGCCTTTGACTGGCATCAAACCTAATGGTAGTGATGATTGAATTTAAGATGGAAGCGGGCTAACTTGTTAGGAGTACGATGAAAATCGACACCCCTTTCGGTTTCTGCACATCGTAACAGAACGCTAAATCGCTTGGCGGTACGTTTGCCGGCAGGGTGGAGGGGCTACGGCCGTGGCCAGTTACCACTCTGCCAACAAAGACGTACCGCCTAACGAATTAGCGTTCCGGTATGATATCATATAGAAACCAAAAGTAGGAATCCATCCTACTCCTAACAAATTTTTCCGTTTCTTCAGTTTTATTATGAAAATAGTTAAGACAAATATTATTCATCGTGCGATCCTCTATAAAAAATGTCTTTTCACTTTTTCCCTAGAATCACCATTTTTGAGATATAGCGATATAAACAGTTGAAAATGTTGTGTTCTGCATAATATGTAAACGTTTCCGCGCCACCCGTTTTCCCGGTAGGCCTATTCCACAACTATTGTTGTCCTGTTGAGTTAAAAATATTGTATTTACTTTGAAATTGTATTAATGAAAATAAACTTAAAACTGATTAAACATCAGCCTCTATCATAGACACTGAACTTATTCCATCATCACTTAGCTCCATATGTGATTGACAAGTCAAGAAAACAGCCATCTTGTGGTTAATAAAAAAATATCTAAATTAGATGTGTAGAATTCGTTTACAATGAACTTGAAAATCTCAAGCCGCCTATCGTTGAACCTGCTGACAACACAAACAGTCGTCGACCTGTTATCAGGTGTTATCACGTGCCGGAGCTCAGATGGACTTGGCAAAGAAAATAATCGTTGATAACTGCTGCGCTGATATTCATAATGTAAACATTCAAAATAACGACAAGTTATACTGAGTGTTAATTCAACATTTAATTAACTTTTTTTTTTTTATTGACTACAAATTAGCCCTTGACTGCTATCACACCTGATGTTAAGTGATGATGCAATCTAAGATGGAAGCGGCCTAATTTGTTAGGAGTAGGATGAAATCCACACCCCTTTCGGTTTCTACGCGACATCGTACCGGAACGCTAAATCGCTTGGCGGTACGTCTTTGTCGGTAGGGTGGTAACTAGCCACGGCGAAAGCCTCTCACCAGCCAGACTAAGACAAATTAAGAAAAATCTCAATCTGCCCCGCCGGGAATCGAACCCAGGACCTCCGTCTTATAAATCCACCGCGCATAACACTGCGCCACGGAGGTCGTCAAACTTGCAAAAATAGTTGTTGAGGCCAATTTCCGATTTTGCGACTATTGGGCGACTTTCCGACACTAATTCGACAATACTTGCGTATCTTTAGTGACATACTATCTGTAAAGCTGTTTTTACCGACCAAAAAACGGAGGAGGTTCTCAATTCAACGTGTATATTTTTATTAGTTGACATGTGTCTGTCGAATTCGTCTCTCCGTCTAACACGATAGATAAAGTGAGATAATGGTATTGAAAGATGATATTCTATCCCTCTTTATCTGTTCTATCGCTTAGACGAAAAGACAGAGACAACTAATAAAAACATAGATACAGAATAGGTAGATATGCTGGTCTCATCGGAAGTCAGTCAATCGGAATGTGGTCATATTTTTTTTTAAATCAAGACATGATAGAGCAAGAGCCTGCGACGGCCAGACCTTCCTTATTTTATAAAAGTTGAAATTTTCTCTGTACATGCCTCCTATACAGGTAAGAACGACCAGCGACTATAGAGTTTGGGTTGTGGTTACTTGGGCAGGTAGCAGGTAGTAAAGGTGTATAAAATAGTACTTAAAATTTGTTAGAGTATAAAGCTCAATTTTTTTATATTTTCTTTGGGATAACTCTAGAAATCTCGTCATCCATTGCCGGACACTTATGACAGTTGCTACCCCTTGCCAGACACCCCTAAACTTTGATAAATTACAATTATACTTTCGTTATAGTATAAAAGCTAAATTTTATATATGTTACTTGGGGGCCTATAAAAATATGTTACCTCAATAGCCGGACAGTTTTGATGGTTTTTACATGTTGCCAGACACATTGAAAGTCCACTGTAGATGTGAGCGCGAGGTAACAACTGTTCAAGCGGGTGCGAGTGAGATAGAGCACTTAGTCGAGTGCGTTCTTTGACTACGCACTATCTGTTGTTCAAATTCAAACGTCTTGTCATGGGAGATACATTAATTTGTTTCATTTGTAAAAAAAGTGATGGTAAAATCATATTGTTTTTGGAAGAAACATTAAAAAAATGTCTAACTGTTTTGAAAATCAGAAAAAAAAATAACCTTAAATATAAAGACATTATTTTGCCTGATGAGTATACAGAAAATGGATATCATCGGGAATGTTATAAAGCATTTACAGGACTTATGAAAAAATACTTAATTACTGAACCTGAAAAACCGTCAAAAAACAGTGAAAAACAAAAATCAGCCTGTGTACCTACAAACAGTAGCTCAACAACCTCGTCGTTGATACCTAATTTGACCACAGAACCATCTCATTTACAGTCGTCCTCTACAGAATCTTCAATAACATTGCAATCAAGTTTAACTTCTGTAAGTACAACTTCTCAAGAAAATATTGAAATTTGTGTATCAGATGTTAGTAAAAGTAATGATTCAACTCAGGATGCATATATTTTAACTGAAAAGGAAGCTAATAATTTCAACTATGACAATGTTTGTGCATTTTGTGACAAAAAAAATAAAAAAAAAAACTCAAAAATGCTTCCACTCCACAAAACCGATACTAACCAATTTAAATCTAATGTACTACCCAACATCGAAGGTCAAGAGGAGTTTACAGAATTATTAAACAAATTGACAAAAATTTCTGGTCCAAAAATATCATACCATACAGAATGTAGAGTCAGTTTTAATAATAAATTATCCTCTTCTAAAAAACCATCCAGTAAAAGTGATTGGCATTTTCATCGAGAATATCACCAATTAGCTTTTAATGAAATAAGTGGCATCATAGAGGAAGATATAATTAAAAAAGGGCGCTGTTATTTATTAGTATACTTACATGAAGTATACACTAATGAATTGGAAAAGATCTTTAAAGAAAATTCTATTGAAATGAATTCCATTTTTACTGCGCACCACCTAGAAGAAAAAATTTTGATAAAATTTTCAAAAGATATTAAATTTTTTACTACTCGCAATAAAAAAATAATAGCCCCCAATTACTTGCAAGCAATAGATGATACTATAGTTGAAAATTTACAAACTGAAAATACTTTGCAAAAAGCTGCATTAATTTTAAGAAAATTAATACTGGAAATTGAAAAAGATAAGTTACCTACAAAAAACTTAACAACAGAACATTTAATGTCAGGAGAAGTTTCGATACCACCACAATTACTGGACTTTTACTATACTCTTCTAGGTGGATGTAATGAAAAACGGAAGAAAAGCCTGAAATGTGCTCGTCAAGTGCGTTCTTATTCTCAAGACGTAATCTTTGCAGTCCATAATGGTCATGTAAAAACACCAAAGCACATCATGTTAGGTATAACTTTAAAGAGTTTAACAAGCAGTAGAAAAATTATCGATATTGTTAATCGATATGGCCATTGTATTAGCTATCAGGGCATCGAGGAGCTAGAGACTGAAACAACTTATACTTCTTTCGAAAAATCTAGTTTGTATCCAGAGACGATTAAAAGAAAGCCTGAACTTTTTACTGGTGTAGCATATGATAATTTCGATCGTTTTGTGGAAACTACAAGCGGAAAAGATACTCTACATGACACCGTTGGAATTATATACCAGAACATCGAAGCCAATACAACCGAGGAATCTGAGATGCCTGAAGAACTTGACGAGTTTGAAGCGCCGATTACAAATAATGAAAATATTTTACCACATACAATAACAACAAAAAGAAGAAGAAGAACTTTTGAAGCCATATCTAGAGAAGAGATTCCTTATGCTAAGAAACCGAAAATGACTAGTGAACTGCAATCAACAATTGATGATACAGAAGTTATACACTCTACAAACTCGCAGCTGTACACCGAAATCGACAATATTTGGATGATCAGTCACGTTTTGCAATTACCTGACGTTCCTATGTGGGTTGGTTTCAATAGCCGGATTTGTAACAATTTTATTTCATGTTGATCTGAAATATAAATTGTTTTACAGAGTAGTTCCCTTTTCGCTATTCGATGGCATCGCGAATTTATTTAGAGCATAGATAAAAACAAAAAATAATAACTATGCGCTAATGGTACGACTATTACATCTTGTCTGTGGTAACCCTAAACGTCACTTCTTTTTCGCGCTTTCGTTCGGCATCGTGCAATTCTTTGTAATTTATAATAATTTTGCCTTATTGGTGCTAATAAGTGTAAAAAGTGGCTCAAAATCGTAAACTGCGTCACGCTCTATACAAAATATGGGTGGCAGAAGTCTAGAACGGAAAATTGAAAAATACAAACGACGCCTCGACCGGCTTCAAAGGAAGCTTAGTCGGAGCCCGTCAAGGTCCAGATCTCTTCTTCGAAACCCGTCGCCAGATTCGCGCATCTCAGATCATTCGGAAATACAAGGTAAATTTATGTTCTTAACCCAATTTACAGATTTTCATCTTTAACAATAATTTTATTTCATACCTACCACACAACAACCGTGCCTGTACGTGATACTCTTGAGCACGAAGATTGAACGTAGTACGAGATACTATAGCTTCAATTCGGTACGAGATACCAACAATATGTACGAGATACCTACTATCAAAATATGAACACGCGATGTTCCATTTTTGTCAATATAACCTCACAACAATTACAACATGACAAATAATTTCAGAATGTGTATATGAAGATGTCGTCGGACCCGAAAGCATAACGGCTGACTTGCGCGACGCGCTGGGCACAGAATACGAGGATAACACTAAATTTGAGGGGGAAATTCAATCCGACATTACAAAACGCTGGAATCACATCCTAACCAATGGCCTTACAAAAGAAGAAAGAGAGAACATAATGAAAAAATATAAATTTCCAGAAAATTGCCAGCTCCTAGCAGCACCTATACTCAATGAGGAAGTAAAGGCTGTTATGACAGAGAGCTCCAAACAAAGGGACAAATCTATTGAGATGACCCAACAACAACTAGGATTGGCCTCTGCTATTATAGGTCAGGTCATGACAAAATTAATAGGAAAAAAGGAAATCAACAACATAGAATTACTCGCACTGCTAGCTGACCCTTCAAAATTACTGACCGATATCAATTTTCAAAATACAAAAACTCGGCGCATTCTCATTTCCCCCTTACTGGACAAAAATTTTAATACCATAGTAGAAAAGGTGAAGAGAGACGAAAATTTATATGGTACTGACCTAGCAAACAAAATTAAAAATAGCTTAGATTTGAAGAAGTCTTCAAGTCAAATTAAAAAACCCATACACAAACCGCCACAAAAGCATACAACGAAACACAGAACATCGGGAAACCAGTATGGTCCACCTCAGACCCAACCAGGCCAGCAGACAGTAGCGGCAGCACCCCGAGGTGGACCACGGAACCGTGCAACACAGCCGCCGCCTCGACAAGTCAGCCGCAGCTACACCCGGACACGCCCCGAGAGGGCTGCTCCACGGAGATACAAATGCTGAATAACCAGGTACATGCAGGCAACATTGCCCATTATTACTCATGTTGGGAATGCATCACTAATGATCCCGTTCTTCTACAGTGGGTAAAAGGCTACCATATCCCCTTTGAGGGAAAACCTATGCAAACCATTATGCCCAAGAATAATCTACCTGGTACACAGCTTAATAATATGCGCCAAGCGGTAAAAAGTTTACTACAACTAGGGGCTGTAGAAACATGTACTCATAGTAATGATCAATTTATTTCCAAAATTTTCCTAAGACCAAAGCCTAATGGGAAGTTTAGATTCATCCTTAATCTAAAACCTCTTAACAAATTTATTAAAGTTGAACATTTTAAGATGGAAGATATAAGGACAGCCATCAAAATTGTAGATCAGAACTATTACATGTGCTCCATAGATTTAAAAGAATCATATTTTTTAGTACCAGTGGCCACAGAAAGCAAAAAATATTTACGCTTTGAATTTGAAGAGACCTTATATCAATTTACAGCCCTACCCTATGGCCTCTGTACAGCCCCTAGCGTTTTTACAAAATTATTGAAACCGGTTGTCAGCCTCCTCAGACAACAAGGTTTTTTATCAACCATATATCTGGATGATTGTTTATGTATTGGTGGCACATTTGATGAATGTATAGCAAATAGGAATGCAACACTGAAATTATTTCAATGTTTAGGTTTAATTATAAACTATGAAAAAAGCAGCTTAGTGCCAAGTATGTACTGTAAATTCCTTGGTTTCACAATTAATTCTCATAATATGACCCTAGAGCTACCAGAAGAGAAACAAAACACTATTGAAGCCTTAATAGCAAAGTTTAAAAATTTAAAATATTGTAAAATCAGAGAATTTGCTAAATTACTTGGCACTTTAGTTGCTGCTTGCCCAGCCATACCATATGGCATGGTACATACAAAAATAATGGAACGAGAAAAATATTTAGCATTATTACAACACCATGACAATTATGATGCAATAATGACATTACACTGTAATGTATTTGCTGATTTAAATTGGTGGTCTTCTAGTATAGGAATAATAAATAAAAATATTTCTGATAGACAATTTAAAATGGAGATATTTTCAGATGCATCTCTAACTGGGTGGGGCATACACTGTAATGGTGAGAGTGATGGAGGGTTGTGGTCACACTCAGAACAAAAACTGCATATAAATCAGTTAGAATTACTAGCTGCTTCATTTGGGTTAAAATGTTTTGCTAAGACACAAAATAATTGTGATATATTACTTAGAATTGATAACACAACTGCCATTGCATGTATCAATAAAATGGGCAGTGTCCAATTCCCTCATTTAAATGACATCTCTAGAGATATTTGGACTTGGTGTGAAGAAAGACATATTAACATATATGCATCCTACATAAAGTCCAAGGATAACATCCATGCTGATGAGGAGTCTCGCAACACAAATATGGACACTGAATGGGAATTGAGCAATGAAGCTTATTCTTTAATAAAACATCACTTTGGAGAACCTAACATTGATCTTTTTGCTTCTAGAATCAATAAAAAGTGTGACATATATATCTCATGGAAAAGAGATCCATATGCATTTAATATAGACGCCTTCACAATTAACTGGGAACCATATTTTTTCTATGCTTTCCCACCTTTTGCCTTAATCACCAAATGTCTAAAGAAGATAAAAGTTGATAAATCAAAAGGCATCATGGTCTATTTAGTTTGGGAGTCACAACCCTGGTATCCTCTCGCCATGAAATTAATGATAACTAAACCAATTATATTTCAACCCAATACTGATCTTCTAATATCCCCACTTAGGACAGTGCATCCATTGAGCAGCCACCTTACCCTGGCAGCGAGCATATTCTGCGGCAAGCATTCAAACGGCGAGGTTTGCCAGAAAGCTCACTGAATATCATGCTAGCTTCTATATCAACAGGTACTATGAAACAATACAATACTACTTATAAAAGTTGGCGGAATTTTTGCCACATACATAATCAGGGATCACTTGTAACATCTGTCCCATTTGTTATTAAATTTTTAACAGAAAAATATGAATGCGGTGCAGGCTATAACACCCTTAACTGCCATAGATCAGCACTATCCCTTCTTATGGGTGAAAAACTGGGTACAGATGATAGAATAAAAAGGTTCCTTAAGGGAGTATTCAGATTGAAACCAACCATGCCACGGTATACAGAAATTTGGAACCCGAGTATTGTATTGCATCATATTGCCCAACTTCCACAAAACTCTGCCTTAACCTTAGAAATGCTCTCTAAAAAGCTAGCCACACTTCTTGCATTAGCAACTGCCCAGAGGGTACAAACTATATCTTTAATTAAGCTTGACGGTATATCAGTGTCTAATGTTAAAATCACTATAACCTTAAGTGATTTAGTGAAAACATCTGTTAGCACTAAAAAATCTACTACTTTGTATCTCCCATTTTATACTCAAGAGCCTAAAGTGTGTCCTGCTAGTACACTACAGGCCTATATCCAGAACACAGCAGCCATTAGAAATGAGGAACCATACCTTTTTATCACTTTCAAAAAACCTTACCGTCGTGCATCAAAACAAACAATAAGCAGATGGATCAAATGCACCCTCTCTGATAGCGGTATTGACACAAGTAAATTCACTTCTCATAGTACTCGTCACTCTGCCACCTCATTTGCTAATAGGGCTGGTGTGTCCTTGGACATTATTAGGAAAACAGCTGGCTGGTCTGATAGCTCACTAACATTTGCTAAGTTTTATAACATACCCATTCAAGAAAATGTGAATGATGATTTTGTTCAATCAGTTTTTAACCTTACACAATGATTGTTTATTATACATTATGTTATAAAATAGATTAGAATTGTAATTTTTTCTTTAAACATATGCATATTTATAATTGTAATATTACCAAGTTTCCATACATTCAAGGATGATTGATTATAAATAAATAAACAAAATTTTCTGTTACAAAGAATTTATAGTATTATAATATTGACATAATATCTTAAAACAACCCATTATGCATCTGACTCTGAACAACTACTCTGTAAAACAATTTATATTTCAGATCAACATGAAATAAAATTGAAAATTGGATGAACTTACCTAAGTGAAATCCAATTGTAATTTTATGAGTGTTGATCTGAAATATAAATACCCTCCCTACCCTGCTTTCGCGGAAAGCTATCCCAGTGCATAATGGGTACCTAGCTCAATTCACCAAAGTTGGTCGATATCCAGGATTTGCTCTAAATCAGTGACGTTTAGGGTTACCACAGACAAGATGTAATAGTCGTACCATTAGCGCATAGTTATTATTTTTTGTTTTTATCTATGCTCTAAATAAATTCGCGATGCCATCGAATAGCGAAAAGGGAACTACTCTGTAAAACAATTTATATTTCAGATCAACACTCATAAAATTACAATTGGATTTCACTTAGGTAAGTTCATCCAATTTTCAATCCTACCTCACAACAACGTATTTCTTATTTAACCCCTATCAATGCATCACCAACTAGTACATCTATAGTGCTAGAAACTATGGAACAGAGTAAAAAAATTGCTGAAGATTTACATCAAAATTACATCCAGGTAACCTATGATCTTGCTATAGCAAAAATAGCATTGCAAATACAATCTACAGAAAAACCCAAATTTGATAATTTATTCATACATCTCGGACCGTTTCACATTATGACGGCTTATTTTAAAGCAATCGGTAAATTTATAAGTAATTGTGGGTTAACAAATGTTATGGTTGAGAGTAGTTTGCTGGCAAACGGTTCTGTAAATGGATTTCTTGATGGAAAGCACTTCAACCGCTGCAAAAGATTGCATCCTCTGGTAGCATTGGGATTGGAAGTTCTAAATTTTAAATCATTTTTACAACATGACAATATAACATTAACAGATGATATGATAGAGGAAGTGAAAAGACTACAAAACTGTGAAATATCGTCATTTAACATTGAAAATAATGAACTGACAGAATTGATGAATAATTACAATATTTTCAAGCAACAATGTCTCAATGGTGAGCATGGTAAAACTTCACAATTTTACTTAATATACATCAATCTCATACATCATTACTTGAACTTGTCACGGAGCATTCGTACGGGGGATTTTGAGCTTTTTATATCAACATTGCCTAAAATTACAAATATATTTTTTATATGCAACCAACAAAATTATGCACGATGGACCGTTAAATATTATGATAATTTGTTGAAAGTTGCAGAAACTCATCCTGACTTATACGAAGGATTTAAACAAGGTTGCTTTGGTATTAAACGGACCACCAAACCATTTTCTAGACAACCGATTGACCTGGTATTAGAGCAAACTATAAATGCAGACGCTGCTAGAAGGCTCACAGGTGTTATACACTTTACCAATTCAATTTCGGCACGTCAACGGTGGGCTCGTAATCATGATGTTAGGTCAACAATAATAAGTCAAGTTTATCAAGAACTAGGACTTCAGACTCATCAAGATGTTTCAACAGACTTAAATCTTCATAATATCCGGAAAAATACCAAACAATTGAGACAATTTATCGATACCTTTGATCAATTTATTAATCCCTTCAGTTCAGAAGTGCCTAAAGACCAACTAATAAATATTTCATCTGGAAAATCTGCCTCGCCATCGGTAGAAACATTCCTTTTAAACATTGAAAGAAACGGAGATGATCTTCGTAAAACATTTGTTTCCGAATGTTTATCAGATATAACCAGATTTGAAAAAGCTATAAAAAAAAATTCAATTGACAATTTTTCTATAGGTTATAAGAAGAAGAAGAATGTTCAAGTAGGTGGCAAAATTCAAGAAATTAAAATTCAAAGAGATCTGTTTGGACGCATGCTGGGTATCTCAATGGATTTTAATGTAGACATTTCTAAGATTTTGTCTTACCCGATTACCTCAGTGCCATTATCCATGTGCCATTTGGATGGCGCTATTTGTAAGACAAATAAATCTGCTCTGATGAAATGTCTAGAGAAAGAGGTCCAGCATGAGCAACCACATCACATAGATGTTATAATAATTGACGGTTTTTTCCAACTGCATACAATGAAAAATGTTCCAAAAACATTTGGAAATATTTCAAAAAAATTCTTGCAAATGGCTACTCAATTTCAAGCTTCAAGAATTGATGTGATCTTTGATCAATACTTTACTCCATCGATCAAAGATTATGAGCATTCCCAAAGATTAGAATCCGCGCAATTGGAATACTCTATAACTGGGCCCGAACAAATTCGACCAAGTGATTTCGCGAAAGAGTTGAAAAATTTTAATTTCAAAGAAGCTTTAGTTAATTTTTTCATTTCACATTGGGCTACTGATGAAGTGGTGCCATTTATTGGCAACAAAACCATATACATCAATTTCAGAAAGTGTCATTCTTTCACTGTTGATAATTCCAATAAAGTTGTCTCAAGGATTGATGAAGAATTGTCATGCCCAGCACACGAGGAAGCAGATACCAAGATAGTATATCATGCATGTAACATCAACTTTCCAGCAGAAATAGTAATAAGAAGTGCTGATACCGATATTGCGGCTATAATGCTTGGTAACATGCATCACCTTAAAAGTGATTCGGTTGTTCGGATGCTTACAGGCACTGGCAATAATTTAAGGTATGTAGACCTAACCAAAATACATGCAGAATTGGGACTGTTAATTTGTCAGAGCTTACCTGGATTACATGCCATCACAGGTTGTGATTTTAATCCTGCGCTCTTCAGAAAAGGAAAATTAAAACCATTTAACATATTAAAAAAAGATCAAGAGTACCAGGAAGCTTTCAAGAACTTCGGCAACAACGAATTAATTGAAAATTTAAATCATCAACAACACATTTTTAATATTATTCAGAGATTTATATGCAATATCTACAATGTCTCTAATGTAATTGATGTTGATGCCGCTAGACTTCAAGTATTCATCGACTCGTACACAGTCTCCGATGTAAACGAAGCTTTTGACCGTAAGAAGTTGCGAAATTTTGACGCTAGCAGTCTACCACCTTGCAAAAGCGAGTTACTGCAGCAATTTCTGCGAGCAAATTATATATGTACCATTTGGAATAATGCTCATTTGAAAAATCCAACGACATATCAACCAGACAATAACGGCTGGGTATTAAAAGATGACAAATACCAGTTCAAATGGTTTGAAGGGGATCAACTACCGAGTTATGTTAGTGATTCGCTCAAAACTCAACCAGGTATATAATTATTATGACAAATTATGATACAAAATTTTTTAACCATTCAAAATTGTATAAACTTGCTTATTTTTCTTTCAGAAACTGACGAAGAAGGTGATGTTGAGGACGATCATGCCATCGACTGGAGTAGTAGTGATGAAGAAAATGAAAATATCGACGACAATGCTTAAATTAATAAACAACTTTTAACTGCAATTATACTTTTTATTATATGTTTATGATATAAAACTAATATTTTATACTTTATACAACATGGCATTGAACGTAATAAAATTATTTTTTATTAGATATCTTAAAAAATAGTAATCGACTAAGCATTCGTGCTCGCACCTACAGTGGACTTTCAATGTGTCTGGCAAGATGTAAAAACCACGTAAACTGTCCGGCTTTTGATGTAACATCTTTTTATAGGCCCCCAAGTAACATATATAAAATTTAGCTTTTATACTATAACGAAAGTATAATTGTAATTTATCAAAGTTTAGGGGTGTCTGGCAAGGGGTAGCAACTGTCATAAGTGTCCGGCAATGGATGACGAGATTTCTAGAGTTATCCCAAAGAAAATATAAAAAAATTGAGCTTTATACTCTAACAAATTTTAAGTACTATTTTATACACCTTTACTACCTGTTACCTGCCCAAGTAACCACAACCCAAACTCTATAGTCGCTGGTCGTTCTTACCTGTATAGGAGGCATGTACAGAGAAAATTTCAACTTTTATAAAATAAGGAAGGTCTGGCCGTCGCAGGCTCTTGGGCCATGATCTTGATCTATGATCATTATGGACTTATTTGGCAAAGTTTGGTGCTATATCGAAATTATATGTTTTAGGAAGGGGGGTGTTTTTTGGTGCTGTGAAGCAGCAGTTTTGAAAATACTCTCCTCCTGTTGTGAAGGGACGATATTTGATTTCGCCTCTATTGGTCAACGATATGTTTCTTTATCTACACCAGATAATATGTTTACTGACGCATCCTATGTCTACTGGTTCCGCCTCTAGTTCTGTATAGATACTATACGTATTGTTCCGACGCGCGCAGGTTTCACTTTCAAGGGCCGATCTCCGTTGCAACCTCGGCATTCTTCGGTTTTCATTCAAGGTGTCTTCCCTCTTGACCCGTCATAAGGTTCAAGTATAAACAGCATAAACATCAAAGTACGCCACATCGGTCAGCACGTCATAGCGTGCGATGTCCCGGCGCGCGCGCAGGTTTCACTTTCGAGGGCCGACGCCCGCCGCAGCCTCGGCACACTTCGGCTTTCATTCAAGGCCGAAACGTGGCCCGCGGACCGTAATGACCTCAATATAATTTATCTTTACATTCATAACTTGCGGACACATTAGATAGCGGTTAATCGTAAAACGACGCGTTCCTTCGCTTTTAAAACACCTCCTGCTTTTTATTACTTTTATGTTTTTATCAACACATAAATAAATAAATTTTGCCACGTTTATTTAAAGAATAAACATCATTATTGTCTTTTAATGGCCCACTATTGGGCCATACCTTTATCATAGTAGGAAAAGGGAATTCTACTTGAGGAAACCACCTCTCTACTTAAAAGCATTTTTTTAATTTAATTTTCCGTGATAGGTATTTATAAATCAGTTATTGTTGTTATGAACTTCTGCAAAGTAACGCGTTATTTAATATTTAAATAATCATAATCGATACTAGCCCATGGACTTGAAGCATCGCGGTCTGTCATTCAACGGCATTGTGTAGCAACAAAACCACACAACAATACGATCTGACGACCTCCGTGGCGCAGTGGTATGCGCGGTGGATTTATAAGGCGGAGGTCCTGGGTTCGATTCCCGGCGGGGCAGATTGAAATTTATCTTAATTTGTCTTGGTCTGGCTGGTGGGATATTCAAGTTGCTCTTGTCGAGAAACAAAAGGGGTGTGGACTAGCTCCCGCAGGTTTGTAATTAAAAATTGTCATTACAAGCAACATGAAATTATGAATTGAAAACGAAAATAATAAATCCCAAACAAACGATCGATCGCAGCTCCATTAGAATAGTATAATATTTCGAACCAGTCAGTGTAATTAATAAGTTACAGTTATGTTGTTACACATTGCTTACATACACGAAACATAGCCTAGTGGGGGCAAGACCAAAGTTATACGTGTGGCATAGCCGCTAAGGTCGCGCCAAACTCGATGTCGATGCCAAGGTCGCGAGCCTGTTGCTTGTCGTTTGTTGCCGAGCGAAAATCACACGAGAAGGTCGTACCGCTTTTGTTTTTGTGCTCTTGTGCTGTCCTGAGCACAGCACATTGATACCTCTGTGCACAATCGCTGAGTCGATACAACTTAGAGTTAGATTCTTGGAGTTGTCGCATTTTTGAACCCCTGATGTAATGACGGGTGGATTTAGTTTATCGCGTCTGGTTGTCTCGAAGACATGACTGATATAATCTTAATATAATTCCCCATTGGATCGATCAATTTAGAAGTGAAATTCCAATAAGAACTAATTCTTGCTGACCTTTGAAATTCTGGTAATCTATGCGAAATTTATGTAGAGTTATTTCTCTTTTATGACGAAAAAAAATATTAACGAGAGTGGTCACACTAAGTGTTTAACTAATCATTATTATTGCGAAATTTTCAAATTAAGTACATTATTATTTTTGATGGTATTTTTGTTAATAAAGTCGTTATAAGATTTGCACAGATCACAAAGAATTTCATTTAGAATACCTATCTATTATAGGGTTGTCGATCCTAAATTTAAGAAACTACGATTTGAAGTAGAAAAAACCAGGACATTCAGAAAAAACAGGACGCAATAATTAATGCCAAATATTATTAGTGAAATTATTATGTAGCATAAATGAAATTTAATTAATAATATAGGAATCATATTTTGTGGACCGTGTTTGAGGCCGCTCGTAAAGTTTAAGTTCTGCGCAAATTTTAAATAACTTCATCAGGTAATTTAAAACTCAGGACGTAGTGTAAAATCTATCCAGGACAGCACAGGACGTGACAAAACTAGGACATGTCCTGGGAAAACAGGACGGTTGGCAACTAATCTATTATTAAGTTAATTGAGTTCGATATACGACTATGAGCCTTATAAGAAAGCTCGAAATTACTCGTGTCACAAATCACAATAGAGAGAGAAATGTTGCGATAGATTTTTTTTTTTATCGACTACAAGTTGGCCCTTGACTGCTATCACACCTGATGTTAAGTGATGATGCGTTCCGATAGAAGCGGGCTAACTCCGAAAGGGGTGGGACAATCATCCACACCCCTTTCGGTTTCTACACGACATCGTACTGGAACGCTAAATCGCTTCATACGTTTTTGTCGGTGGTGGTAACAGTCACGGGCCTCCCTCCAGTCAGAAAAAAAAAATTAAGTTAATCTGCCCGCGAATCGAACTATGACCTCCGTCTTATAAATCCACCGCGCATACCACTGCGCCACGGAGAGAAATGTTGGGATAGACGTGGAGACACCCAAACAACGTAAAAACCTTTGCCCAACAGTGGACATAACCTTGTATGAAAAATACTGCACACAGAATATTTTATTTTAATTACGAAAAAAAATTAATTTGTATATTAAGTTTTCATGTCTCGACATTAAGAAATACACTAAATCCTATACAAAACGCTACCTTGTACATAATATACGAGTCAATTGAACACAAAAATAGCTTTCGCTGTTTTATATTATCAATAGAGGAAACTGGTTGGACTCTTATCACGGGACCTATGTGGTACACTAATTGATTGAACATATGAATATAATACGTACACAAAAAGGCATGATTGTTGCTATTTATAAAATAAAATATGCTAGTACTGCATGTACCATTATGTTGATAAACGCGTACACAGAAATAGAAAATAGTAGTTAACATTAAAAGTAAAAATAAACTTGTAGCACACGACTCTATGCTGCATTAAATTAACAATTATTTAAAAGGTTTTACACTTATTTTAGGCTTATAGAAAACTTATTAAAAAGTACAATGCAATAGATTGTTGTATTTAAAGCAAAGATAAAATTGGGTGTGAATTTTGCTGAATATAACATGTTTAAAATAAATGTGACAACAAAATGAAAAAATTATTATTATAAAAACAAAAAACCCGACTGCTTAGAAGTTATGAACTGAAAAGAGAAAAACAAGGATCACTATATCTGTTTAAAAATCTAAATACTTTATGGCGCTGCAAACAGGGACAAAAATATTTTAACCTGCGGGGAAAGAAAGATCTACCAAAACTACGTTTGTCCCCGCCTGCAGCACCATAAAGTATTTAGAATTTTATACAGATATAGTGATCCTTGTTTTTCTCTTTTCAGTTCATAAATTCTAAGCAGTCGAGTTTTTTGTTTTTATAATAATAATTTTATTTGAGACTTTTAGTTTTAGTTTATGGTATAGAAATGAGACGGTACACTTAGTACACTTTTTGCCATTTTTTGTTAAAAAAGTAATATGAACATGATATGATATTTATATTTTTGAAATGGTCTTTTTACGACCTTTCAATTGGTACCCATATTGCTAAGATAAGAGAAAAAAATACACACATCCCCCCTTTTTTCCTCCATTTACAGCCGTCATTTTGAAAATTTATATAGCCTATGTCACTACCACAATTTTGACAAATTCAACGACACCTCACATGTCAAAATCCGTTCAGCCGTTTAGGCTGTAGCGCGTGCCGAAGAAATGGACATATATACATACATACGCTCGAAAAATATAACCCTCCTTCCGTCGCAGTCGGATAAAAAATAATTAGTAGATTAGATAGAAATTCAATATACCCATGGGGATGGACAAATTAAATGAATTTAGATATTAGCGTATTTTTGAAGTTTAGTACCTACACTGCATATCGCTAAATTGCAAAATGTAATAGGGTGGAATAGGGGATGAAAGCTCACACGGATTTTCACATAAATTCGCGGCTGACCTGTTTATCTTAGATTTCATTATAACGTATTTGCTGCTGAATATTCATAATTATCAGTTAAGTCGACACCCTGGCGCCGCCACGTTACCCTGCTGACGTCACGTGAACTATGGCAGGTGGCACCCACCTCGACTTTATTATTATCTAAAATATTAATCTACGGGAAATCCTTCGAGCAAGAGGAAAATTACAGAGTCATACAGAAATTATGGTGTCATTTTAAAATTTTACTATCACTATCATTGATGTATAAACTTTGTACCACAGAATAAATAAATACATGAAAAAAGTTGAGAGGTGTCAAGGGACACCCGGATGGAACGAAGTTCCTTTCGATTAATTAGTGAAGGAATTGTAATAAAATTTCATTTTTTTTAAGTAATAATAATATTTGTTGTTGTACACCGAAACACCAGAGGGCGCCACGAGAGCGCGAGACAGCATACAGCGCGGGCGCCCCCCGCCGCTCACGCGCACACACATCAAAGGCGGCGGCAAGATCCTTTGATCAAAAAGTGTCGTGACAACTTTTCGTACGAATTTTTTCCGTCTAGCCCCCTTTCACAACGCGCGATAAGGAACTTCGTTCCAATAAATATCATCATCAGCCGATAGAGGTCCGCTGTTAGACCTTAGATTTAGGGGTAGGAACTTCCAAATACCAGGGTCCTCAGCTTTCTGCATCTAGCGACTCTCCGTAACCAAGTAGCGGGTTGACCAACACACGGTTTATGCTCGTCGACATTCATTCAAGCACTTTGAGATCCTTATGCCTCTCAGCACGTCGAACATAGCTCTCTCTCTTAGTAGTATAAGATAGGAATAAAGCTTTTTGTGTCAGAGGTCATTCAGGGAAGTACTACCGTCAGTGTTATTTCAGTCGCCAAGCATTGCTGTTTTCAGCCCAATAAAAGACATGGTTGCCGGTGTACTGCAATGAAATTCAAACACATGAGGCTCTACCCTTGACGTAGCTATGCCTCAAGCAATGGACACAGACACTTTTCGTTCAAAGACGGCAATAGGAACAATAATCGTCGACACATCATCATAATCGCCATTTGTATTCACAAATATCAAAAACCAGTTTGTCGTCGCTCGGATTCGTATATAATAATTACATCGGTATCGTGGTCGGTGTTGCTAATTTAAGATAATTGCAGTTTGCGGGCGGCGGAAAAATAAACAAACATGCTAATGTGTTTATCATTGCCATCTCTTTTAGATACGCTCCTTTTTAGAGTTAGATGTCTAATAAAAATAGGTGTACACGATTGATAGGGCCGGCACATATCTGGCGAGCCGAATTTAAAATTATACAACGTAAGTTGCGTAATTTTTGATTACCTAATCCAGTGTAATAACGCATTTTTATTAAAATAAAAATATTGTAGCTTATATTAAGGCTTGATCACGATCTCACTTGACGGTAGGTGGCCCAAAGTGACCTGAGGTGAAACGTGTTCGTCTAGAAGACTATTTACTCTTGTCTGAAAGTACAACAACCAGGAATTACAGACTTTGGGAAAGAACTTAAAAGCCCTACTTAAGAGAAATGAAAACACCTTGCACGAGTCCTAACAGTGACTGAATGATGGATGAAAAGTTGTCCGGTGTCTAAAAAAATTTTTTCTCTTATCTTAGCAATATAGGTACTAATTGAAAGGTCGTAAAAAGACCATTTCAAAAATATAAATATCATATCATGTTCATATTACTTTTTTAACAAAAAATGGCAAAAAGTGTACTAATAATATAAGTGTTCCGTCTCATTTCTATACCATAAACAAAAACTAAAGTCTCAAATAAAATTATTATTATAAAAACAAAAAACCCGACTGCTTAGAAGTTATGAACTGAAAAGAGAAAAATATTATATAATTAAATATTGCTGCAGGCGGAGACAAACGTAGTTTTGGTAGATCTTTCTTTACCCGCAGGTTAACCCTTTCACCGCCCGGCTTTCTAGCAGTTGTCGTGCCCTCAGCGCCCGGCATAATGAATTATAAAATAAATACCTACTATAAATAGGGATGTTCAATACTCATGTTTTTGTGGGGTCGATATTCCGTAATAACATCGATATTTGCATTTGCGAGCCTTTCGCTCTATAGGTCGCGATATATTAGTAGGTACTTACTAAAATATGTAGGTACTACTTATCCTATGATGTCATCCAACCCTAGGTATTTTTGGTAAGCCAATAAAACAACAAAACCTTTAAAGATCTATTACATTTATTAATTTTCAATTTTATATAATCAGTCGTAACAATCGCAAGTAGTCAACAAGAACATTGGATGTTTGTACGTTCATTTTAACAAACATAATTACGTTCTTGAACAACATACCTAAGTATCAATTGGCCTACTAACTAAGTTATTAGTAACTATATTTATCACAATCACAATTTGTTTACAACAGTAATTTAAACGAAATCAGTCTAACAATAATCACAGATATAATTTCTTACGTTTAACAATCGGAGGTAGTCAACGGACAACGGACCTGGATGTTTGTACTTTTATTTTAACAAACAATTACATTCTTCAAATATACCTAAGTACCGGTTGACCTACTAACTAAGTTATTAGTAACTATATTAATTATCACAATCACAATTTGTCGTACAATAATTTTAATAAAATCAGTCTAATAATAATCACAATTTTAATGTCAGTTTACCTAGTAACTAAGTTTGTTTTAACAATTCAGTCATAATTTGCTACACAATATCAGTCAAATAATCACAGTTTTTTTTTGTAAGTGTCGAACTATCAGAGGTAAGATTTTTTAATCACGATCAGTCGAAAGATTATTTATGCTGGTCGACAAAACGTATTATTGACGAGACCACATTTACGTAAAATTCGATAAACTTATTTTTACGAGTTTCATCGCCAGCGAGATAACAGTCAGCCAAGATTTTTGCAGTTCCTTCTATTGGATTAACAATGTGCTCGTATTGTGTACTTGCATCTTTTGTTCTGACCAAGGTTTGTGTCGCTGTAGATCTAAAGAGATCTGGCGTACTGTCGCAACTTCTTAACTGCGACTGGCCCTCTGGCAAAAAAAACATATACTCGCTGTGGGTCGTTGATGGAATATCAGCAATACTAGCTGCTATCTCTGCGTCTTGGCTATCGTCAAAGGAAGCCAAAATTGACTGGCTGTCTTCAATCTTTCCTATAAAAAATATAGAATATGAGTAATTTGTAATATTGTCGCTACTTACATTAAATAAAGTACACCTTAAAGGCCACATACGCTTCGATGCCATTTTTACAATAAAAAAATTGAGTTCACTTTCACACACACGTCGTACCACAAGCACTCGTCAGTCGCATCTAAGTAGTCAATCAATAAAAAAAGTGACGTCGGATCACGATGTCGATAGTTTAGTAGAATTGTGGTACACAGCAGCACATTGATCGACGCACAGGTAAACGTTACATTTTTGGCACATAAAACGTGTGTCAGACCGTTTTTTATTTGCAGCGCATATTTTGCATCTTTGACTTTTGCCGGTTGGTATTTTAGTGGGGAAATGCTCTAAGGCATTATTGTGTAAAAATCGGCAAGGGTCTTGGTTGCCGCGGGAAGTTGACTGCTGAGTTGTAGGCTGTTGTTTGTATTTTTCTATTATTTGCCTGATTACGTTTAATTGGAAATCAGCAAAGCTAGATTTTCGGTCCTTTTTTATAATTCTAAACACATAGAATGCATTGAGTAAAAACATGTCAATTATATGAAATCCGAGCTTCTTGTACCATTTTTTTGATTTTCTTATACATTTCAACGTGCTAGTCATCATATCAGCAGTGTCAACCGACCCCATATGTTTCGAGTAGTCTACCACACACTGTGGCTTTATTTTGGGTAGCCCGGTAGAGTAGTCTACACTGTGTGATGGTATTAATTTGTCATCGTGCATTGTAGACAACATTAAGACAGATTTTTTATCTTGCCATTTTAGGCCTAAAAGGGGATGAGACATGTAAGCGGAAATTTGCCCACGTTTTAGCTTTTGGAATTTCGGCATCCCTTTTCTATTAGGTCTTACAGTGCCACATGCGTAAGTAGCCCTTCCTTTTAAATATAAAAAAAGCTGAGGACTGGAATACCAGTTATCTACAAACAACTGTCGGTTACAATAACAGTAGTCCTTTAAAAGTTCAGCCACAACTGATCCAGTAAAACCTAAATTTGGTATGGGCTCTATCGCTGATTCTGATCCACAGTAGACTATAAAATCCACTACATATCCGGTTTCCACGTCACACAAGACGAATAGCTTAATGCCAAATCTATTTCGTTTTTTAGGTAAATATTGTTTTATAGCGAGGCGGCCTTTAAATGGCACAATACTTTCATCGATGCACAATTTTTGACCCGGGATAAATGTGCTTTTAAACTTTTTACGTGCGTGGTCTATTAACATTATTATTTTGTGCAATCTCGGTAGTACATCACTGGTCCTTGCAGGTTCCTCATAAAAGCATAACATAGCTAGAATTGAACAATACCTATTTCGAAACATAGTATTGTGGAACACCGTACTATGTAATAACGAGTCTGCAGACCAATGTTCTTCAATTGTTATTCTTTTGTTTCTGGTGAAAAGCATCGTCAGTGCCAGTACAATAAAAATGTCATCAACAGTAACGTCTTGCCATCGTTGCAATCTTGAATATGTTCTAATATCAGCATGTCTTACGAAGTGTTGGTGATATTTGTTTGTATAACAGGCAATTTTCTGTACCAAATCTTTGCTACAAAAATGTTCGAAAAATTGTAGTTCCGTGGAGGTGCAATCCAATTTTACAGTAGGCGACAGTCCACAAACGAAGTCGTCGAATTCTTCTATCTTTACGGGTAACATTTGCGTCGTCCAACTAATGTCGTCGGTGACATTGCTTTCGTCTATCTGAAATGATGCAATAAAATAGTTGTAGTGTAATAAATTCTGATAGGGTAAGGCTTATTTTCCGGGAATAAGTAGGTAGCAAAGATAATAATCTACAACACCTACTAACAACAGTCAACACGTGCAAGCAATTCCAATTTGTAAACAAAAGAACTGATATCTACAAAGTTCGGTATACATAACACCGACCGACAATCGAGTTTATTACGGACTACGACAATAAAGCGACCAAAGAAGCTTTTGTAATACGATTATTTTTCAAATAGAGCGATCAACGCTTAGCCCTTATTGAGCCCCGGGTTCAAAAGCGGCGGCGGGTTGTCCCGTCGTGTCGCGCATCTCACTCACTCTAATAAAGTTACTAATTTCCTACTTGGGACATCTCTTCTACAGATGTAAAGTCACCATTAAAAAAATCGTCGTGTAAATCGCATTATTTTAAAAACTTGAAAGTAAAATAATACAATACAACTCAAAAACATACCTCTTCATCAATATTAAACTCTTCATCTGATTGGAATTCTTCATCTTCATCACCCTCTAGGATTTGTATTAATTCTTCAGTAGTAGTCATATTTTAATACAAATAAATTATTAATTAATTGAAGCTACACATAATATTCATCGATAACATACACGTAAACAGTTCTGCACGTACATCACTGACGGAACATTCCAGAAACCGGCACACGTTTATGACGTCAGAAGCGAGTCGTCTATATCCGACCGTGGCGTTGGGCGTACTAACAACATTTGTTTCTAAACATGTAGGCTAGTGATGTGAACTATCACATTCGGTCGGGAACATTTCACTTCTTAGTTTATTTATTTTCAAAGAAATTCATTAAATTACACACAATTTTTTGTTAATTATTTTATTACTAAATGTTGTAGCTGTTGTTTTATGGTAAATTAGTTAATACAAAGAGAAATATTTCGATTTTTTTGAATTTTTGTATCGGTTAAACTTGTAGTATGTCGCGTCCCTACTGTCGGATATTTCCGTCACGGGCGTAGGACGTCAATACAATTTTCTTAAAAAAATATCAGATTTACATATAAATTCAGTAATTATTTTTAAGATGTCTGAACATTAATTTAAAGTTTATTACAGTGTAAATTATATCTTAGTTAACTATTTACCTAATCTACTATTTTTTTTTTAATAGAACGCAACATAATAAAATAAAAAAGCCGACTGAACGAGCGCTGGTATTTGGTCGTATATATACGACTCTGGCGCAATGGACACGGAACAGTTTGTCGGATTAATCCGACCTAGGCGGTGAAAGGGTTAAAGTATTTTGTCCCTGTTTGCAGCACCATAAAGTATTTAGAATTTTATACAGATATAGTGATCCTTGTTTTTATCTTTTCAGTTCATAACTTCTAAGCAGTCGGGTTTTTTGTTTTTATAATAATAATTTTTTCAGAACAAAAATTTCCACATCATGGTGGCCCTTTCGTTTATAAGGTACTTACAATGCCACGAATACGCCATATGAGCTCATAATAAACCACTTTTTTAAAGTCGGGTATAAATTATAATAAAGAAAGTCACTCACTTAGTATACTTTATAATTAAGGATGCACGGACAATAAGTTTCAAACTCTATTAATAATAGATTTATCAGTCATGTGATAACTCGAGTGTGGGGTAATCCCCGTGACAAGGCTACTGTGATTGGTCGTAATCAAAAGCTACTGCGCCGTGATTGGACTATTGTTGCGTCATATTCAAATGCAACTGAAGCCGGAATTACTGAATAGATACGTTAATCATAAGGGTGGCTATATTGCGGCTTTTTAAAAAGCAAATTTTTTGTAACGTGCATATCCAATTGATTTTTTTTTAAATAACATTTACTCAGGTCTCAGGTGTGGGTGAAAAGAACTGAAAAAGTCAGATGGCTGCCGCTCGGGATCTGACTAACTACCAATTTAATTTTAATTTTAATTTTTTATATAGGCTTCATTCATAACCTCAATACGGGTATTTCCCGTGACAAAGCTACTGTGATTGGACATAATCAAAAGCTAAGTTGCGCCGTGATTGGCTCATTGTTGCGTCATATTACACATAACATTTGAAATTGTAATAGAGATGCGTAATAAGAGTGGATTATTTTACGTTCTAAAACTGCACTCATGAGGGTTCCGTACCTTTAACAGTAACAGCTGTCTCATGCACCGTGATAACTAGACAATTGAAATTATTACAGAATGGTGTAATTCTTTTAGCGTATTTTGCATGTAACAAATACAAAACAGAATAAAATAAATATTTAAGTGAGGATCCCATTCAACAAACTTGATTTTATGGTGTTTTTCGCTAGGTACGGAATCCTACGTGCGCGATTCCGATTCGCTCTTGAACAGCTTTTTTTTAAATATGTAAATTCGTAGTTATGAATTGAAATTTACCCTTTGTACAGAAGTAAGTGTACTATTTATTTAATAATTGTTATTAGTAGACTATCCGTTTGCCCTAGTACAACAATTTACAACCGCGAAGTCTGGTGGAGATTGATATTAGCGATAAGACTGCCTTTGTGCATTCTATTTTTATTTGATTTTGTTTCCTGCCGTTATGTCATCTTGTATAAGTAATAAAGAATTTATACCTAAGTAATAAAACGATTTCTAGTTTAATATTATATTTTAATGTCGATCAAAGATAAAAAGAGATGAATATAATAATAGACGACCTCCGTGGCGCAGTGGTATGCGTGGTGGATTCATAAGACGGAGGTCCTGGGTTCGATTCCCGGTGGGGCAGATTGGGAGTTTTCTTAATTTGTCTTGGTCTGGCTGGTGGGAGGCTTTCGCCGTGGCTAGTTACCACCCTACCGATAAAGGCGTACCGCCAAGCGACTTAGCGTTCCGGTACGATGTCGTGTAGAAACCGATAGGAGTGTGGATTTCATCCCACTCCTAACAAGTCAGCCTGCTTCCACCTTAGATTGCATCATCACTTAACATCAGGTGTGATAGCAGTCAAGGGCCAACTTGTAGTCGATAAAAAAAAATATAGTATATATATAACTACGTAGCTATTCAAAGGTAGACAAGACTTTTTATCGACATCTAGTTGTGTACCTAAAGAGGTACGTAGGTACCTATCTACTTACGCAGTCATATGATATGCGTTTGTTAGGTACAATTTTCCAGATACGTATTTTTTGAAAAAAAAAAATCTAATCTTTATAGGTACACACAACTAAGTTTAAGCAAATAAAAATAGTTTCAAAGTTTGTTTTGTGTTAAGCTTAGGTATTCTATTACCTATAATGATTTAGCTATTATTACTTAGTAATAACAGAAAAACATTACTTAATGCAAATTAAGTAATATTCATTATTTTTTTAAGGATAATTGAATCGAGAATACAATAACATTTGCCTTCTTTGCAGTTAACATATTTTTTGATTATTTGTAATTTACGACATTCCATTGAAAGTCTTGAGCGAATTTTGATAGATGTTTCAACTTTCATTCATGTTTGATAATACCCAAAAACTTAACTGCCCGTTTCAATTTAAAATGTAAAGTACCTACCTAGATTATCCTAATTATAGATTAGTACCTATTTAGCAATCTTGTTTGTAGGTAGGTAGGTAATTGTTGTAGGTATATCGTGAGTAAAGCCGCCGGAAACAAGTTTGCATAATAAGCATTCTAAAAGGTAACATAGGTAGGTATAATAGACAAAAAAGCCACATTCGCATAGCGCACTTGCTCCTCGATCTTTATCTATGATCGTTAATTGACAATTGACATTCCAAATAGGAAGCGATAGGTACACTAATTACATATCAATGTTAACACAACTCATATTACACCCACCAAGATGATGCTGTCGTAGAACTATGTATACGCTTAGTTACGAAAACAGAAAAAAAAACAAGCTCGTTGTACCTAATTAAATATTATAGATGCAATTTGTAAATCAGATCGCTTCGCACGGCATTAACTAAAAGAGGCATTGTTCCACTTTTAAAACAATAATTAAACGTTAATTATATACATATAACGATGTTGTTTTCACGAATCATAATCGTTTGGGGAACAATATTGAATGTTTAATACAAAACAACACTTTCTAGCGACGAGAGAGTTCCATTTTTAGTCTTGATGTTATGTTGCCAGGCGGCGATGTAGGCGACTTTTATATTTGATAACCGTGTATCAAACGAGATCGGAATAGAAACCATCGTAGAAAGCGATGGTCTGAACGCTAGGTACACTAATCACTCAATTTGCTTAGCGACTATGTGATTTTTGCTGTATAATTTTCAAGGGCATATCGCTGATGCCAATTTCAGAAACAGTATGGTGGAGACCCGTCCCGAGGCTTTGTACATAGTTTGTAGAGGAATCATGAATGAAACAATGACAGGGGGAACAGTGATCTACCCATAACGAGTCCTCAAACCGATAAATGAATAAAGTAATAAAAGAAAATACTCACGGATTCGGCTGCGATACGTGTATCATACACATGACGTCATTTGACGCACCACAAAACCCAATTTTTTGAGCGAACAGTATACAAAACGAGTCGAAAACAACAGGAATCTTGTACACACTACACTTGTATCAATACAAAAATATCATTTAGTCATTACTTACATGATTTAGGACATTTTGAAATACATTTGTTGTGTGTTGACTCCTATTTTGACAAGATGGTTGCGCACCGACTGTTTTGCTTTGGTTGTCAGCTGATACGAAGAATGTTCTACTTCAAGCGCAACTCGGTGAATGTTTCTGCGCTCTTTCAACGCGGTCGATCGATGTCGTTGCGGAAGCGAGATGGCAACAACGAAATTAATTGTGGAATTGAAACATGACTGGAAACAACAAATGTCATTTTCTTGTTGCAATAATAATACGAGGGGAAAATACATAAACAGAAAAACATAGTTAGTTGTGATGAATTGAAAACAGTTGCAGCTTTATAGGTGATAACATTCTATTTCACAATATCGCGTAATCATTATGTTTGGGGATGTTTTGTAGGTATATTTGGGCGTGACAAATTAGAAGTTTATAGTCATTTATTGTACACGCTACGCCATCTTGCGGGAAATGCCTAAAATGCTATGGCACCTTGGTTCGTCTTCCGTAGCGTAGCGCTCTCTGCTCGTAGCATTATAGAATATTATGAGTATGTAATTATGCCAAGTTGATTGTAGTTTGTTCAAGTACATTCTTTTGCGTTGTTTATATAATTTTATTAATACGAAAATTGTACACTTGTTGCTGGTGATTCATCGCATAAAATTATGTTCGTACGTTTAAACTGAAGTGCCGTTTGTTCAGTTTCTATATAGATGGCGTTAGTAGTTCATTTCAGGTGTCACTTTCTAAATAATTTCAATGCTTTTATACTCATAGTCCAAGAGCTGACCGTTAAATTTTTTACAGTTATGTATCAATTTAATAAAACTTCGTAAATAATGGATTGAATGTTTATGTTTTGTAAATTACACGTCATAATAATTATCATTCAATTGCTATGGAGATAACGATGGCCAGGGCTTCGTGCGTGCGGGCGCAGTGGGTAGAGACTGCTTCTAGGTCCTAGGCTGTGGGTTCGATTACCACATCTGGAAAATGTTCGTGAGATGAGCATGAGATGTTTTCCAGTGTCTGGTTGTTTATCTGTACATTACTAGCAGTCGCCCGCGACTTCATCCGCGTGTAAACCTCTTAGGTACCCTCCTAATTTTAAAGACAGACTTTCATATAAAATATGATCACGCCCCGCTATGACGTAGACGTAAGCATATGAATTAAATGATTTTTTAAAACACAAAAAGTTTTATATCTGCCAAAATATAAAAGATAGATATATGATACCACAGACTTTTTCGTAGAACTCATAAAGATATATAAAGTTTTAATTATATCCAAACTTAACCTCTTTATAATATTCGTATAAATAAGTATTAATGTATAATATATATAAAAATATTCATCAGTTATCATAGTAGATACACATAACACAAGCTACCTTCGCTTACTTTAGGGCTATATAGCGATGTGAGTATTTGTGCTATAATATTTATTTATTTATTTAATAGGTACATCTTGTCTCAAGAAAGCCTTCTGTAACTAAATCTGGAATGAATAAATAAATAAAAAGTATTTAATGCGTTCCTTTTTACGCTGTAGCGTAATAAAACGTAGTAGGTACTCGTATCAGAGTTCACATTCGTGTTAAGGGCAAATTTTATATGCAACTGAAGCAGCGCCCCTGGCGGGAGTGAGAGAAAACTCAAATGGACGAGTGTCAGAACTCTTTTTTTGCTATATAATTTGACATTATTAGTGACTACGTTTTTACGCAGTCGCTCGGTGAAAAACTCACACTTGCCCCACAGGGCATTCCAATGAGAACAATGCTTCGTCCGAAAAGCCGATAATTAGATAGTCTGATCCATTCATATCCGATTGCCACGCTTTGAAATTCGACGGGATCATACAAAGGAAGGAGTTGCACTCAATAGTAGCTACTTGATTGTTCGAGCACCTTTAAATAAAACTTTTGACGAGTTCGAACAGTACGAAAGTTTGCACAGAGATAAATCGTAACCCGGAAAGGGACAGGGGATTCTTTTAATTTTAGCAAATATAAAGTTTACAACCTAACTAATAAACCACCTACTGGTTAACCAGATTACTTCTTACTAACTTTTATAGAATTAGCATTTTATTTAGTAAAATTACATTTTTGGAGGATGCATTGTTACTTGGTTTTCCTATTTTTCTCATGAAAACACCTGTATAAATAAAAAAATACTTAAATTGAGCAATGCAAATATAAGCACGGGTTTATCAAACAGCTATTCAATTTTTAAAAGTTATAATACTTTGGGTTTGAATTCGTAATTTCTTGAGAGATCCAGGTGCAAATGTTAGTTGATGACAGGAATATTAAAAAAAAAAGTTACATTTTTCGGGCATCTACAAAGAAGATCTCTCTATCGCCTCTTAACTCCCAAGGTAGATTCTTGAAGATAGACAGAAGAAGAGGAACTGGGAGACTGCAGAGAAAATAGATTGACGATATAAAGCACCGAGCTTAGGTTAGGCCGACTGGTAGAATTTTGTCCACCTGACTGCCAACTTCTTTCTGAAGAAGGCACCTGATAATGATGACGATGATGAGTTCGAATTTATAATGTATAGGTAACAGAAAAAAATACCTTGTAAAAACAAGTTACAACAGCTGTAATGACGTTTTTAAAATTTTGTCAAACCTCTACTTCGACTTTTAAGTATACCTGTCTATCGGAAATTATACCTACGGCCGTGGGTCGATTTCCGTTTTTCGATAGACTTTTGGGAATCCATCAGTATACCTAACAGCAGAAATTAAAAGCGACCCAGCAGTAGGCCTAAATTGAGAGATGAACATCTAGAGAGCATGAATATCTCGTTAAAACGTATCCGGTATAAGGTGTTAGGTGTACAACTTTGTTTAATTTTAATGACTATTGTTAACAAACAGCCAGAAGGGAATAAAACTTAAAACACCAAAAGACAAACTTAATAACAATTTATTTACAATGACATCAAATATGATCAAAATGAAGCATTCTTACAGTAATTACTTAATTAAACATTACGCGCACAGATTCTTACAATAGTTAAGCAGCATGACTGCACAAGACTCGGACACTAACGTGAATAACCACAATTTTCCATAGGGGCATATTTTATAGCCTACCGCCCGCCATTTTTGCTCGACGAGTACCGCGCCTAGTCTATTATCTATAGTTTAAACGCAGTACCACAATACAGCAAATAAGGCCACTATATTGTCTATAGTCTTTTCAAACAGAGTATACAATGCTGCTAACATTATGTATTTTTTAATTAGTCAATTTACTTAAATTACCAATAACATTTAAAAAATGACATATTTAATGATGAATCTATATGGGTCCCCTACTACCGAACCCAGAAAATGATATTTTTATTATATTAAGGGCCACGTTGTTGTTTAAAATCTCAGAAACGAGCATACTTTGTTAGAGGTACAGAAAAAATATCATCTTTAGGTTATTCAGAAAAAAAAGTTCACAACAATATTTTTTGTTGTTAGATGATTTTAAGACTCGTGTAAAGCTATGAGTATATGATGTTTCATAGAGGACTAACTAGGTACTACAAAAATATTCTAGACTTTTAAATTAATGTCGTCAACCAATCTGGGGGGCGCCGGAATAAATTCGCCCTTAATTGAGTCGTATCTCCATAAAAAAGGCTCCATTTGAAAATTATACTATGTAAATATTTCATGCATAGTAATACTCGCAGATCACACAGCATAATGTGTGGGGCCACATTTGCATACTGGGGTTATATCGGCGATATAGCAGCTGTACTACAGTACTAGACGCGCTGTCATAATACCAACATGTTCCACTCCATTGTGCGATTCTGTCATTTAAAAAAGTAATTTCAAGATGGTGATTTTTAAAAGAGTTGGTATTTCAACGCTCTAGAAATGTACATGTTTAGAATGAATGTCTATCTCTCTCTATCTAATTTCTTTAGTGTCCTGTTAGAGATCAAGTAGATATACAGACTGTCGATTTCGTTGCAGAAAAGCTCATCATAATATGTTAGTCTAGGTATAAAACGAAATACTTACACACACTTAGTAGCTAGTCGAGTTTTATGTAGCACTCCTCGTCTGGGGATGTATTACCTCTATGATTATTTCTTCCGTCAAGCACTAATGCCAAACTCGTACACAACAGTCTGCAGTACCTAGGTATTGCTGTCCAGGTACAAGTACCTACGTGAGGCTTAGAACATATTCTTTAGTATTTAGGTCGATAGATACACCGCAGTCATTTGTAGGAGGTTTTGCCTGCATTCCATTACAAGTTTTTATCTATTTGTAGGCGAAGGTTTCCATTTAGCAAAGAGCGGGGCTTCTGCTTGTTTGTACTTGGTTGGATTAAGAAGTATGATTATAAAATAAAAATTAATAAATTATATGAAAAGAAATTCACACATAAACATTGTTAAAGTGTTAAGGCAAAAATGTGTATCTACTTGTATGATAGTTTGCCAACAAGCAGCATCGCAATTCACTATGTCTCACTTTGAGGGATATGGTTATTAACCGACGAAAAAAACTGAGGAGGTTCTGAAATCGACACGTACTTTTTTTATGTATGATCATGCGCAACTTTTTACAGAGTTGTTCTAATTTAATAATTCTTTTTTTATTAGAAAGGGCACACTTCCAAGGTGGTCCCATTGTCATCATGTTATGATCTGATGATGATATCCTAGGAAAATTGAAGGAACTCTTCAAATTTTATAGGCACACTTGCAGCGATTTCGGTTTTTGTGTAAGTATCGGTAGCTTTTTGGCTACAAGTGCCGTATAATACACTATGACGTATAGTACGAGTACGTTACGTGGCGAGAAATCACTAAAAAGTAGGTAATAAAAATTTTTAACAAAAAATAGAACCTTCTCAAAACGCACTAAAAAGTAAAAAATAACTGTGTCATTATTTATCAAATTAAAGCAACTAAATGACACAGATATTTTTTAAGTTGTGCGTTTTGAGTTGTTTCTATTTTTTGTTAAATTTTTTTTTAAGCTTTGGACGGATAGGGCAGCGCATCGTGTAACAAGTGTGTGTGTGTTTTTCTTTCCCTTGCACTTCATGTGGGCTCTCTGCTTATTTTAAAATACATTTTGTTCACATTTATTTTTGAAAAACATTGTAAACCTTTTCGAGATTACAGTATAAGTGATGAATTTCTTAGTGATAGATACTTAGATACTTTAATCCATATGAAAGCATTCGGATAGACCTTCATCTTTACTTTAGAGTTAAATATTGTTAATGATAAATTGGTTTTATTAAATAGATGAAAAGCTAAGCTTGTTAGGCTCTTTTCAGTACGACAATATTCGTCAAAACTCAAAAAACAGAGGGAGTATATTTTGTCAAGTAGGTGGTACTTAACAACAAAACACTTAAGGGAGGACTATTAAAAAAAGTAAATAATAAAAGTAAGTAAAATAAAAAAAAATGTTCGCATTAATACAGGAGTGGTTTTAGAAAAATAGGAAAATGTTCTTAACAGAAACAGTTAAAAAGTAGAAAAAAAAACAAAATGATTAAGTGCGTATCTCGTTTGGCAACTTATTTTTGAGGTAACGAAGTTTAACAGTTAAGCTTGTTATGCCTAAATAAAAAAGTGTTTGGGCTCGTCCGGGATTTGAACCCGGGACCTCTCGCACCCTAAGCGAAAATCATACCCCTAGACCAACGAGCCGGTGAGTAATGTGACGAAAAAAAATGTTATATGTTTCTCAAAGTACCTTTCACTTATATGTATCGTAATAAATTACGGTAATCAAGGTTTATTAGTACGACTGTCTTGAAAATAAAAATGATTATAGCTGGCATTTCTGTATAGGTAGATTGCTTTTACTATCGCCTTCGATTATCGTGTATCAACTACCATAAATTAAATTCGTTTATTTTCAACAAGCCACATTTGTCCGCATTAAAACCCAGAACGAAGAATATTGTGGTTATTCTTTAATAATTTATACCTTCATCTTGTGCTGAAAACTGCTTTAAAATACTTTAATTAGTTACAAGATCTATGCAGATAAAGAGCGGAAAGACTCTTTTCTTTTAAAAGGTTAGGAAAGTAGAGAAGTTTCTTTTATATCGGGTAAAGATAGCTTAGTACCAGAAAAAAAACGGAGGAGGTTCTCAACTAGACACGCATATTTTTTTATTTTTTTTTATGTATGACCACTCATAACTTTTTACAGAGTTGTCCGATCTTGATATTTCTTTTTTTAGTAGAAAGAACATACTTCCAAGATGGACCCAATGTCATCATGTTAGGATCTGGTGATGATATCCTGGGAAAATTGAAGGAACTCCTCAAATTTTGGATTTCGGTTTTTGTCTCGGTATTGCTAGCTTTTTGGCTACTAGTGCCGTATAATCAGGGTGCACGGCAGTGCCCCCGCTAAGTTGAGCGCGAAGCAAGCACTACCTGTATACCTTTACAGGAACCAACTAGCCGCATTTTCAGCCTGTTTTAAACCTTTGCAGAATGCTAAATTTTCTCATTCGGTAAGCTATAATCACATACTTAAAATCCAAAATTTCAATCTGTAGTCATTCAGTTCAAGTTAATCGAAATCATAGTTTCCATTTTCGACACTCACGCTGATCATCAAAATAGAACTAGTACTTCTCATAAACTCAGACAGCTGAAATTTGGTACAGGGTTAGGGTTTATGACCAAATAAAGGAAAGACTATAAAAACTAGATAATCGAAGATCTAGAGTACCACCCATTAGACACACAAGAGCCAACTATCGACATATTATACCGTCTTAACAAAAAATGTTCAACTTGGTGGGCCGCTTTATTTGATGTCAAAAATTGAAGATCCGAAGTATCTGATGAAGAACCCTCAGCTATTCTCAGCTGTATTAGAGATCTGGTAATTCCTCCTTCTACTATTGGTACATAAAAAATAGACTGTTATGCAAAAATCCAGCATAGTGAGAGATACATGTCATCCTTGGTGCAGGGGTATGCGAAGTGGATTTATAAGACGGAGGTCCTGTCAGTCATTCTTGTCTTAATTTGTCTTGATCTGCTAGTGGGAGGCTTTCTTATATACCTCAACTTTTAGCGTCACTGGGTATAATAAAAATAAAATATGCTCAACCAATTTTATATTAAATTTATTTTAACATTTATATCTCATTCCTGTACCTAAGCAACATTTTTTACAACTTATTTACACTAACATATTTACTTATTATATAGGTATACACTAAATACATTTATTACATTAATTAATATAGTTTATACAACCCATATATTTCGTGCTTTACAAAGTTTATTTCAAAACAAAGGAGAGCACTTTAAAAGTCGCTTTTATTGTACAGATAATACGAATTATATTTAATTATTCATTAGATTAAGCTTTTTTATTGCAAAGAAAACTAAATTAATTAACATTAATCATTAACACAACTAAAATAATTAATATAATTATTTTAAGCGTCATCGTTTCATATCATTGGTGGGTGAAACATTATTTAATTGCATGCCATTTATTATTTTACATTTTTTTTAAAGCATAACATTTGTAAAAGTCAGTAGAGCCTTCTTGGACGAGCTCTGTCAATAGGATCTCTCCTACAACTGAAATTTTCCGGAATATTTCGTCGCGACTAATTGCCTCGACTGGTGACAACACGACTGGCTAGTTTTTTGCGCAAATGATCAGCCTGGCTATCCGGAAATGTCAGTGTTCTTGCTACCATTCCACGTGGCCATGATTTGTATAGTTACTAGGACAAGTTAGCTATTGTATTCATTCTCAATAATAAAATGAACTAATTTCTAGATACCTATTCCAATTTTTTTGTAGTAGCAGCGCTTCTTGTGACACGGATCGTCCGGGGCTGCTCATATGTAGTTTGAGTACCTTATTACCTTTCAGCTTTTTTCTTTCGAGAGAAAGAGAGAGGAGTGAAAATCCCTTCGGATTTTTGTTTGGTTTGGCAGGGTATGTCCGATATGCTCGAACTAAAATAACTTGACTCCAAGGTTGACATCGGCAGGTATGGGCTATACAACACTAGTTATTAATATACTTCGAAAAGAAGGAGGTTCTCAGTTTAAGCTGTATGTTTGTTTGTATGTTAATCCATGTTTGTGAATATAATTGCGGAAAGATTTTAGTAAAAAAAAATAAAAAAAGAGATTGAAGGTGGTTTATTTTCCTTGAAAAAATAATATTACGTCGGTATCAACACCTTTGATCAACGAAATATTTTTTTTAAATTAAGTTTTTAGTGGCGATGTGAAACTTACTTTTAGTGATTTGTAGAAGGAAATTGCTGCACGAATTTATTTGCTTTTGACAGAAAAATGCTAGTAAAACATGAATAACTGTGAGTTTCTTACATCAAAGTGGAAATAAGTTGAGAACTTTGTAACCCGTCGTGGAAATTGGGCCACAGAGCGACAACGGTTTTCTTATTAATGGCCCGTTATAAATCCCGCCAATAACTCTCGTCCAACAGTTAAAAGTGGGTTCCTTTAACTAATGGGTTAATTAAATTTTAAATTATTACTCAAAATTGCGTTGCCAATCTATGGCACGTTGAAGTATGTAGGTACTTAACTTGTTGAGTTATAAGCCCTTTCTGTAGTTTAAAATTAATAATATCAGTATCGTTGTAAATAATATTTTTTTATACTAGGCAGATAATAAGCGTATTTCAATCTTATATTTAAATGTGTCTATTTACATTTAAATTGAGCTGACAATTAAATTTACAATACTCTATATAAAAATAAATGCATAAAATAGCGGCGGGGAAAAACGTAGTTTTCGTGCATAAAAATTAAAAAAATTACGTATAATGAAATTATTATTATAAAAACAAGAAACCCGACTGCTTAGAAGTTATGAATTGAAAAGAGAAAAGACCATATCTATATCTAGATGTATAAAATTCTAAATAGGTACTTTACGGTGCTGCAGGCGGGGAAAAACGTATTTTTGATAGATCTTTGCCCGGAGCTACCAAAGTATTGTTTGTCCGCCTGTAGCACCATAAAGTATTTAGACTGCAAATGAATCTGAACTGAAATTAACTTAATTAAAAAACATTAAACTCCATCTGACACAGTCGGGTAAAAATTAAAGATAAAAGGGATTTTACAAACACGCAAAAAGCATCTGAATTAATAAATTCACGATATCATAATTATTGTCGTAAAAACAAAATAAATCATAGACACAACATGAAAATTACCTACGGAAATTATTTTAATATTTGCACTTCGTATTTAACACTTAACAATAAAATTAAATAGACATTTACACATTTAATTGGTGGTACTAGTTACTATTACATTATTGTTATAATCTTTACACTATTTACAATGAGCTTATATTCAACAAGTACGATATTACACACTTATAGGAATAACATCTATAATTATGATACTAAATAAATCATCAAGCATAATCAATGTTCAAGTGTAATTGCTGTTAATAATTACACAAATCATATAATTAATACACAACCAATAATTTTGACATAATTTATTTTACTTACTCATTATAATTTAGTTATTTACACTTTGAGCTTAAAGTTAACAGTACGACATTTAATTACACAAATATAAACAGGTAGAGTACCTACATATTTAATATTATTACATTAATCATAAGATTTAAAGTTTTATTTACAGTTAAAATGTACAAAAACAAAAATGTAATTATAACACAACCAATAATAATTTTATTTTATTTAACAGCCATAATAAATATTTTCATAATCAGAAATCGCTGCTCTGAATTATTGACAAATAATGTACAACACTGAATACCATAATATTTTACTAAGGTACTTTATAAAAGTACAATTAAAAAATTATACATTTTCAATAACAACACAAAACAATTATGAAAGCGTTGAAAAAAGTAAAGCAAATTTTTTAAGCATTTCGTTGAGATTGATTTACAATCAAACAATTTTTTTCTAATGAGTTTTTAAATATTAGATTTCATAGATTAAAGACAACTAGATGGAGTCATAACGCGGCTGTAGGTTAAAGACCAAGATTATTTTTTGTCCCTTTCAGCGTGTTCGATTTTATTGTTTGTCAAGAGTGGAGTTCGTGACAAACAAAGGAGATATCTGAGCAATTATTAGCTTTTTATTAAATTTGCTGATCAATAATATAACTTTGCGGTTACGATATTAATTTAAACGTTATCGTATAAATGTTGACATATCATGTCAATAAGGCTGTCTTGCTGTCTCACGAGTGGACACGCTATGGACTCCATCTAGTTGTCTTTAATCTATATTAGATCTGTACGGCTGGTATCTAAACATCTGTCAATATTGTCATTAAAACAGGTGTCTCACTCACACTCTTTATTCTTTCATTTTCATAGATTAAAGGAACAACAGACTTAGTGGAAAAAATCTCAAACTTATCAATTAGTTGACCTGTCCCGGGACTCGAATCTTAAACCCCATTATCCGTAGCCGTGGCTACTGCTGAAGCTGTTATCGAAGTGTAAATCTTATAAACACCCCAGGGCTATGAGCAGTGAAGTATTTTCCGGAACGCCTTCCTGAACTCAGGGTTGAAAATGGTGTAGATGACTGGGTTCAGGAATGAGTTGATGTAGCCCAGCCAGGTTGTGAGCATAAATACAGTCACTCCGGGAGAGTAGTCGAAGCCAAATTTAGTGCAGACTGCATCCAGGACCGAGCACGTGAAGAATGGCGCCCAACAGAAGAGGAACACGCCTGTCAACAAAACAATATGTTATCGACGTGTTATATTATAACAACCTAGGCAATCTAGGCATGGAATAGGCATTTCTTCTTATAGGAGGGACTATTTAATTAATACTTAATAATGATTTTTTTTATTTGAAAGTATAAAGAAAGCTGGGCCGTTTGAGCTTTTCTTAATAATGAGTTTAGGTTGGGAGACTTCGGCTGTGACCAGTTCACTCTGCCGACAGACAGGTTCCGACAAACAATTTAGCATTCCCGTACGATGCCGTGTAGAAACCAAAAGGGTCATTTCACTCCTAACAAGTTTGTCCCTTCCACCTTAGATTGCATCATTGTTTTACTTACTGAAGTCAAGATTAAAAAAAAAGAAAGTGGATAAGGAAACACTTATCTCTTTAAGAGGTTTTTACCAGTTGGAGAAGTTAAAAGAACGACGAATAGGTACAAGAAATAGAGAAAGACGCTTTATGTTTGTCTACCCATGATAATTAAACATTCCAAAATATACTTTACCCAAAACAATGGCGAGGGTTTGCGTGGCTTTCTTTTCCTTCTTGGCAAAGGACTTGGCTCTAAGCTTGCCAGCTCTGTTAGCGCGGAAGATGGTGAACCTGGCCGCGGACGCTGCTGACCTGAACCTCCGCCGAGGAGTCGAGATGAGAGAGCTGTTACTGAGCCGGCTGAGCTTCTTTCTGTTAATACATTTATTTACCTATAATTATTTATATACTATTCACAAAAAGCTTTATTGGTAGTATGCTAGACACGGTTGAGAGGAGGAGTAGAGAAAATAAAAAATTTTTAACAAAAAATAAAAACGCCTTCAAAACGCACTAAAAAGTAAAAAATAACTACGTCATTTACTTACTTTAATTTACTTAACCACATCTATGAAGTCGGTGCCATCCAAGTTTAGGTAGTCTTTAAAGTAGAAAGCTCGGGTGGCACCGACTTCATAGATGTGATTAAGTAAATTAAAGTAATTAAATGACGTAGTTATTTTTTACTTTTTAGTGCGTTTTGAAGGCGTTTTTATTTTTTGTTAAAAATTTTTTATTTCATACTTTTTAGTGATTTATCAACAACGAACATACTAATAAACCTACTCGAACTAAACCAAAAGTACCAATATTCACTAGCCACTTATAACATTCCGACGTCCCTGCAAAAGTGCATATAAAGTTTGAAGAGTTTTCGAGTTTTCGTAGATCTCATTATTGGATCATGACTTAGTAAACATTAAACCAACTGTAAACTATAAACTTTCAAACTTCTCATTGAGACATATTAATCGAGCCCAATCACAAAGTAGCTACTGTAAACCGTTAAAGAACTCCCGCAACTTCTCGCCAGACCCTCAATGACAGTCACAGCCTATCTAAATATAAAGTTCTCATTGAGACAAATCAATCGAGCCCAAACACAAGGTAGCTACTGTAATCCGTTAAAGAGCTCCCTCAGCTGTCCCTCGTCTTCATCGCCAGACCCTTAATGACAGTCACAGCCCATCTAAATGTAAAGTTCTCATTGAGACAAATTAATCGAGCCCAAACACAAGGTTGCTACTGTAAAACGTTAAAGAGCTCCCTTAACTGTCCTTCGTCTTCATCTGCAGACCCTCAATGACAGTCATAGCCCATCTAAATGTAAAGTTCTCATTGAGACAAATTAATCGAGCCCAAACACTAGGTAGTTACTGTAAACCGTTAAAGAGCTCCCTCAGCTGTCCTTCGTCTTCATCGCCAGACCCTTGATGACAGTCACAGCCCATCTAAATGTAAAGTTCTCATTGAGACAACTTAATTGAGCCCAAACACAAGGTAGCTACTGTAAACCGTTAAAGAGCTACCTTAACTGTCCTTCGTCTTCATCACCAGACCCTCAATGAAAGTCACAGTCCATCTAAATGTAAATTTCTCATCGAGACAAATTAATCAAGCCCAAACACAAGGTAGCTACTGTAAGCCGTTACGGAGCTCCCTTAACTGTACTTTGTCTTCATCACCAGACCCTCAGTGACAGTCACAGCCCATCTAAATGTAAATTTCTCAATGAGACAAATTAATCAAGCCCAAACACAAGGTAGCTACTGTAAGCCGTTACGGAGCTCCCTTAACTGTATTTTGTCTTCATCACCAGACCCTCAATGACAGTCACAGCCCATCTAAATGTAAAGTTCTTATCAAGACAAATTAATCGAGCCCAAACACAAGGTAAATGCAGTAAATCGTCAAGGAGTTCTCGTATATGTAGATCGGCTCCATCATCAGATCGACTCCAGACCTTCATCAAATTGTAGTGCTTTTAAATAATTATCGGAAAAATTAACAAACGTACTTGTTGTCCCTACAATTTTTGAAAGTTCCCCTCGGTTTCTCCAGGATTCCATCATCAGATCCTGGTTTTCTTATCATGGTACCACCACCGGACTATCTCCTTTCCAACAAAAAAAGAATTATCAAAATCGGTTCATAAACGACGAAGTTATGCGCGAACACACATAAAAAAAAAAAAAAATATATATACGGTCGAATTGAGAAACGCCTTTTTTTTTGAAGTCGTTTAATAAGTTAGATGGCTGGCATTAATACATGTTTTGACGACCTCCGTGGCGCAGTGGTATGCGCGGTGGATTTATAAAACGGAGGTTCTGGGTTCGATTCCCGGCGGGGCAGATTGAGATTTTTCTTAATTTGTCTTGGTCTGGCTGGTGGGAGGCTTTCGCCGTGGCTAGTTACCACCCTACCGACAAAGACGTATCGCCAAGCGATTTAGCGTTCCGGTACGATGTCGTGTAGAAACCGAAAGGGGTGTGGATATTCGTCCCACTCCTAACACGTTAGCCCACTTCCATCTTAGACTGCATCATCACTTAACATCAGGTGTGATAGCAGTCAAGGTCCAACTTGTAGCCGATAACAAAAAAAAATGTAATTCGATTCCATGCCAACCTTGGAGTCCAGAAGTTATTTTAGTCCGAGCAATTCGGATATGCCCTGCCCACAAGCAGAAATCCGAAAGAATTTTTACTCCTCTCTCTCTTGAGAGAGGAAAAAAGATAAAAGGTAATAAGGTACTCGAACTGTCGCCTTCACGAAATTGTGTCTCTATTTTACAAGCTTAAAGAAGCCAATAATTATTTTGTTAGCAGCTGAAAGTAGCAAGAAATATTGGGTGTAAAATTTTTATTGACCGAACACAGCTGGTGCTGCAATAAAAACAGTATTTCGTTTCTCGAAGCCACGCCGACGCCACGGCACATTTACGCCACGTTATAGTTATACTACGCTATACACAGTTATGCCACGTTATATCTAGTTATGCCTCCATCTGGCAAGTGGCGAGTGATTTGAAGGAGCAGCGAAGGGACCACTTTTCCGAATAAATTCATCCGTAATTGAGGGTTCTCTATAAAACGCGCTCCATTTGTAAAGGCTTTTGTGAAACCTTTTGAGCTTTCATCTTCTATATATACATATAAAGACTAATCCTGTTTGACTGTCTGACTGAACTATAAGATTGAATTGATCAACAGTTCGGAAAGTAATTAATAAAGGAGATGAATTTAAATCAATTAAGCCGAATTTAGCAGTACATCATCATTCGAAATAGAAACAGTAGGTATTTTTTTTATTTATTTTCATAGTAAAGATTTATTTAATATTTTGTAGATTTTAGAAAAAGCCTTCAGATTTTTTAGAAGTATACAGTGGGGCAAGTGAGAGTTTTTCACCGAGCGACTGCGTAAAAACGTACTCACTCGTAACGTCAAATTATATAGAAAAAAGTGTTTACTCTAAGCTTAACTAGATGGCGCTACTCCAATTCCAATAAATATTGTCTCACAAATAATTATTATAGATACAGCTAACACGAGTGATTGTCTACAGAAGCTGGCAGCGTACTATCTCAGAGATAGTATCAGTAGAGCAGATTACTAGAGCTCTTAGCTCGGCCGGTCATCCCCTCCATTAGTCGACCCCACGCTAACTCGAGAATGTGTCGGGACATATTTTAGGGGCTTCGACCAAGCTCTCCACATATTTTACTTAAAGCTCGTAGTTGTTACTGTATTTGTAGGTATTAGCTTCGGTGGAATGTTATTTCTTCTAGATCTTTTTTAATTTTTTGAATAAAATAGGGGTGAATGTGTATGTGTGTTTATTTGTGGTATTGTAGCTCTCTAAGTTTCTCTAATAAATTAATTTCAGCACCGGTTTTTTACAGAAAGATAACATTCAATAAATGTAAAAATTTTTTGGTACGATGAAAATCGGATAGGCCAATCTCATCATATCAGCTTTTTGTCGACTGTCGATTGACTAAGTTTTTCAAAACTTTATTTAAACTTTATTAAGAAAATAATTCCTACCGTTTCGAAGGGACAGCATAATGTTAACTATCATCTGGTATAAAATTGTTTGACAAAAGTAAGCCAAGCGATGCTGAAGGCAAAAATTTTAAAATAATAATACTATTTGTAAAATAAAATGACCCATAGAAGTATACAAAAAAAGTTGTACCTCACTTAAAAAAATAAGATCATTTACCTTTTTGAAGTCAATCAAAAAATAAAACGCGTCCAATTAATAGCCGCAGATTTTTCTTTAAAAAACCAAGTCCATCTGCGTGATTGATTAAATGAAAGATGGCCGACCCGGGAAATGTTTTTCCGGAAAATATGTCCCCAGTGGAACGGAACGAGGTTACTTCGCTCCGTAATGCCCCGGCCTGCTACTTTATCCCTCCCATTAGTGCAGTCGTCACACTAACAACGTTGTACGCGCGGCTGGAACACTGTGTGAAGCTTAACTAACTGCTAATGCGGTATATAGACTAGTTATCAGTATGAGCATCTCGGAAGCGGCTTTTCGTTCTCGTTGTCCAATTTTCACGCGACGAAGAGGAACACCGTGGAGTTTTAGTTGGTAAGAGCCCGACATTACCTCCTCGCCTCATCGTAGCTAGAGGTATACATGAGGATTGCTCCACGAAAAAAGGTATCACTATGAGCACAGAATACATACTCGTAAATACATAATATTACAAAAAAGAATCAGTACGCAACATCATTCTAAAAAAAGTTTGTCTACATCAAAAACTACTGAACGGAATTTCATGCGGTTTTCAACAATTTATAGAGTGATCCATGAGGATGGTTTAATTTGCTGAAGTGTGTAAGCTGGCTGAAATATAACGTTAACTCTTAGAAGTGTGGGCAGAACGCTGCCTAATCTCACACAGTCATAATAAAATGACGAAAGGATTGTTCCTCTTTCTACAAAAAAGCGATGGGTATTATAATTATCTACCTTTTAAGGATAGCTTGCTTTCTTTAAAAAAGGAGTTTTATGCTGGTTTTGAAAGGTTACAAACATTATTTTCCTCGCGGACGAAGTCGCGGGCGTTTGCTATTATTTAATAAATTACAGTCTTCCGCCACATGTCTGTGATTGTTTTACCACAATATAGCTTATACATCAGAATGTGAAACCGCTTTATAAATTACAGTCTTCCGCCGCATGTGTGTCTGTCTATTTGTATAACTTGAAAAATACTAGTACGAATTTTCACAATCACTGGACAGACGAGGTAGTTTTATTACTGATACTGTTTATATTACTTTAGCTAGATAATTTAGTAAATTTCGTTAGTCCTATTAGTCGGCTCGTTGGTCTAGGGGTATGATTTTCGCTTAGGGTGCGAGAGGTCCCGGGTTCAAATCCCGGACGAGCCCAAAAATTTTTTTATTGCAAAAAAGGATTGTATGTAGTCGAAACTTTTGACATATTGAGGTTCCTAAATCGGTAACAAAAAATAATTAATGAATTAAATTAATTTTAAAATTTCATGTAATCTTTAAAACAAAGTAAAAAAATAACAAAAAAGCTTAAATTAATGAAGGTCCCGCTGTTTGACTGGAGTGAGCCCAATGTTTAATCTATGCAAAAAATACAATCAGCCAAAATTACAACCATAAAAATAAATACATAGAGAAAAATTGTCAACACATTTTTATGTTTTATATCAGGACTTTTTTTATAGTGTATATATAGGCTAGCGCTTGGTTTAATTTATTTAATTTAGTAAAAATTTGTTCTTATAGCATTCAAAAAAGTACCATCACATTTTTAAGTTTTATATTAGGACTTTTTTATAGTGTATATATAGGCTAGCACTTAGCTTCTTTTATTTAATTTAGTAAAAGTTTATTCTTATAGCATTCAAAAAAGTAAATAGGATTTATTTCTTTTGCCGTGGAGTTAGAATACTCCGTAACATTTCACCGCGCCTAATTGCCTCAACTGGTGATCATTTTTTCTATTCTTGCCACCATTCCACGTATGTAGATTAGATTTATTTCTACATAGATATTCATTTTAATTTTGTCTATAATTAAGTATTTATTTCAATAAATATATATATTGTATACATAAGATATAATTTTTATCAATCAGATTCCTATCAGACCCCGAAGGAAAACGCAGTTTTTATCGTTTGTAGTGTAATAAATATTTTATGGCTCAGTTTACGATATTGATATTACAATCGCACTTAAAGTAAAGCTACGCCGTAAATTCTATTACTACTTAATATAAAGATAAACGACCGACAATTCATGAAAAATATTTAGATATTACTAGGTGTCTTCACCATCTATGGGGTAAGTGTGACTTTTCACCGAGCGACTGCGTAAACACGTAGTCACTCATAACTTCAAATTATATAGAAAAAAAGCGTTTACTCTCGCTATAACTAGATGGCGCCACTAAAATTCCATATAAATTTGCGTTACGTTTTTACGCAGTCGCTCGGTAACAAACTCACACTCGGCACTCTGTTCTTAATTGTAGTATTTAATAATTCATCAAAAAATATGGATCCTTTATACCAATTTGACCCTTTGTTAGTTTAACGCTAGGTCTAATCTATATCGTCATCAATCTTTCTTAACAAGATAAATCTATTTATCACCGTTACTCTAGCCATATCTCCAAAATGGCTCGACCGATTTAAAATATTTTTCGTTTGTTGTCTTACAATAGTGGTTTAAGGAAAAGAAAATACAAATTGTAAATAAAAAATTGTAAAAAAAAATACAAATTATAAAAAAAATAAAATAGAAGCTGTTTATTGCAATCCTTAGTGTCCAATGAATCACAAGTCTCTACAACTCGTCAAAATGTCTGTTCCGTTCTTCCATCCTCGGTAGTTTTAGTCGTAATGAAAGAAAGGGAACAAACATTTTTTCGAGATGTGTTGAGATTACCAGACTTTTCTGTACCAGAAAATTTAATACCCATCGTACAGAACTATGTAATTGGTATGAAAGACTTACTTGAGTTCAGGTTTCCTCGGGAAATCCTTCTCTTCTTTTTTCTTGTCCTCTTTAGGGGAGGGAGGGGGCGTGTGGTCCTTGTCCACATCCATGTTGGAGGGCGCGTAGCCGGAGTCGTTGTTGGTGTTAGGGTCCATCATGGGAATGGGGGACGCCAGGTTGGCCATGATACTATTAACAACGTTTCAACATGCTTTAGGTAATTTTTCATGAGTTTTTTGCAAATTAGCGACCTTAGGGTGGATAATTTTTGATTCCTTACAATCACTACCAGTAGTTCTTTTCTGTAACTATGTTTTTAATAGTTAACATTATGTTTGTCTCTATCTCTATTTGTTTATAGTATCGCGTTCGACGGAGGGACATAGAGACGAATTCATTAATAACACAGTCTAGTAAAAACATACTTACAGAATAGGCCCACAGGTGTTGATGGTAGTGAACGAGATCAACGTCTTAATGTATCCTTCGAGGCACCGAGCTGTAACACCACCAACTTCCCAAGTCAAACATGACGGTGGGGGGGTACAAAGCGGATGTGCTTCAACGCTTTTGGAAACAAGCTTCGTAATCCTAATAATTTCAGCTTAATTCTGCCGATCATAGAATTCTGCTTTAGTAGCAGTGTTACTAGTTACTTACAGGCCAGTTTCTTCTACGACAGCGGCGAGCATAAACCTGGTGGACCGCGTGTTAGCCAGCTCTTCTACGTATACGCCCATTTCCGATCTATCAAAACTGTAACAAAAAATAAATAAGGATCATTCTCATCATCACCATTATAATCTTCATCATATGCTCAAGCTCTCAAGCAAGAGAGAGATTTGAAGTTTGGACTCATCATGCTTTTCCGTTTTGGGAAACATCTCTTAGAGACGAATATCTTTGCATTCCATGGATTCACATCTTATTAAACATGTTTAAGAGATGTTTACGGACTGAAGCACATTTTTTGTACGCCATCAGGGCCTGGTGCAGATTTAGATGTTTTCTTTATGATTGTATTGTTTATTTCCTCTATGGTGGGTGGAATACTTTGAAAGTTTGCCAGAGGATTGTTAGGCCTTAGTGCATGAGGATCTGAATATAGCCTCCCCTGTTTGGTACCTCATATGTGCTTTTAAAGTGGTCGTAAATCTGCTCATTGGTTAGGACAAGTTTTCCCTTTTTTTTTCCTTGAAAATCCTTTTTGAGTACTTAAAGGGGTTTTTATCAAAATCGACTTCGTGTTTAGCAATGTATAAGTTATAGCGGCTTTCTGATATTTGTAATGTATAAAGTCATAAGACAGGTCCGAATTAAAGATGTACTCGTATTTAGTTTCAGCTGACGTCTACTACCGGATATAGGCCTTTAGCAATGGCTTCCATAGACATGATTTTTGAACTATGCGACATTCTTACTACTTCATCAACTTTGCGACTCCTTGAGTTATAGTTTTAAGTTTGGTTCTTTATGGACCTCCTCCTGATTCGATTACGCGAATATACTAACCTACTCTGCGTACAGGTCTCTGAATTGTTGACTGAGTCACTCTGAACTTAAGAGGTATAACAAAGAAAGCAGTTCAGTATTGTACAAATGTGATAGAGATATTTCAATGCAGCAATAAAAGCCGGCAGCAATTTGTAAGGTGGTTCAGAGCATCAAACTTTTAGAGCACAAAGCTGGTTGCTTTAAAGAAGTTTGATTCTAGAGTTAATGGTCCGTAGCAGCTGAACTTTCGGAACACTTGTCCATTATTTTAGCGCTACTGCAAGCATTTTATCAATATTTCTATTTTTATTCTCAAAATCTTATAAAGTTTACGACGCTGACTCTAATATAATTTAGGCGAGAATTTTTTGTACATATTTTTTTCTTTATATTTTGAACCAGCCGATGATTGCGACTTCTTTTGCGTGGATTTAGAATTTTCCCCTAATAATTGTCCGAAATAGACTACAATATTGTTGTAGGCTTCTTTATCTTTTGAGATGAAACTAATATATGGTAAAATCCAGTGGCGTGCATTTAATACAAGCTCTGATCTATTTTATTTAAGTGTTTTCTGATGCTGTAATTCCTTCTTTTAATTTTACAAACTAATAATTTTTTTTAATTTTTATAAATACGTTATTATATTAATAAAAAGTAGAAACCATAAAAAAATTTTAACAAAAAATAAAAACGCCTTCAAAACGCACTAAAAAGTAAAAAATAACTACGTCATTTACTTACTTTAATTTACTTAATCACATCTATGAAGTCGGTGCCATCCAAGTTTAGGTAAAGACTTTAAAGTAGAAAGCTCGGGTGGCACCGACTTCATAGCTGTGATTAAGTAAATTAAAGTAAGTAAATGACGTAGTTATTTTTTACTTTTTAGTGCGTTTTGAAGGCGTTTTTATTTTTTGTTAAAATTTTTTTATTTCATACTTTTTAGTGCTTTATCAACAACAAACATACTAATAAACCTACTCGAACTAAACCATAAGTACCAATATTCACTAGCTACTTATAACATTCCGACGTCCCTGCAAAAGTGCATATAAAGTTTGAAGAGTTTCCTCGAGTTTTCGTAGATTTCATCATTGGATCATGACATAGTAAACATTAAACTAACTGGAAACTATAACCTTTCAAACTTCTCATTGAGACATTAATTAATCGAGCCCAATCACAAAGTAGCTACTGTAAACCGTAAAGAGCTCCCTCAGCTGCCCTTCTTCTTCATCGCTAGACCTTCAATGATAGTCACAGCCCATCTAAATATAAAGTTCTCATTGAGACAAATTAATCGAGCCCAAACACAAGGTAGCTACTGTAAACCGTTAAAGAGCTCCCTCAGCTGTCCCTCATCTTCATCGCCAGACCCTTAATGACAGTCACAGCCCATCTAAATGTAAAGTTCTCATTGAGACAAATTAATCGAGCCCAAACACAAGGTAGCTACTGTAAACCGTTAAAGAGCTCCCTCAGCTGTCCCTCATCTTCATCGCCAGACCCTTAATGACAGTCACAGCCCATCTAAATATAAAGTTCTCATTGAGACAAATTAATCGAGCCCAAACACAAGGTAGCTACTGTAAAACGTTACGGAGCTCCCTTAACTGTACGTCGTCTTCATCACCAGACCCTCAATGACAGTCACAGCCCATCTAAATGTAAAGTTCTCATTGAGACAAATTAATCGAGCCCAAACACAAGGTAGCTACTGTAAAACGTTACGGAGTTCTCTTATATATAGATCGGCTCCATCATCAGATCGACTCCAGACCTTCATCAAATTGTAGTGCTTTTAAATACTTACCGGAAAAATTAACAAACGTACTTGTTGTCCCTACAATTTTTGAAAGTTCCCCTCGTTTTCTCCAGGATCCCATCATCAGATCCTGGTTTCCTTGTCATGGTACCACCACCGGACTATCTTCTTTTCAACAAAAAAAGAATTATCAAAATCGGTTCATAAACGACGAAGTTATGCGCGAACACACATAAAAAAAAAAAAAAAAAAATATATATATACGGTCGAATTGAGAAACGCCTTTTTTTTTGAAGTCGTTTAAAAATAAACAGTTATTTCTTTTTCGAAATAGTTGTATTAATAAATACCATAAATATAATTGAAAATTTGAATTGTTTTCGTTTGTGTTCCAAAATGCCTCCCCTAGGCAAAAACCCTGTGCACGCCACTGGTAAAATCCGTTAAGCGGCTTAGGGTACCAAAACCATGATAAATAATGCGACATTCGTGTATAGAAGTAGTCATTATTATGTAACACATTAGACACAAGTTTCCTACAAAAACATGGATTATTTCTGTATAAGGTTAAAAAGAAACCGAAGCGAGTGGGTAGATCGTGGTAAAGTTATATAACCACTGTGCCAGCAAAACATCGTTAGGTATCACGAATTGGTCTAGGAGTAAATCGAGCGTAACGTTTACTGCCCGACCAATAGCACAAATAGTCTAAATGGAGAGTTAATTACGCGTCTAGTCTAGTGCCGCGTCCAAAACCTATAACCATTAGTTTGGTTTAAGTTTTAGTAGTTGGTTTTATTCCTTAAAAACTTTGGATTCAAATTAGTAGCACGCATACCTCCAATATTTTATGTATCAACATTTTAAATAATATGTTTGTATACCATGATTTTATTAATTAACTAGTGAATGCCCGTGAACCGTGAGCTATTCGTGTGTGTGTGTTTCAAAATCGGTAAATGTTAAGAGTAAACAAGATTAAATTAAAAATTTAAAAAGCCCCCTAAAAAAAGGTATCGCGCGTGTTGGTGTTTGGCAGTTGGAAGCACTTAATCAAGTAATCATACGCCATAATAATGATTGATTAACAGCAACCTCGATGTCTTGAGAATTTATTTAAAAGTTTATTAAAAATATATTTTTGGGCTAGATGCTAGCCACATGGGCTTGCATCCTCGAGTGCAAGAGTACAAATAATACATAAAATATTGGAGGTATGTATGCTACAGTTCGCGGCCAAAAAATTAAAAATGTTCTTACGCAATCTATTTATATTATGTTCCAAAAGTAATCAGAGGTCTTGGGTTCCATCATCACTTGCAGGACTATTGGCTTCTAACTAATAGTCTTTTTACGAATACTTAGATAGAAACGGAGTAGGTATTCGTTAATGTAACAAAGAGAGAGAATTAAGCTAAGTATTGCTAATATTGTATTATAAAATACACTAAGTAACTCCTTTCACAACTTAGCCGCATTATTCCATATATTACGCAGAAAATAAGCAATCCCATTTCCCGATATGATTGGTGTACCCGTAAGTGCCGGGAAGCATCTGGCAACAGCCACGTCGCATGAATGTCCTCCCCACAAACGTTAAGCCACAAAATAAAGTGGCCAGCAGTGTCTACAAGACGGTAATAAATTGAGAGTAAGCCAAGAAAACGTCCGCTTATGGAATAAATAAGTCGAGACAGTACTCCCGCGGGATTATGTTTGGCTCTATCGGGGAATAAAACGCGATGTCAGTTTTAGCTGTGAAGTGGGTGTGATGTTTTTGTATATTTTCAGTGGATTTAATGTAAAATTACCCAGATCTTTAAACAGCGTTTCAATATATTTAAGGCTTTTTAAGCTTTGGCATAAAATAAGTTATCGTACTCGTCAATTATTTTTTTTACAATAGAGTTATTACCGGCTACTGTTTATATATTTGTCGAGTTTTTGACTGGTATGTAGCTTCGCTCGTGGATAGTTACCACCCTACTGTACCGACAAAGACGTGCCGCCAAGCGATTTAGCGTTTCGGTACAATGTCGTATCAAAACCGAAAAGGTGTCGATTTCATCCTACCCCGAACAAGATAGACCAATTGCACCTTAGATTGCATCATCATTTAACATCAGGTGTGATTGGAGTCAAGGCCTAATTTGTAAAAAATAATTATATTATATACTTATAATATGGTTAGTCTGCGTATCGTTGGTCCTGCCGCTTCTCTGACCATCTGTGCGGTGATCTCGATTACGACCGCTGCTATACTGTTGGACAGTAACAACTCACTTGTCATCGTCATCGTCGTTGCTGCCCGAGGCGGTGTTGGTGGGGCGGTCGGGTTCGTCGGCGAAGCGTTGGGTCTGCGCGATGTTCTCGGTGACCACCGCTGCTGTGCCGTTGGACAGTAACAACTCACTTGTCATCGTCATCGTCGTTGCTGCCCGAGGCGGTGTTGGTGGGTCGGTCGGGCTCGTCGGCGAAGCGTTGGGTTTGCTCGATGTTCTCGGTGACCACCGCTGCTGTACCGCTGGACAGTAACAACTCACTTGTCATCGTCATCGTCGTTGCTGCCCGAGGCGGTGTTGGTGGGTCGGTCGGGCTCGTCGGCGAAGCGTTGGGTCTGCGCGATGTTCTCGATGACCACCGCTGCTGTGCCGCTGGACACTGCGCAGCTCACCGCTGAAGCCGTTTTCTTCGCTATCCGTTGTTTTTTCGCGCGTTGGCGGATGGCCTGGTGAAACCAAAAATAAATTAATGTTTAAAAGTTTATTTTTACAAAACGAGATTGTATAAAACACCAAATATTTCGTTGATAGAGATAGAGAAGATGTCTTATTTAGTTTGGAGGGGAAGTTAACTTTTGACTCCATCATCAATAGCTTCATAATATTATACATTGTTATCCACAAGTATATAGATAAAAGTCAAAAAATTAATTAATTTAATTTCCAAAATTAAAACCCTTTAAGTTAGCTCTAGATTGCTTGACATTTATGGTAATCGTATGACCTACTGACCTATGAATCGTACGACATCGTATGACCATCGACACCCGCCATACCTATACCAATATAGAATACCTTAATCGGAGCTAAACCGGAATTAAAACCTAGGACCTCCGTCTTACAAACACACTAAGCATACCACTGCGCCACGGAGTCTATCGCAAATAAAACTTGTAATAAATATTATAATCACTTGTTTTATTCGTGACGTCACACAGCTTAAAACTCACTCCTTTCCTTGTACTTTGATTGTTAAACAGACTCAAACAGAAAACGATGTTTACTCATCGAAAAAATATCTACGAGTACCTATGAGTTTTTTAACCGACGAAAAAAAACGGAGGAGGTTCTCAATTCGACACGTATATTTTATTTTGTTTTTTTTTTATGTATGACCATAAAAAAAAAACGCATAACTTTTTACAGAGTTGTCCAATTTTGATAATTTTTTTTTTATTAGAAAGGGCATACTTCCAAAGTGGTCCCATTGTCATTATGTTAGGATCTGATGATGATATCCTGGCGAAATCGAAGGAACTCTTCAAATTTTGGAGGCACCCTTACAGCGATTTCGGTCTTTGTCTCGGTATGGGTAGCTTTTTGGCTACTAGTGTCGTATAATATACTATGACAGTATAGTACAAGTACGTTACGTGTCGATAAATCGCTAAAAAGTAAGAAATAAAATTTTTTAACAAAAAATAGAACCGACTCAATACGCACTAAAAAGTAAAAAATAACTGTGTCATTTAGTTGCTTTAATATACTTAAGCATATCTAGGAGTCGGTGCCAGCTATGGTTTCTACTTTAAGGACGTTACCTAGAACCCACAAATTGCTTTACTACGTAAAATAAATGTTCCTTAATCTTGGTTCCTTAATTTTATACTAGGTACACTCGTTGCACGCACGGGTTGAATTCTTTCGGTCCGTATTATACCAAGTCATATACTTTAACTGTTCGGTTCTATTCGTATCTTAACAATATAGATAAAGATAATTTAGCTGCACTTTGAGTCAGTCTATCTTCCAGATAGGAAATTGCGGGAGATCTCTATCTGAAGCTAACGTCCGAAAAATATGGCCTCGAGAGGAAATTCGAAAGGTATCTCGACGTGACCGGGAGATGGAGTAATAAAGGAAAAATCTTTACGGAAAATCGAAAATGTTACATTTACATAAACATTTGCATGTAAAGTAGATAGGTATCTATCGAGTTTTAGACTACGTATTTAAAGAGTTCTTTGTAGAAAGCAAAGTAGAAATGGTTACCAAGGTTACAAATTGTAGATTTTTTATCGTAGAAGTTTTTAATAATAATTTTGGATTTCGACTGAAATTGTTTTGCGAATTAAAGCTATGATAAATAATAAAAATGTACAAATATTTAACCAATTTTAACATTTTCGCAAGAATTTTCCTTAATGTTAGGGAAAAAAATGCCAAAAGATCATAATTTATTATTTTTGAAATATTTCTTTCTGTAAATTTTCCTTTTGTAAAATATGGACGAATTAAAAAAAAAAAATATTATAGGACAATTACACACATCGCTATATAGCCCCAAAGTAAGCGTAAGTCGCTTGTGTTATGGGTGCTATGATAACTGATGAATATTTTTATATATATTATACATAAATACTTATAATATATAGAAAAGACACACTGGAAAACATCCGTGCTCATCACACAAACATTTTCCAGATATGGGAATGATACCCACAGTTAGGACGCAGAAGAGGGTCACTACCCACTGTGCCATCGTTCACGATTATTATGTGAATAAAAAAAATGGCGGCTTTGGATTTTGTTTTAGAGAATATTTCACTTATTTTAATAGAAAAGTGTAAAATAAATAATTGTATAATTGGTTGTTCAGCCATTGTGGCTTCTGATCACTAGCACCTCGGTTCGAATCCGGAAAGAAAAGCTTAATATTTGTACCCAAACCCAGACCTAAGATCTCAGCGGAATAAGCACTGGACCAACGACGCTCTTCCCTTCCCAGATTCCTATACTGCGTTAAGGGTTAACAAAAACAACATACAATAAAATTTCATCTCAATGTTACGTCATTTAATTCCCAAAAATCATGTCTTTGTTAGAACATCAAAGCGAGTCCCCAAAAACGCCGGTTTGAAGCCATTACACCTTTTTTTGCAATTTAATCCGTGTTTTTGTTCGTTTTTTTACACAAAAAGAGTTTTTCGTCGCATGTTCACTTTTGTGATGTTCTTTTTTAAAATGGAATAGGAAAAGTATTTTGAACTCTGTTTGGCTAACGAGATGAGTAATAAAGACATTGAATAGGTTTTAGCTTATATTTGGATTAAATATAAATGACATTTTTTTCTTAATTTATTTTATGTATTGTGTGTGTAGGGGACCGTAATAATTATATTACGCCTTGTGGTCAAGTTAATGTTAAAAATAATTAAAAAAAAACAACATTGTTAAACGATTCAGAACTATTAGGAAAGGAAATATTGACATACATTTATGAATTTAAAAACATAGCTAATAGGTAGTAAAGTTCAAAATCTCTTTTTACTATTAAAAAACGGAATTGTTTGTTTTTTGAAACGGGGTAATCTCTGAAATTATCATATGGATTGTATAATATACTCATGAGAATTGACAAAGGCAAATCAATATAAATATAGAATAGTGAGTAAATATAATGAGGCGTTGACTTTGGATTGTCCAGATTTTTTTCTAAATAACTTGCATTAAGAAGTACCTGCCTATTTCAAGACAGGTTTTACTAAATAAATTCGCATAAAGGATTTTTTCAAGAATTAAACTCATGGTACCTACCCACTCCTAGTTCCCCACGCCAGTTATTGACTTCAACTGAAGGCGGTACTGTAGGTGTAAGAAGACGTTCAACTTATGAACTAAGCTCATTTGTATCTTGTATGACACTACAATATCAGTAGTACAGAACAGTTGTTCGTAAAGCTATCTAAATATCTATATACATTTATAAGTGAAATACAACTGTAGGGCAATTATGTAATGACACTATAGTGTACGTTTCAAATCTGTCTCAGTCTCTCTCTATCTATAAAATCTTTTTATTTAGAGAAAGACATATACGAATTCGAATCGCACACCCTCGAGTGACTTTAAAGTTAAATCATAATAATATGACGGCCGAGTGGCGCAGTGGGTAGTTATCCAGCTTCTGCGTCCTAGGCTGTGGGTTCGATTCCCACATCTGGAAAATGTTTATGTGATGAGCATGGATGTTTTACAGTGTCTGGGTGTTTATCTATATATTATAAGTATTTATGTATAATATATATAAAAATATTCATCAGTTATCATAGCACCCATAACACAAGCTACTTACGAGTACGCTTACTTTGGGGCTATATAGCGATAAATAAATAAATAAATAATAAATATTATAGGACAATTACACACATCGCTATATAGCCCCAAAGTAAGTTCAGGTAGCTTGTGTTATGGGTACTATGATAACTGATGAATTATAGTAATATATAGCGACGTGTGTAATTGTCCTATAATATTTATTTATTTTAAAAATATGGCCTCTGATTTATTTGCGAGGTGTCCAAAATAAAAACGGATTTCTCTATAATTTCAGGTGGACGGGTTCTATGGGGGGTAAGCCGCAGGGCACAGCTAACTTATTTAAACAATTTTATAGACAAAATACCTAAGTAACGAGAATAAAAGATATAAATATTGCATATGACAATTATTTGTGACATGGCCACTTAAGTTTGTGTTGTGGATAAATGACTAATTAAGGCTTTACCTAGTAATTAATAACATAATTGTACTTGGATGTTGTTTACGTGATTACCGCCATGTGGAATGTTGAGTCGAAGATTATAATTCCTATAGTCATTTCAGTTAATGCTCTTGTAGCGAAAAGCTTCGGCCAACGTCTTAAGAAACTTTCGCTTAGTTGATGGATCAAAGGTCAGATACAGAAGGTATAACTCTAAAGGAAGTAACTCTTGAGACGGCGCGTATTAACGAGGTTCCTCACTCTGGAGCTCTGATCACGGGTTGTTTGGGCCCCCGAGCCCCGCGGCAGGCGGATTGGATTTTTTTTTATAAATTTTTAAGTGTTTTTTATAATTAAATAAAAATTGTAAATAAATAAATGTTATTAATTACTTACTAGGCACATAGTTCAATGAGCCGATGGCCATTGGGAACCCGAGGTGATGGAATGGTGACCCTGCACCGGAAAGTGCAGTGTTGGTCGCCTGCCTAGTGGACTGACGACGACCTCCGTGGCGCAGTGGTATGCGCGGTGGATTTATAAGACGGAGGTCCTGGGTTCGATTCCCGGCGGGGCAGATTGAGATTTTTCTTTATTTGTCTTGGTCTGGCTGGTGGGAGGCTTTCGCCGTGGCTAGTTACCACCCTACCGACAAAGACGTATTGCCAAGCGATTTAGCGTTCCGGTACGATGTCGTGTAGAAACCGAAAGGGGTGTGGATTTTCGTCCCACTCCTAACAAGTTAGCCCGCTTCTATCTTAGACTGCATCATCACTTAACATCAGGTGTGATAGCAGTCAAGGACCAACTTGTAGTCGATAAAAAAAAAAAAACATGAAGCGAATTGTAAGGAGCAGAGGATGCTAGTGCCTCAAGACCGTGCTGTGTGGAAGATCTTAGAGGACCGATGTCCAGCAGTGGACGTCTATCAGTTTATAATGATGATTGTGAAAAGATTTCTCAAACCTAATATTAGTTTTATTACTTGATTTTTAGCCTTCCAAATTTTGTATGCTAAATTTGTACGTAGTCCTAAATTGTTAGTTTAATATGTTTTTTTAAAAACGTGACATTTAATTAAAATTTTTAATTGACATGCCATGTTTAAAAAGGTATATCGAACGATGTCCCGCGGGCATTTTCGGTGGAACAAGATTTTTTTGACCCAAATTCGCTAATAAGCCTCAAACAAAGGCTTTTTATAGCTTTCGGGGTCAGTTGTACAAAGTCATTAAGTTACCAAACTCTGACAAATGTACATGTACTCAATTGTAGCGGTAATTTAAAGTTTACGACATTACCAAAAACAGGCTGCAAGCTTTTGAAATGTGGATATACTGGTTAAAAACACGTGCACAAAATGTAACCTCGCTAATAGTTTCACATTTAATAACAGGGTTCTAAGGAAAGGATTAATGTGAAAAAACGAAACTAATGTCCAATATCATGCAGAGAAAGATAAGTTTTTTTCGAACCTTAAAGAGAAGTTCAGTTTTCCATTTTCCTAGGTTAATTTTGTAAGAATAAGACTACTGCAAATATTCACCTGGGCGCAAAGGCGGAAATGGTTGAATAGTTTATCATAGAAGTGTCGACTCGGCATTTCATTATAACCCGACTCATTTACTAAAGAGAGTTGTACAAAATTGAAAAACTTTTCGCATAATGACAGCCCAAACTTCGTTTAGAGGATGGCACCACGTGATGGTGATGATGACATTACCAAAACATCTCTAACTTAAGTTAATATTTAAAAACTAACTTTTTAAAAACATGCAGCACGAAAATGTAACCCAATCGCTAATGAGTGCAAATTTAATAGTTTTATCCTAGAAGTTTCTACGGCTACGGCATTTCATTATAACACCAACTCCATGGCATCACATTAATGGACTTTTTATGGTAAACAAGCTTAGTTCGTCGGTATTAAAATTAAAGATGTGTCATCAGCAAACAGTAAAAACGTACAGAAGTATCTGACATTGTGCGGTAAATCCTTCATATGCACTAGAAAAAGACCCAAAATTGAACCCTAAGAAACATCCGTGAAACAAAAAACAAGATGAGCCACGTGACTTTATATCATTTATGAATAGTAGACAATGAGATTAAATCCAACATTTTTGTTTGAAAATTTTTATGGTCAACTTTGATTAATTTAAGCCAGAACAATAGATTGATTAGTCTTCTTAAATATCTTAACGCATGAGACATGCTGAAGATGTGAATAGGATAGAATTGTACAATAAAATATTAAATGCTCTTGTATTTCACGCAATTGATGAGCTATTAGTAAATAGTTAACTCACCTCAAAGATCCTATAATAAAGGAACATCATAATGATGCAGGGTATGTAGAAGGAGCCGAGCGAGGAGTAGATGACGTAGTCGGTGCTGTTGAACAGACACTGGTCGGCGCTGCGGTCGGGCGTGTTGTTGAGGCCCAGCACCACCGGCGAGCCGATAGCACCTGACACCAGCCACGCAACAGCGATCATCGCCCACACGCGCGCGTTGCTTTTGTGTTTCGCGTACTTGATTGGCTGGGTGACGGCAATGTACCTGAGGAATGGAATAATGTTACAGAAACGTCCTGAACGTGAAATCTTGAGGTTTGAGCCAAAACTAGATAACAAGAATATATACGTATTGCATATATGATACAGTATTAAAATCATTCACAACAGGAAAAAAATTATTAACGTACTCGTACATTACATTCGTAATTTTTCTAGACTATGTTCATTAGAAAAACAGCCGAACGTTTAGAGCGAACTATTAGATCAGACAATGATAGTGAATCATGATTTTTTGTGCGTGTCATTGATTTAAAAGACGTTATCAATATATATCAAAAATTAAAGTGAGAATTAGAAGACTTGGTATGTAATTTTAATAGTAATTGATTACGATGTAGCCATTGTAAGCTTATACATACAAATTATTTAAGAATGCTTAATACGAGTATGCCAGTTCTTTGATTGAGATGTAAGAAAGCCAGAAGATAAACCGATACCTGTCAACGGAGATGGCGACGAGGTTGAATATACTGGAAGTCGAACAAGTGACGTCAATCGCGATGTAGCAGTCGCACACCACCGCCGGCAGACCCCACACACCGTTGAACTGCGGGGCAGAAGAGCACACTGTTCAAATTAACGATAAATCATATCGCATGAATAGAAACAGGAGGGAAGAGAAGAGGTTAATTTACACTTAGGATGTGCTCTTAATCCTATAAAATTAGAGTGTCTTTAATTCTATAATTTCAAAGTAACAGCTTTCACTTAAATTGTTAAAGTTTTATAGAAATCTAATTTTAAAATTGTCTCTTAGGTCCAGGAAATTTCTGAAAGTACCAGTCAGATTGCATAAATTACTTTTGAATATGATAGCCAGACTAATGAGGAGTGACTTTAGCTTATTTTGCATTCTGATATTTCTATGGGAACGGAAAATACGTTAATAAAACGCGGCCATCAGATATACAACAATATGTGATAGCATTTCTATGATTGAGTTCGTCAAAGTATTCGTTTTAAACCTCTCACGAGTTATGTTACGTATTATGTTACGACGGTCGTGTGGCGCAGTGGGTAGTGACCCTGCTTCTGCATCCTAGGTCGTGGGTTCGATCCCCACGTTTGGAAAAATGTTCGTGTGATAAACATTTTTTTTTATCGACTACAAGTTGGCCCTTGACTGCTATCACACCTGATGTTAAGTGATGATGCAATCTAAGATGGATGCGGGCTAACTTGTTATTAGTGGTGCAAAAACCCACACCCCTTTCGGTTTCTACACGACATCGTACCGGAACGCTAAATCCTACCAGCTAAACCAATACAAATTAAGAAATATCTCAATCTGCCCCGCCGGGAATCGAACCCAGGACCTCCGTCTTATAAATCCACCGCGCATACCACTGCGCCATGGAGGTCGTCATGGATATTTTCCAGTGTCTGGGTGTTTATCTAGGCATATATTATAAGTATTTATGTATAATATATATAAAATATCACCTGGCGCCTTGTTGTTCTTTAGGTGTTCGAGAGCCATACTAATCTAATCTATCTATCTAATCTAAGTGATGACGGAATCACAGCAGAACTACTGAAAGCGGGTGGTAAACCGATACTTGAAGTCCTTCAGCGATTGTTCAATTCCGTCATTCATGAGGGCAAGACGCCTCAGGCGTGGCACAGGAGCGTGGTTGTTCTGTTCTTCAAAAAGGGTGACAATACCTTGCTGAAGAATTACAGACCAATCTCGCTGCTGAGTCATGTCTACAAGTTGTTCTCCAGAGTCATCACGAATCGTCTCGCTCGTAGGTTTGATGACTTCCAGCCTCCCGAACAAGCCGGTTTCCGACAAGGCTTTAGTACCATAGACCACATCCATACGCTGCGGCAGGTTATACAAAAGACCGAAGAGTATAACCGGCCACTTTGCTTGGCGTTTGTGGACTATGAGAAAGCCTTTGATTCGGTGGAAACCTGGGCTGTGTTAAGGTCATTGCAGAGGTGCCGAATCGACTACCGGTACATCCAAGCGTTGCAGTGCCTGTACGAAAACGCCACCATGTCAGTCCGTATACAGGATGAGACTACGAGGCCAATCCAATTGCAGCGAGGAGTGCGACAGGGAGATGTTATCTCCCCGAAGCTATTTACCGCCGCATTGGAAGACGTCTTTAAGCTCTTGGACTGGAACGGACTTGGCATCAACATCAATGGCAAGTACCTCACTCAACTGCGGTTTGCCGACGATGTAGTGATAATGGCAGAATCTCTAGATGACCTTAATAATATGCTCAATGACCTCAGCAGAGTTTCTCAACAGGTGGGCCTTAAAATGAACATGAGCAAGACAAAGATCATGTGTAATGCTCATGTTTCGCTCCACCCAGTTATTGTTGAAAATTCTGCACTCGAAATTGTAGACGAGTATATATACCTAGGGCATATGGTCCAGTTAGGTAGGTCCAATTTCGAGAAAGAGGTGAACCGCCGAATCCAACTCGGTTGGGCAGCGTTCGGGAAACTGCGTGACATCTTTTCGTCCAAAATTCCTCAGTGCCTGAAGACGAAGGTCTTCGAACAGTGCGTGTTGCCAGTGATGACATACGGATCCGAGACTTGGTCGCTAACTGCGGGCTTCATAAGAAGGCTCAGAGTCACTCAGCGGGCGATGGAAAGAGCAATGCTCGGAGTATCTCTGCGTGATCGAATCAGAAATGAGGAGATCCGCAGAAGAACCAAAATAACCGACATAGCTCAGCGAGTCGCAGAACTGAAGTGGCAATGGGCGGGGCACGTGGTTCGAACAGCTGATGGACGTTGGGGGCCGAAGGTGCTAGAATGGCGACCCCGCACCGGAAAGCGCAGTGTTGGTCGACCCCCCACCAGGTGGACTGATGACATCAAACGGGTCGCAGGGAGCCGCTGGGCTCATGCGGCTCAGGATCGTTGTGTTTGGAAGTCCCTAAAAAAGGCCTATGTCCAGCAGTGGACGTCTATTGGCTGATAATGATGATGATAATGATGATGATATAAAATATTCATCATTAACTATCTAAATAAAAAATAATGGAAATATTAACACTCCGAAGCCGGACTATGAATTCAAATAAAATCACATTTTAAAGTTAATTAAAAACCTCAAATAGCCGAACACGTAAATATAGGAAAATCACAGTAAATTAAATTTGCGTAAACCAGATGAGACTGTTAGAGTTAGCATCACGTATTTCGTCGAGTCAACATCTCCCGAGGATGCTCCGGTGTCGGAGTGAGCCGAGCGTGGAGAGCACACACGAATTTATCTGCTTTTCTCGAGTAATCGTGAATTGAATTTGTTGTTAATTACGCAAGATTTATGTACTGTATCTATTGGGATGCTACGGAGGGTTCGGGTAACCAAATATTTTAAATTCTACTTATACGACTCGAACACACATGTTGCACTAATTTTATGTAAGCTTGTCCGTAGGTGTGGCGGTCGGGTTCAATCAATGGACCAGCGTGGTTTTTCTACGATCCATATCCACTCTTGTATCAGGAGAGAGGCCTGGCCCTGAAGTGGGTCCTTAACAGGCTGGTAATGGCTATCGGTAGTAGTCCCGTTGTAAAGTGTAAAGACACGAAAGCTGAAAGAGATGCGGCGTGTCTATCTCCATTTTAAGCTTAGATTTTGAACAATGGCAACTGAAATCGGATTCGGAGGTGTTCATCAATCGGAAGTATGACTGATTTTGGAATCGTAATCGAAGACCCATAACATTTTGACGACCTCCGTGGCGCAGTGGTATGCGCGGTGGATTTATAAGACGGAGGTCCTGGGTTCGATTCCCGGTGGGGCACATTGAGATTTTTCTCAATTTGTCTTGGTCTGGCTGGTGGGAGGCTTTCGCTGTTACCACCCTACCGACAAAAGACGTACCGCCAAGCGATTTCGCGTTCCGGTACGATGTCATGTAGAAACCTATAGGGGTTTGGATTTCATCCTACTCCTACCAAGTTAGCCCGCTTCCATCTTAGATTGCATCATCTCTTAACATCAGGTGTGATAGCGGGCCAACTTGTAGTCGATAAAAAAAAAATTCTAGAACAAGTCTACGTTTTGCTCATTATGCCGCATACTATGATATCATGTATGAACATTTCATTATTATTTTGCCCTTAATAAAAAGCTGAATTTACGACTATAACCTATCCGAGTAACCGAATATCTAAGCCTTCCTTTATATTTATGTTATATCTGGTACAACGTTACATTTTGTCTGCTATTCAAAAAAAGTATTAGGTATATTTTTCCCCTTATTCCTTTATTCGTAGTAAATGGGCCATTTAAAAGATTAATCTTCCTTACACATACATACATATGAAGCTGAAAATTACAATAGCGTTTATTGTGTCTAAGGGCACAAACACATTTAACACTTTTTCCGTTTAAATCGCTTATTGAAAGCGGAGTTTAGTGAAACTCCACCTTTATTGTAATTATGAATTGAATCCCCGTCCTGTCTGTCTATGTTGTGTCTGTTTGTGGCATCAAAGCGCTTTAATGGATGGACCGATTTCAATGCGGTTTTTTTTAAATTTGAAAGCAACTTTTCTAGCGGCGGATCTTAGCTATATTTTATGAAAGGCCGCCGCTACAAAATGTCAGATTACCTACATGTTTTTTCACAATATGGGTATCAAATAAAAGAGCTTGACGAGTAGAATACATAATGAAAAGTTTCAAATCCAATATGGCCGCCTCGAGAACAATTACAATTTTGTCGGAGCTTTTTGAAAAAATTTTCGGAGGTAAAGTCTAAATCAGTTTAATGTCAAATTTTAATCAGCGCCTACCGATTTTTTAATATTTAACTTTATTGAATAATATAAAAAAAAACATACTGAAGTATCCTCAAGAGATATTGATTCTACAATGTTACGTACGAGTAGCTCTGTTTCGGAAACGCTCGTAGAAGACTTTATATGGATCTAACTGTCTGTCGTTTGGCTGTTGACTTTATGCAGAAGATATCAAAATAAATAAATAACTTGCTTTAAAAGCTTGGCCTGACTAATACTGCAGCAAGTTTTTTATTTATATATTAGATTTTACCAATTTTAGCTATAGGCAGGAGAAAAAGCTTAACTCAGTGTGGTGTAGAGGCGAATCGAAGCGATACGTCACCATCATTTTTACCAATAGCAACTTCGTTTCTATTTTCTTATAACAAAAATACAAAAATGGAATCAAGCGTCAAAAGGAGCCGTCGTGCGTATCTCCATTTTATAATTTTCCATATTTAAATAATAAAACTTTGTACTTTAACGATTTGAAAATTGAGATAAATATTATAATTTGTAATCGATCTTGACGCGACGCTTCGCTTTCCAGTCTGAGCCAAAGTCTACCTATGGGGTTCATCTACGGGTGAAGTTAGCTTTGGTTCGTAGTCGGCACTTATGGGTGCATCCCAGTAGTACCCCCTAATTTTAGTTCTATAGAACTCTTGATACACCATATTAGTGCTTAGTGTTTTGTTAGGGACAAAATTAAAGAAATGTCGATATCAACATCTTGTTTGTACGTTACATATAAAATATCTATAGTTTTTATAATATGGAATCTCTTTTTATTGCAATAATAAATGTCCACTTCAATTTGAGAGTATCTATAAACATACTATATCGAATACAGCTTTGCTTAAATTGCACAAAACGTCTTTAAAATGGTATTGAGGTTTTTAATATAATTTTTTTCTAAACTGAATAGTTTGCGCGAAAGATACTTCCAAAGTGGTAAAATGTCCCCCTCCCCTGTAACTTCTAAAATAAGAGAATATCTTTTAGACACAACTACTACTTGGTTTAAACAACTTAGCTTTTGTCACAAGGGACATTTTTTTGTTAAAAACAAAATGAAATATCAATTAAAATAATATAAAGTTTATAACTTATATGGTATAAGTAAAGTCAAGAGCAAAAACTATACTACAGTACTATATAGAACTATTGGGACATAATTTGACAGCACGGAAAATATCCCAACAGTTCTATAGAACTACGGTATGGGGTACTACTGGGATGCACCCGCACTTATGATACGACATATTATGTTCCAAGTATTGTTTGCAGTGTTTATTCTGTTACGCGCTAGTTCTAGCACCAGCACAGTGAATCCATGGGATGCTAATATATTGGAACGAAGTTCCTTATCGCGCGTTGTGAAAGGGGGCTAGACGGAAAAAAATCGTACGAAAAGTTGTCACGACACTTTTTGATCAAAGGATCTTGCCGTCGCCTTTGATGTGTGTGCGCGTGAGCGGCGGGGGGCGCCCGCGCTGTATACTGTCTCGCGCTCTCGTGGCGCCCTTTACGAAAATTGAGCCTACTGATTAAGTTTATATAACATTATATTTGTTAATAATAAAAAAATATTATTATTACTTAAAAAAAAAAAATTTTATTACAATTCCTTCACTAATTAATCGAAAAATTGAGCCTACTGATTAAGTTTATATAACATTATATTTGTTAATAATAAAAAAAATATTATCATTACGTAAAAAAAAAAAAATTATTACAATTCCTTCACTAATTAATCGAAAGGAACTTCGTTCCATCCGGGTGTCCCTTGACACCTCTCAATTTTTTTTTGTCTTATTAACTTTTATACTTATAACAGCAAGGCCCTACAAATAATTGTGAACTCAAATGTCCTAACAGTCACGTAGCGACAGATCTACGCTCCGTAGCGCTCACAACACCGTCCCTATTTGCCTAAACCTATTGTAGTCACTGAATAGTCCGTTAATTAGTCCAATAGACCGTAAGATACACCGATGGACATCGGGGACGCACGGTATAAGGTAGCGTTGATAGACCCCTTTCAAATTCAAATACGTTTGTTTCCAGTACGCTTATTGCATAAGCTATTTGGGTAGTGCTGTAGATGAAATTGCGTATTTTTGCCTTATTGTGAATTGTAAGCGATATTTACGGTTCTTCGAAGTTTCTTCAGAGTTATATCATCGTCTGATGACAAATGCTAGTACGATCTTTCAAATAATCAAGAACTTCCCTCCTACCATTTAATTTAAACTATTTTGAAATTCGAACTATTAATCGATATCGATAAAATCGACTATTAATCGAATAGTATTGTAGCCTATAGGCAGAGTATCAATCATTAATAAAAAATTTTAAATAAAAATAGAACCGACTCAAAACGCACTAAAAAGTAAAAAATAACTGTGTCATTTAGTTGCCAGCCAAGTTTAAGAAACCTTTATTTTACATAGTAAAGCAGTTTGTGGGTTCTAGATAACGTCCTTTAGGTAGAAACCTTAGCTGGCACCGACTCCTAGATATGCTTAAGTAAATTAAAGCAACTAAATGACACAGTTATTTTTTACTTCTTAGTGCGTTTTCAGTCGGTTCTATTTTTATTTAAAAATTTTCATTTCTTACTTTTTAGTGATTTATCGTCATGTATCGTACTCGTACTATACTGTTATAGTATATTACACGGCACTAGTAGCCAAAAAGCTAACAATACCGAGACAAAAACCGAAATCACTGTAAGCGTGCCTCCAAAATTTGAATAGTTCCTTCAATTTCGCCAGGATATCATCATCAGATCCTAACATGATGACAATGGGACCACCTTGGAAGTATGCCCTTTCTAATAAAAAAAAATTATCAAAATCGGACAACTCTGTAAAAAGTCATGCGTGGTCATACATAAAAAAATATATATATACGTGTCAAATTGAGAACCTCCTCCGTTTTTTTTTCGTCGGTTAAAAAATTTACAAATTCCTTCGTTTCGACGGACATCATTGATTCGTAGCAATTTCTTCATGGCAATTTTAGGAATAGGAAAATAATGTAAAATATTTGCACTCGTACAATGTTTATGCACGCTAGATTTCATTCTGATTGCTCAAAGTAGTATGCTGCGAATCATTGAGCCGTGTTCAATCATCTGTTGTTTTCTGTTGGCTGCCAGGAAAAAATGTTCGATTCCATCGAGAAATCGGCAATGTTAATATTTGCTTGATGTTTTATTTTGATGTTTCTTTGTTGGTAGTAAACGAAACAAACAGGCCTGTATTGGAAGGCCTACGTTGGATTGGTAGTGGAAAATTGCCACCCTTATATTTTATTTCGCTGGGGTCGCCTGCGGTTTCATCCGCGTAAAAAAAGTTCTACAAAAAAGTCCGCAATAGCATATATCTATCTTATATAGTTTGGCAGATATATAACTTTTTGTGTTTTAAAAAATCATTTAATTATATGAATTAAATGATTTTTTACATAGTTTACATCATTATACAATTAACTTAAATCCTTATCAAAATAAATAATTTAATAATCACAAGGATATTATAGAGATAAGATTTGCCTTTTACAGTATGTTAATTAGTTATATAGTTTCGGAGATATTACAAAATTTCTAAAAAACATAATGCTGCCATAATTAAGCCGTCATAATTAAGTTGACCTCCTCCGTGTTATGTTATACGTACTGAATAGGGGTCAACAATTTGGTACTGATATTCTTTGAGAATACGATCTTTGATCTTTTCTTTCAATTTATTTGGCATGGCAGACCATATTCATATAATATACGAAAAAGTTTGTTTGTTTGTTTAAACGGGCTAATCTTGAGATCTGCATGTCGAATTGTAAATTATTTTGTTTATTATGAAAGCTAGACAAAAAAGTGAAATAGACTATTTTATACAAGCTATACACATCAGCTTGCCATAAATATATATTGTTAATGTTAATGTACTGTAATATCGTACAATGTTTAACAAAAATGTAGATCTTTAGTACACGGGACGGGACGGAGGATATTGCTTCACGGGAAACTATAAAAAATTAAATTGAGAGGGGTAGCGGGGAAAGAGCACACTTTATATGAAAGTCTGTCCTTAAAATTAAAAGGGTACCTAAGAGGTTTTCACGCGGGCGACTGCTATATAGCTATAATGACGTAGGCGAGCGCTAAGAAACGTTTTTTCTAATGCTCACCTCCTTAAGGGGTCAAACGGGAGTTCAAGTCTACGCCAAGTTTTACGCGAACGAAGTCGCGGGCGTCCGCTAGTATCTTATATATTAAATTCTCGGGTCACAGTGTTAGTTACCATACTCCTCCGAAATGGCTTGACCGATTTTTATGAAATTTTATATGCATATCCAGTAAGTCTGAGAATCGGCTACTATCTATTTTTCATACCCCTAAGTGATAATGTGGCATTAAAAATACATACAACCCTAAATTGTCACCCTTGCACGATCAACCCCTATATAAAAAAATGTTTCCTAGAAATAATATACATGGCAAAACAATGTTTGCCGGGTACAGCTAGTAACTTATAATATATAGCGCCATTATAGCTGTATAACAAACACAGATCGCACAGCGGTCTCTATCCAAACAATCTAATGTACAGATAGCAGCGTGGTAATGGAGGTTAAAATCGATTAGGCTCATTAACATCATAACAGAGATGGAGAGCGTTCGATGGACTAACACTAGCTATACGTACATAGACGAACTTCAGCACTGGCGCGATATAATGGACGCAATTATTGAGTGTGCACTTAGTATGAGGAAGAAGATTATTTGGTATATGCAATTATTTTGTGTCTACTAAAGTACTTTGTGTGTGTGCGAAGAACATACATACATACATAATCTCTGTCCCCTTTCTACCACAGGACAGCTAGACGCCGTGAACACTGGCACCCATACGTGGTTGACAACCAAGCAACTCGTACCAAACGTTTTGCATCCACGTTCCTAGTACGCTCAGCAAAACCTCCGTGGTGCAGTGGTATGCGCGGTGGATTTATAAGACGGAGGTCCTGGGTTCGATTCCCGGCGGGGCAGACTGAGATTTTTCTTAATTTGTCTTGGTCTGGCTGGTGGGAGGCTTTCGCCGTGGCTAGTTACCACCCTACCGACAAAGACGTATCGCCAAGCGATTTAGCGTTCCGGTACGATGTCATGTAGAAACCGAAAGGGATGTGGATTTTCGTCCCACTCCTAACAAGTTAGCCCGCTTCCATCTCAGACTGCATCTTCACTTAACACCAGGTGTGAAACAAATTAAAAATTGGAGCACTTCCGTAGAAACCAATCTGAACATCAAGCAAGAGTTTTGCACATCATCACTGCTTTCATCAGGCTTGATTTTAGTCATGAGCAATAAATATACGAGTGGTAAGCTAAAAACTAATTAATATATTCAATATCTTTAATCTAGATTTTATAAAAACAAAGCATGAGTTTAATGCTGTTTCTGCGTCCTAGGCTGTGGTTGGATTTCTGGAAAATCTTTGTGTGGTGTGAATTTTCCAGTGTCTGGGTGTTCATCTATATATTATAAGTATTTATGTATTATATATATAAAAGTATTCATCAGTTATCATAGTACCCATGACACAAGCTACCTGAGCTTACTTTGGGGCTATATAGCGATGTGTGTAATTGTCCTATAATATTTATTTATTTATTTATTCATTTTATCATCAACATCTGATATTGATGGTTCAGGACGTGCGTGCCATCCCGCATTGGAGCCGCGCGGATCTGCGCTCCATATCCTCTCTCCTAAAGGCCTCCGCCTTTTTTCCCCAGACTCCACTGTTGGACATAGGCCTTTTTTAGGGACTTCCAAACACAACGATCCCGAGCCGCCTGTTGCCAGCGGCTCCCTGCGACACGTTTGATGTCGTCAGTCCACCTGGTTGGGGGTCGACCAACGCTGCGCTTTCCGGTGAGGGGTCGCCAATCTACCACCTTGGGCCCCCAACGTCCATCAGCTGTTCGAACCACATGCCCCGCCCATTGCCACTTCAGTTCTGCGACTCGCTGAGCTATGACGGTTACTTTGGTTCTTCTGCGGATCTCCTCATTTCTGATTCGATCACGCAGAGATACTCCGAGCATTGCTCTTTCCATCGCCCGCTGAGTGACTCTGAGCCTTCTTATGAAGCCCGCAGTCAGCGACCAAGATTCGGATCCGTAAGTCATCACTGGCAACACGCACTGTTCGAAGCCGCAACACGCACTGTAGTGGGCCGTTAATAGCCTGATATTGATGAGTAGTTAGAAGTAGATGAAATTCACACCCCTTTCGGTTTTCATACGGCATCGAACTGAAATGCTAAATCGCTTGGCGGTATGTTTTTGCCGTCAGGATGGCAACCAATTTAGAATGTCTCAATTGGCCCAGCCGGTAATTAGGTATATACTTAAAAAGCCATAGCGCATACCGCAGCGTCACAGAGGCCGCTAAAAGTGTGCAGTGCAAAAAAGGGAATTTTAGGGTGTGAATGTATCTAAAATAATCTTAAGTATTTCTCCCCCAATACAAGGATATCTTGAAATATTTCTTTTTATTTATTATATAATTATTTACCAAATAACAAGTGCTATGCAAGAAAAACCTTTAAGCCAATCTTAAAATGATAGCAAAGGATTACAGCTACATGCTGGAATTCTGTCATTTATTACGTTTGTATAACCTAAAAATATAGATCATTGAACTATACTAAATCCAAACTCGATTGAGAATGCTTGTCAACAAATTAAAAATGGAGGTAGAAATCACTAGTCATTTTGCAGCTTATTTTTTTAGTTCATGGCAATAAATTAGATTAGTAAGCTTAAAACTAATTAATATATTCAATATCTTTAAATTAGATTTTATAAAAACAAAACATGATTTTAAATTTATGGGGCATAAAATGTGTTGCATTTCTGCCTTTGTTTTAAATTTGTTTGTTGACAAGTATTCTCAATCGAGTTTGGCTTTAGTATAGATAGGCACTTCAACAAAGTCAAAAAGGATATTTTTTTAATGAAACGGAAAGCGAAGTTTTGTATCATCCGTCGCGCGGATTGTTTTTACGGATTATGTTTTATTCAGCGGCCGAAGTAATTAAACTTTAGATAGCTTTGTCGAAATCTTCAACTGACGGACGGCTACGGAATGAGTAATCCCGGGATCTTTTAACGAAGTTCAGCTGTAACAAGATTGTCATTTTTAGTGTTTCGCACTAAATTACTGAGTACCCAAACCCTTTTAAGGTTTGGTACACGAAAAGGTCAAAATGAAATCCTTCTGTTGGTTTTTACTTTCCAAAAAAATAATTTATCAAATTTTTATGGAATTGGTCAATAAAGGCCTTATAGAGCTGGAATTTGAGGTCTTACAATTCCAGATAAGGATCTTATTAAATTCTGCATCTATTAACTATTAGTGCTACTATACTACGACTATAATAGTATGTAGGTTTTGACTGGTGAGAGGCTTTGACTATGGCAAGTTATCACTCTCCCGGAAACGACTTACCGCCAGGCGATTTAATGTTGAAACTTCATTGTAGTTATAAGAAGTCAGCCCGCGGCCATCTTGGATTGCATCATAACTTACCATCAAGAGTGATTACAGTCAAGGGCTTAATTGTGAAGAATAGATAGAAAATTTTTAACAAAAAATAGAACCGACTCAATACGCGCTAAAAAGTAAAAAATAACTGTGTCATTTAGTTGCCTTAATTTACTTAAGCATATCTATGAAGTCGGTGCCAGCAAGTTTAAGGAACATTTATTTGACGTAGTATAGCAGTTTGTGGGTTCTAGGTAATGTCCTTAAAGTAGAAACCTTGGCTGGCACCGACTCCTAGATATGCTTAAGTAAATTAAAGCCACAGTTATTTTTTACTTTTTAGTGCGCATTGAGTCGGTTCTATTTTTGGTTAAAAATTTTTATTTCTCACTTTTTAGTGATTTATCGCCACGTAATGTATTCGTATATACTGTCATAGTATATTACGGCACTTGCAGCCAAAAAGCTAACGATACTTACACTAAAACCGAAATCGCTGCAATTGTGCCTGTACAATTTGAAGAGTTCCTTCTATTTCCCCAGGATATCATCATCAGATCCTAACACGATGACAATGGGACCACCTTGGAAGTGTGCCTTGGGAATAAAAAAATGTGTTGGAAATAAAAAAAAGAATTATCAAAATCGGACAACACTGTAAAAAGGTATGCGTGGTCATACATTAAAAAAATAAAAAAAATATATACGTGTCGAATTGAGAACCTCCTCCGTTTTTTTTCGTCGGTTAAAAACAACAAAATAAACACAAATTCAAATTCACTCGGGCGTTTTTCCGTGATTGAGTAGCAAACATACTTCGCCATTTCTAATGTAAGCAGGACAAGTCATTGGCAGAAGCCGAAAGGACAGTGAATAATACGACAAAAGGCGTTTTCGCATAAATTATGCAAGACATAATTTTGTTATCTTTCGAGATGGTGCAGGGATGGACCAATTTCCTTGTCTGAAACATTATACTTGCGGAAAATACGGATTTCAGGAGGGGGTGAAAGGAATGATGAATGACTGGGGTGAGTGGGGAAAACAAGAATAATGATAAATCAGGATATTTATTCTCCCCGAGATTAAAAGTATGATTTTGTGATCATTTTTCAAATGACATTCAAAAAGAAAGGTTTTAGAGTTAGAAATTATTTCTTAACAAATAATTTTCCTTTATTAAGTCTATTGTGTTGTTTTCGTCATTGATGAGGGTTTTGACCTTTTACGTTAAATATATATATATAATGACGTTATCGCCTAATATGGATCTGCCTCTCGACTCTTGTAAAGCCTTGTGTAGGTACTTTGACATCAAGAGCAGTGCTGATTTGATGAGAGATAGTAGTCAAACTTTAACCTAACAAAAACTACCTTACTACGTTAATCGAGGATTTTTTTTTTTATTTTTAAATAGTATAATCAGAGTAAACCTTCTTGTTCTAAATATTATTATTTAAAAAAATCCATTCCGCCTGCTGCGGGGCCTGGGGGCCCAAACAACCGGTGGTCAGGACTCCAGAGTGAGGAACCTCCTCACAATGCGCGCCGTTTCAAGAATTACTGCCTTCTGTATCCGACCCTTGATCCAACAACTAAGCGAAAGCTTTTTAAGATGTTGGTCAAAGCTTTTCGCTATAAGACCGTTGACTAAAACGACTATAGGAACAATCATTGTTGAATCAGCATTCCACATGGCGGTAATCTTATGAGCAAGGTCCAAGTATTTTGATACTTTTTCCTATTATTAATATTTTTTATTATTAATATTTTAAGACAATCATGTTGAAGTAGTGTATCAAATAGTTGAAATATGTTCAATATTTTTTCTGACAGACTAACGGAAGTTTGAAGTATTTTAATATTTAAATGCAACTTACCAAATAATATACTCCAAACGGCATCACCACTACAGCAACTAACAGATCGGCAACAGCCAAACTCACTATGAAATAGTTCGTCGCAGTCTGCAAACTGCGCTCGCGAGCCACACTTAGAATAACTAGAACGTTCCCGAACAACGTCAACAACGGAAACACTATTAACGATAACGCCCAAAAATTATATTGCACATCACTACACGTTCCATTTTTAAAAGTCGCATTAAAATTATCGTCTAACGTTCTATCGAAATCATTGAACGCGTCACTGAAGTAAGCACTCGAGTAGTTGAGAAACGTGTCGTTGTCTTGAACTATTATAACGGTTCGATTGAGAACATCACTAGAGTCGGGTGGCCGTAAGGTAAATGCGCTTATTTTCGATATGTTCTGAGAATGGTTCGAACATTTGGAATCCATCTCAATTATTTGGGGCACTCTTGAGTTCATTGTGGATTATGTTTGGAGAGTCGTCGAGTTGATTGGGTGGTTCTCGCGGCGGGTACACACGGCGAGAGTGATTGGTGCGCGTCAATTTCATTTTGCCTCATCTCCCCTGCCTGGAACAAAATTAAATTTGATTATACATGAGTTTAATTTGTACCTTCGCAGCGTGAGATATATGTACCTATTAGTTAAAGTATAGCGCAATATGAATGATAATAATTAGTTCCATTTTATTTATACATTTTTTTAATAAAAAATTGTATAAATAAATCATCAAATAACAGTTTTACATTCACCATTATTATCACCCTCATCTGAATAAACCAAAAAAATTTAATTTGTTATTCATTAATTTTATTTAAATTTACATGAAATTTACCAGTCGCAACTGGGACACCACATATCAAGTTAACTTTTTTTAAATTACTTATACTTAATTTTCTTGTTGAACCTGAATATATTAAAATAAAAACAAAGTTGCGTAATTCTAAGTAAGGTAAGGTTTAAATTATACTTTCATCAAAATTGTAGTAAAAGTTAGTGACATGGTTGGCTAAGCTGTTTTGAGCTAAATGCAGTCGGCGCACCTGGGGACCTAAGTTAAGCGTCTTAAATTACGCTTAGTACACGCTTACAGCTTATTTCGCTTCACGAACTAGAACAAGCTCATCTGGCATGCCTGATATTATTACACAAGTCGTATTTTTACAATAATATTTAATTTGATGCAACATGCAGGTGCATCACCTGATCTTAGGAAACCATCAACCTATAATGGGAGAAAACTTTGTTGGGCAGTAAAATCCATAAGAATCTCTTTTTTTTTATCAACTACAAGTTGGCCCTTGACTGCTATCACACCTGATGTTAATTAATGATGCAGTCTAAGATGAAAGCGGGCTAACTTGTTAGGAGTAGAATGAAAATCCACACTCCTATCGGTTTCTACACGACATCGTACCGGAACGCTAAATCGCTTGGCGGTACGTCTTTGTCGATAGGGTGGTAACAAGCCACGGCGAAAGCCTCCCACCAGCCAGACCAAGACAAATTAAGAAAAATCTCAATCGAACCCAGGACCTCCGTCTTATAAATCCACCGCGCATACCACTGCGCCACGGAGGTCGTCAAAATCTCTCTGGTGTTGTGGGTGATGCCACAGTGTTAAAAGTTGCATACTCGTAAAAAGACTTAAGTGGTATTGCTTTAGTTTCGACAGGGTGGACTTTGGTTTATTCCCTGCTCGGATCCATGTAGAATTTTTTATTTTCTACATTGGACCTGGTCGTCAGATTTTAATGATAATGACCGGATTCAACGGCTTAAATGAAGACACAAAAGCAAGAAAACACAAAAGCTTAATATTTCCTTGCCTGACCCTGAACTCGAACTAACTTTTCAACTCGAACGAACCAACCAACTCGATCCGAGTCTTGGTCACTGACTGCGGGCTTCTTAGCGGGCGATGGAAAGAGCAATGCTCGGAGTATCTGCGTGATCGAATCAGAAATGAGAAGATCCGCAGAAGAACCAAAGTAACCGAAGTGGCAATGGGCGGAGCACATAGTTCAAACAGCTGATGGACGTTGGGGGCCCAAGGTGGTAGTATTATATTAGAAGTATTGGCGACCCCGCACCGAAAAGCGCAGCGTTGGTCGACCCCTAACCGGGTGGACTGACGACATCAAACGTGTCGCAGGGAGTCGCTGGCAACAGGCGGCTCGGGATCGTTGTTTTGGAAGTCCCGAAAAAGGCCTATGTCCAACTGTGGACGTCTACAGGCTGGTAATGATGATGACGAAAAATATTAATTATATTATATCTACATAATTGACTGATTACTGTATAACTATTAACTTACTGATAATAAAGTAATAACTGATTTGCCCACTTCTTAAAAAACAACTTCTAAATACACATGTTATTCGAGTTAAAATATTTTTCTAGACCCGTCACATTTAAAACACTAAATATTCACTATAGCTTTCTCCGATCTGGTCAAGCAATAACGGCAGATGTCTACTGCGCCGAACTCCGAAGAATGATAGCAGTTTGTCGTATCTAGATCACCAGAGTTCTATCGCAAAGGCATAAATGAGTTTCCTATTAGATGGCAGCAATGTATATATAATAATGGTAATTATTTTGATTAAATAAATATGTTAAATAAAAAAAAAAACGAATTTTTATTTTTCAGTACAAATCAGCAATTTCATATTTTAACCCCCGAGACTTGTACCCGTGACTCTATCACACAGCGTGGTAGATATGTGTAGGATGTAGGTCTCTTGCGGGTCTGTACGCAAATTGAATTATTGGACCAACACGGCACTGCATTGACCTGTCCGTCTGTACGTACTATTACGTCTAACTAGCTACTAGCTTTTATCAAAACGTGAACTCACGTGAGAGCTTGGTTAGGTGCAGCGCTAAATTTCACATGCGGTTTTCGGGATTTAAATTTTATCGTTTCACTTTGGATGTCTAAAAACGGTAGTATTTTCTAATCCGATTTGTTTTTATGGTTAGAATTCGGTAATTTTTGTATTTTAAACTTTAAAGATGCTCCAATGTTAGTTTTTAAGAGATGAGCGAAAAAGAAAACAAACATAAAATAGCTTTAGCAAATGTGTACGAACCGGTAAAATCAAGATAGATAGATGAAGTCTTTATTGCACACACAGAAAGAATAACAAATAAAATAATACAGAGTAAAATCATTAAATATGCATAAGATTTCGATTGACATGTAAAGAAAAAATTAAAGCTAAGTTGAACACTAACCACTAACGCCATTGGCTTAATAAAACCAATGACATTTATTTAGTTGTAGATAAATATTTTCTCTATTAATTAGTTTGATATTCTGTTCAGCAGGCAACTACGACTAAGGTATGTTGTAGGATGTATTATTTATGCACACCTTAAAGTGTTGCTTTGATATCAGCGAGATTATTCCATTTAATATAAGTAGAGCTATCTGCTTATTCAGTTAACGACAAAAACAAAAATTCAACAATAACAATAGATAAAAAAAAGACGTGTGGCACTCGGAGACTGCCGCGGTAAAGCTATTGTATAGCATTTTTTATCAACTTATGCAATTATAATTATATATTTATTTTATTTATGAATTATTTTTTTTTACAAGCGTGATATTTCAAAAAGTCATTAAAAATTCTGGTATATAAATACGATAACGATAACGATAGATGAAAAAACTACAAAGTATCACCGCTGTGCCGGTCGGAGTGGGGGGGTGTTAGGTTTTTTTTCGTTACGGAATATCTGTCTCCACGCTCAAGGCCCGCGACAGAAGCTATGCAATAGCTTAATATTAAAAATAAAAATATATAACAGTCAGAAAAGCAAATTTACCGGTTCCGTTGCTCGCAGCGCCATTTTCCGACTCGTATCTATAGCAATATCGTGAGCAGGCGTCCCGGCCGGCGCAGCGTCTCAAAGATCCACGGAATTGAATCATGGTCCCCCCTACGACACTTCTACGTAATGGACGGCGATACAGTCGCGCGCGAAAGCTGACGGTTGTTGTTACTTACAGGCTGAAGCAATTACTGAAGCAAATCATGTCTAACTAAATCTATGAATACAAAAGTTCGTGTGTATGTGTATTCACGCCGCAAAAACGTTTTCGACGACCTCCGCGGCGCAGTGGTATGCGCGGTGGATTTATAAGATGGAGGTCCTGGGTTCGATTCCCGGCGGGGCAGATTGAGATTTTTCTTAATTTGTCTTGGTCTAGCTGGTGGGAGGCTTTCGCCGTGGCTAGTTACGACCCTACCGACAAAGACGTACCGCCAAGCGATTTAGCGTTCCGGTACGATGTCGTGTAGAAACCGAAGGGGTGTGGATTTCATCCTACTCCTCACAAGTTAGCCCGCTTCCATCTTAGATTGCATCATCACTTAACATCAGGTGTGATAGCAGTCAAGAGCCAACAAGTCGATAAAAAAAAAATTTACACGATTTGGATGAAATTTAAAGACCCGATATTCCTGCAGGAACAGGATATACCTACGGATAGAAGAGTGCGGAATGTAAAAAAAAACTTTGTTGTTAAAATTGTAAGTGATCTAAGTGATAGTGATCACATAAAAGAAAGCTCCATTTAGATAATCCGGTTATATCATTGTTTTTCTATTTATAGACAATAATAAAAATTATTTCTGACGTTTTTCTTGTTTTATATATATTTTTTTCACCGACATCGGATTTTCAACAAAAAAAAATTGGTTGTCTGTAAAGTTGGTTTACTGACGATAGTTGAACGTGACAACGTCTGAAGAAAATACTGATGGAATGGTAGCATTTAATTGGTTATTAAATTTTTTAATTTAAGTATATTTTTATAAATATTAATTTAAATTAATAAAATAATTGATTTTGATTTTATAAATTTATATTTTAAATTTATAATAAATATTAATTTATAAATATATTAATTTTTAATTTAAAATTAATATATTTAATAATTATATTTAATAGACGGATGTCGAACGCTGCCGAACGCAATGGCCGATTGTGCTTCTTTGTCGCTCGTTTCGCGCTCTCGCTTGCACTTCAAGCCTTACAGGGAACGCCTCAAAGCGAGGTAACGCGGCATGACGTCATGTTTTTTCGTGCGTGCAGCCAGCTCTATCGAATTATAAGACGTTTTCACGTCAAAACATTAATAGCTCAAGGTTTAACATGTATGCCCTTATGTTAACGACTACAAGATAAGCCATTTTAGGACGTGCTTCCACCAAGTGTGCTCTGCGAGCAATTGATCTGTTGTAGGCGATCGTTTTCCACTTAACATCGAATGGTCCATCTGATTGTTCTGTCAATCATTTATTAAGCCTAATTTAGGTTTTACGTTTATGTTTTATTGAAATCATACTTTGATCCTTGAACTATCCAGTGGTCTGATTCACTCTTAAGCTGAAGATGGCGGATAATATTTATTTGCAAGACTCAACTGTTTATCTCGATATGTTACATACGTTTATTTAAATTGCTAAACTTCTATTAAAGCAAATTTTAGGATGTGTTGATGGTGAAATCATATGCGTATAACCAAATACTACACGGACGAAATTGCTAGATTAAGTTACGGAAGGAAACAAAAATAGGTATACAATTTTTATTCAAATATTTTGTCACAGGTGCTTTCAAAGTACAGTCGCGAACAATATCAGTAAATAAAACGCTCCGAAGCGAGGCGCCTCTCAAAGATTGCAGGAATTGAATCACGCCTCCTCCGCGCGTAATGGACTCCAGTTGCTACAGTGTGGCGCAAAAATTACTTATTGTGCCTCTTTTATTTTTAAAAGGGCAGTACAGTTATTCGTTACATCATCATCATCATTGTCAGCCAGGCTTCCCAGTCCAGTCTTATAGGTGCTTACACGCATCACGCTGGTTCATGAGATGATTTAGCGGGCTAAGGATAATAATGTTTCATTACTTAACGATCGCTATCAGACGTTGATGATAAGAACCGGGACAGATAGCTATGAAATTACTGAGGCATAGGATTTTGTAAATAGAACTGAATTACACATACGAGTAAGTTAGCCACTTGGCCAAAAAAGACAGTCATTTTTATAGGGTTATTTAAAGAAGTACTTCTGTCATTGTTCTAGCATAGAGCAAGAGCGTAGAGGTTTGAACTCATCTAAAACTAATGTGTGACTTTTGTCAATATCAAAAAAATTCTTACTATCTTGAATAAATAATTTGACTTATTACTTATACAGCGACAGCTTAATTAGTAATAAATAATTTTTTTACTGAAATATAAAAATATTTGTTTAAGTAGGTCTCCAAATCCGGCACTCAGTTATAACGACTTTCGTGCGCGCAATTACTCGGAAAGCGGTTGATAAATGAAGACGTATGTAAATTGTTCATAGCACGAGTACATTATAACTCGTCACTCGCTGCTTACAGCGTGTTAAGGAGTTTGTCATGCAGATAATAAAACGTTTAATGGTACAATCGCAGACAGAAGCGAAATATACTTTTATTTATTTAATATCTAATTTATTTTCTACTTTTATTATTTTAATAGGTGTAATAACTATATAATACCTCTGTAACGAGCTTAATAACTCAAACTCAGCCAAGTTTAAGGAACATTTATTTTACGTAGTAAAGCAGTTCATGGGTTCTAGGTAACGTCCTTAAAGTAGAAACCTTGGCTGGCAACGACTCCTAGATATGCTTAAGTAAATTAAAGCAACTAAATGACACAGTTATTTTTTACTTTTTAGTGCGTTTTGAGTCGGTTCTATTTTTTGTTAAAAAAATTTATTTCTTACTTTTTAGTGATTTATCGCCACGTAACGTACTCGTACTATACTGTCATCCGATCCTAACATGATGACAATGGGACTACCTTGGAAGTATGCCCTTTCTAATAAAAAAAGAATTATCAAAATCGGACAACTTTGTAAAAAGTTATGCGTCATACATATAAAAAAAAAATATATACGTGTCGAATTGAGAACCTCCTCCGTTTTTTTCGTCGGTTAAAAATAAACTTATGTCCTGCATGAGAACTAAGTAAATATTTTATATAAGTATGTCGTAAATATTTTATGTATCTATGTATATTTTTATATTAGATAATTAGATACAGTACATCCTTTATTTTTGAGTACGTACACCCGAACCTACTTCAGTATATACACTTTTCCTTATTAATATAATTGGCCGTCTGAAAGAGATAGCTCATTAGCAATAAGACCACCAATTGTACATTATTTTTTAAGATATTTTCTATTTGTTTTTGATTTAATGTGCTATAAAGAAAATTTCATTTATTCATTAATTATCTACCATTAGTTAGACTTCTACCATTGGTTAGAGTTAGACTTGATTTAATTCCAACTCAAGTTTTAATAACTTCATAGTAAAACGAGGCTTCTAATTATGTAGTCCTGGATAAAAGTCCTCGGTTGGGCCATGAAATTTCAAGTCCTTTTTTTCTTCTAAGATGTTTAAGTAGCAGACGCGAAGTTATGTTGTCACACTGCCTTGCGTCGGACAACATAAAGTCGGCCCGGGTCAATCGTTACAAATGAAGCCCTTTAAGTTTTAACTCGCCATCCTGCATTAACGCAAAGTGGCGAAACTAGTCTCCAAACACATACATGTTGACCGAGCCTTGATTACGGCCCGTAGCATCAGATTTATAATATTTATTTTAACTTTTTTATTTATTTTTTCGCTTTCTTTTTATTATTAAGAAAGAGTACAATATAGAACTTATGCTAATTTATCCTAATAACTACAAAATAGGTGCCATGGAATGGTGGCAAGAATACTGGCTGCATTTCCGCGTTGGATAGCCAGCCTAATCCTTTGCGCAAAAAACGAGCCAGCCCTTCAGTCACCAGTTAAGGAAATTAGGCGCGGTGAAATGTTACGAAAGAATTTTTTGGCACTGCAACTCCATGGCCCAAGGGTCTCCACGGCAAAAGGAACAAATATGTAACTCTCTGCCAGAGAGGCATACTTGTACCACTTACCGGCTCCCGGCCTTGATTCTGTCTCCCTGATATGACACGGAGCCAATGTGTCAACGCAAGTAGCGTCTCACATTAGGGCCCGTCCCACTTCCCAGGGCACCAGCGTCAATCCATCAGGTCTCTTGCCATCATCCCGGCTTATTCCTAACGGCTCGATTAGCGCAGGAACGTTTATGGTGGCAAGAGCCCTTTTCTGTGCTCTAAGCACAGTGGTGTTCCCAACCTTACAAATAAATAAAAATAAAATAAAAAATAAAATAAAATGAAATAAAATAAGCCTTTATTACTGTCTTTCACTTTTCATTATACATACATCATTACTTATACTAAAATAAATAAAAATGCATTCTATGATTTGACTGTTTCCTTTTTGTTAACAGCTTATCTTTCGAAAAAGGCCTCCTCTAAGGCTTTCCACTTGTCACGATCTTTTGCCACTCTTAGCCATTTAGGTCCTGCAATTTTAATGAAGTCATCCTCCCATCTCTTCATCTGCCTTCCTCTATTTCTTTTGCAGCCTCTAGGGTACCATTCAGTAATTATTTTTGTCCACCTATCTTTCCTTTCTCGCAACATGTGCCCCGTCTAGCGCCATTTCAATTTTCTGCATACTGTCTGCACCTTTTCGAATTTGGTCCTTCCTTTTATAATTTTTAACTGAATTTTGTCTTTTCTCCTTACACCTAATACACTTCTCTCTAACCCATTCTGGCATATATTCATTTTATTTTGTTGCTGTTCGGTTAGGGCCCAAGTTTGGCATGCGTACGTCAGACATGGCAGGAAGGACCTTACAAATATTGTTGTATAATTCTCTAAATAGGTATTTACAGTCAATCTAGGTACCAAAACCCAAGTTTATGTATTCAATTAATAGTATGTCAAAGCTATTCAAATCCAGCCGGCGTGCGGAGCTGGAATAATTTTGACATAGCTCTAATATTCGCTGCTAGATTCTATTTGAATTCGGCATACCTATCCAATTTTGAGCACAAGATGCTGGCACAACAACTAACTTCCTTTACAACGACGAACTTGCCTAACGTACGTGTTGGAATTAATCACACTAACATTATAAAAGCGACAGTTTGTAAGTGTCTGTGTGTGTCTTAGTGAAATGGAGTTAGATTATATCCGGGATTAAAAAATACGCTTTTACCTCAATATTTTAACGCAGTGGTAGGTATGCATGGTGGATTTGTAAATGTGGTCTTGGATTCCATTCCCGACTGGGCCGAGTGAAATTTTCTTAATTGATCCAAGTCTTTGACGACCTCCGTGGCGCAGTGGTACGCGCGGTGGATTATAAGACGGAGGTCCTGGGTTCGATTCCCGGCAGGGCAGATTGAGATTTTTCTTAATTTGTCTTGGTCTGGCTGGTGGGAGGCTTTGGCTAGTTACCACCCTACCAACAAAGACGTACTGCCAAGCGATTTAGCGTTCCGGTACGATGTCGTGTAGAAACCGAAAGGGGTGTGGATTTCGTCCTACTCCTAACAAGTTAGCCAGATTCCATCTTAGATTGCATCATCACTTAACATCAGGTGTGATAGCAGTCAAGGGCCAACTTGAAGTCAATAAAAAAAAAGTCTGGCTGGCTTTGACCGAGGCTAATTACCACCCTACCGGCAAAGACACCAAGCGATTTAGACTTCTGGTACGATGTCGTACAGAAACCTAAAATTGAGTGAATTATGCCACACCTATTAGTTGTGACTGCAGTCAAGAGCTAACTTATAGTAAATTAAAAAATTCTGAGGAAAGGGAACTACGTGGGTGAATTCGTTAGTAAAATATATAAATAAATAGTGAGCCATATTTGAGAGTCCTTCATATTGCTATTAAAACTGACTTGGATTTTTATAAATAACTAGCGGATGCCAGCGACTTCGTCCGCGTGAAATTAACATTCTCTCTTATATATATTATTAACGCCCCCGCCACCCCCCTTGTGGGTGGAATTTCGTTAAATCCATTCTTAGCTGACCTCTAATCGGCGAAAGGAATATTCCTACCAAATTTCAAGTCGCTACGCCTTATGGTTGCAGAGATATCGTGATGAGTCAATATATAGGTGGGAATCTCTTATATTAAATAATTAGTATGTTGAGAATCCGTCAAAAGCATTTTCATCGTTTATATGATGCGATAGCTTCCAAACAAAAAAGAGCGGCATTTTAATCGGTCCCTCCAGAAGCTATGACTGGCAAAAGCTGTAACAGTCTCACAGATAAACGCGTCAAACTCATAACACCAAAATTTCACGTAGGCGGATTTAAGTAATTAAAAAGTAATATAAATTAAAGGATTTCGCTAGGCAGGGAGAATAACATGTACAGAGGATGTTTTAAACCTAGACTCATGTCACAAGGATCTGTTCATAGTTTCTCATTCAACCGCGCGATGGGTCCGGCACCCGCATAGTGAATCCATGGAATTCTATGGATTTTTGATGATGAATTATATTCGGTTCACTCATTCACAGATTTGATATTGTTTTCTCTCAGCAAGACTTTATTAATTTATACACTCATTAATGAGACAATAAAATAGCTTAATATAAATTATAGCACGACCCAGGATACGAAACTTATTTTACTTAATATAAACTACCAGCAAAACCAACGAAGACTGTTAAAAGGATAAAATTATAAAAAGGTTTAAGCCGTCACCGCCTTTTTTCTGCAAAATTAATCCGCGGAAGGACGACAACGGGAGGGCTTAATTCATATTTCAAAGACAAAGCGTAACTTTAACAATCTCCGCCTGTGTCTGTGTTCTACATTTTATGTATTATATCATCAAACTACGAAGAGAACTCTCTTTCTATATTAATTGTTTTTTAATTAGAACTAAAAGTTTTCCAATAAATTTCCTCTTGTTCATTATAATAATTTATTTCTAAATTAATCTCGATTTACGTATACTCGCTACATTGCCCGCGAGTAAATCAACAACACACACAATTGTATATGAATATTTGCTTAGCATAAGTATAATAAATTTTTATCATTATATAGGTATAAAAGGTATACTTTGCCTTCGCGGCTTTTTATAGTACTAATAAAGAGTAACAATGTTACCATACATTGTTCTATTATATGTCATAGGGATTATGAGCGTTTTCAATGAAACTTCCATGCGGCTTGAGTTTGTACGACAGTTGTAACAATTATCGCCAAATATTACAACACCTTTCTCAGGAATCTAAGAGTAGATGTTAGTAAAAACTGCATGATAATTCGTTCAGTAGTTTTCGAGTTTAAACACTGCAAATAACGCAAGATAATTTTTTATCAATCAATAATAACAGGGAGAACATTCATTGAAGATAATACCATCAAAGTCATTAAATATAAATTTCATTAAAAATCCACACAAAACGCCCCACTCTCGCCGCACACGCGATGGTAAGTGGGCGTCTTGCAACGTGAGCAATTCATCAGTGTTTCAGCACGGCACAGACACGCCCCCTCGGGTCAATAACATGCAACTTGTAAACTCTTCAAGTTAATGGTTTCCATAATATTAATAATCAATCTCCTAACAGTGAACCCATGTATAGTTTTAATATTGTAATACTTAATTGGTGCATATTTTATAGACTTTGTTAATATGTTGTAGGAATGTAAATAAAAATCTGCCACTAAATTTTTCTTGGAAGAATTTTTGTGTCCCATCTTAGGACTTAATCTTGCCTAATTGATCTCAAGACCTGATCTGAAGTTGCATAAACAATCATTCAACTAATGATGGAAATTATTTATTATACTACAGTAAACATTTTATTAAGAACGGAGACGCTCTTCGCCTTGGTGTTATTTGTTAAAAAAAAATAAAGACAGATAGTCGTATTTATTTATTTTATTATTTCCATATTTTCTTCGATTTCGAGGAAATATTTTAATGGAAGCGTCAGTAACATTGCCACGACTGTGGGTAGGGAGCGGGAATTAATATGTTCTCTTACCATTAGCACGATTTTTAAACGAAAGATCGCTTACGAGAATCGAAAATTTTAACAGCAATTACGTGTCCATGTCAAAACTAGCAATCGCCCGCGAGTCCTTCAACGTGAAAACCTTTTACATTTAAAAAAAAGTATAATATAGTCAATAAAATAATATTTCAAGTCGGTTTAGTTCTTTCGGTGCCTATTCAATGCAAACAAACAATGCAATCTTTTCTTTTTATATTATTCATATAGATAGAGGTAGGTTCTGTACTATTAAATTAAGATCATTGTGTCCACTGATATTAGGTAGGAAATGTGTGAGTGTTACTTTAATGCGTAATTTTCATTTAAGTATTCAATTTTTACGGAATGGTGTTAAATTCAACCTTAAACGCTAGATAGCTAGTATATGCGTAGTATAGAAGCAAACCCCTGATGGACATTATTAAATTTTAGTTCTTTTTTACTAACAGAAACTACTTGCTAGATTCACGATAATTCAAACTTAATAATTTGAGGATAACTCCTACCTCTCTAACAGATCCTATTAAAGAACACCACGTATTCTTAATGTGGATTGGCTAGCTAAATTGTTCATTTTAAAAATATTTAAGGAAACAGGCATTTACGTCGACAAGCTAATGGGCCTTAGGTTCTCAAGGTGCTAAAATGGCGACCCCGCATTGCAAAGTTGGCCTCCCTCTTTATTGACAGACGACATTGAAAAGTTACAGAAAGAAAATAAATGTAAGCTGCTGAAGAACGTTATTTGAACAAGAGGCGAATGTTGAGAAATGGATGTTCATCGGCTTGTTATGGTGATAATAAGTGTAGAGTAAAGAACTCGAAAACCAAGGTCTTTCGCAAAGAGTTTCACACTAAGGGCGCTGGTTATTGGAGCGAGAACACCTACTTTGCATATTATATTGGTTCCATTCGCGTATATTTTTTAACCAAAAAGGAAGTACGTACGCAAATTGATTTCCTATCTGCTGAAATGAAGTGCTGTTTGTTATTTTCACTATAACCAAAAAATTTGTCTGGATAGAGATTTCAATATATTCTCGTTTGCTTTATACTGGAATGGTATACGTTTCCGCAAACATACTCGTTCAGTTATTGTAATATCGCCGACTATTCAATAGACTAAATTCCGTACGTTTATTTTGTTTTGCGTCATCGGAAATCTCAATTATGTTACGATCGGTATCCGATTCGTTAGTCGTTGGAGAATATGTACGGATTAGGATATTATGTGACTATACCTATATATTGACGACCTCTGTGGCGCAGTGGTATGCGCGGTGGATTTATAAGACGGTCCTGGGTTCGATTCCCGGCGGGACATATTGAGATTTTTCTTAATTTGTCTTGATCTGGCTGGTGGGAGGCTTTCGCCGAGGCTAGTTACCACCATACCGACAAAGACGTATCGCCAAGCGATTTAGCGTTCCGGTACGATGTCGTGTAGAAACGACGAGAAAGGGGTGTGGATTTTCGTCCCACTCCTAACAAATTAGCCCGCTTCCATCTTAGACTGCATCATCACTTAACATCAGGTGTGATAGCAGTCAAGGGCCAACTTGTAGTCGATAAAAAAAAACCTAATACGATTATGTATTAGCAAGTATCTAGTGATAAACTGCGACAATATATTCGACCAAATGATAATTAGGCGCGGAGGCTTTAAGAAATATAAATCTTTTGCTTTCACAATCGTAATTAAAAATAAACTAGTTAGTTAACAGTGGTCTAGTCTAATTAATTGTTTTACAAAATTGTATATTTTATCAAGCAATTAATTAGACTAGGCAACCCAAGCTGCGAAGCAAAAGTAATAGTCAGAAAGATTTGTATATTGCCATGTCACTGCATAGCAATATTAATATTTCTTACCTATCTACTCAATACTCAATACGTATTGAACGTGCCTATTATATTTTGAGTTTGAGGTATTGACAAGTTATGTCACGTAGGTAGGGAGCTTTCACATGTGACCAAAGTCAGTGAATGTGAGGACGTGTTAAGCGGCTTATCACTTTTCCATACGTCGTGAACTTTTTGTTCATACTAAGCTATAGTTAGTTAGTTTTTTTTCAAGGAGAAGTTTCTTCTGAACTTCAGCCGAATGGCAGAGCCCGATTCACACGATCTAGAAGACCGCCAGTTTCCGATGTCATTTCTTATGCCAACCTATTAGGTACCATTACTACATCTTATTAACAGAATACTCTGGCCAGACCTTTGTTATTTCCTAATTTTCCAAACTTTGACCTCAAATAAAATCTCAAAGATCTGACCGTTCAGATTCACATCACAGGCACACAGCTCCAAAACCTCTAAAATTCGATTACATATTTCAAATAGGATTAGTATACAAGTCCCTTATAAACACCATGTTAGACTCGGAATGGTCGTTGAGAAGAGCTAGCAAGAAATTACTTACGGACGAATTCTTTTGGCTAAAAGTTACGATGTCCGTTTAACGTTATGTACGAGTATGAATGCTCCTTTATGGTACTCTCACTTTAATTTAGTCACTCAGAGGCAGTAGGGACACAAATCGGGAAGAGTGGCAAGTTGCACGCTACACAAATTGTCACATACCGTGTCATGTCAGATTACAATGTGTCACGCGAAGGGATAGGCTGATGCTCGGGCCATGACATTATCATGTACGAGAAAATTCATATGTTGCGAAATTGTAGACATTCTGATGGGCGATGTCCCAATCGCCCATCAGAAAGTTTCCTGACTGATATTTTTTTACCTACTACAAGTTGACGCTTGACACTTGATGTTAAGTGATGAAGCAATCTAAGCTGGAAACGGGCTAACTTGTTAGGAGTAGAATGAAACACTGAAAAAGTGTGGACACTCCTTTTGATTGCTACAGTACATCGTACCGGAATGCTAAATCGCTTGGCAGTACTTTTTGTCGGTAGGGTGGTAACTAGCCACGGCGAAAGCCTCCCACCAGCCAGATCAAGATAAATGGAGAAAATTCGGTTACCAGAGAAGCGCCACGCATGTTTGCATAGTCGATATGGTATACAAAACGTTTTAGTTTCTCTTTTATGGTTTTCGCTGCTGTAAGTATAATATACCTAACTACAAGCTCTGTACCGCAGTTTTACTCATATATATTATATAGTCTATGGCCTGAGTCTGACTACGATATAATACAAAAATTTCATTGGCATTTTCAAAGAGTCAACATTCATTATTAGCAGCCTATCAACAGTCTACTTCAGGGCCAGACCTCTCTCCTTATAGGAGACGAGATATGGAGCGTATACCCATCAAGCTGCTCCAGTGCAGGTTGTAGTGGTTTCCAAAGATAAGGACGTTTAAAAAAATCTCTTTCGCTTTACAATATAAATAAGATTTGTTAGGTACTTCGCTCGTCGCTGACGCTATAATTTGAGCAATGTGGTTCGTGGCCCTCGTGTAAGACTTATATGAGTCCATTAACATAACAACAAAAATCTGACGCAAAATACATGGCGGCGCTGGATTTTGATGATGAAAAGTGTCGTATTACTGCTGAATAATTAACAAAAGCAATTTAACAGAAAATGACAGCGGGAATTTACTAAATTTTTAAAATAAAGTAATATCGAAGTTTTTGATAGCTCTTGGTAGAGACAACCTTATTAATGGGTGATGGGTATATCACGAAGGAGATATGCTTCCCAAAGCGTATTGTGGCCTACAATATAAAGAAAACGCTAAATTATTTAATTTTGAGTCCAGTTTATATAATAATTTTTAATACAGCAAAATTACTATAATAGTAAAATTTATTTACACAAAAGTTGTTTTATATTAATATTTTGAATTTTAATGAACGTATTATTTTGCTTATAAATTGTTTTCGCAAATTAATGATACATGAGCGATAATTATCGAAATAGTTTAAAATAAACTGAAAGGTTTTAATTAGTACCTCGAATGGATAAATTAACGGACAAAATGTATCAGTTTAAAATTGCACGACATATTTAAACCAAAATATCACTACCAAATTAATTTGATAACAATTAAAGTATTTTTCGTACGTAGAATTGATCATTATTATGGCTGGGTAAGTTTGTACTTGTCTACGATTTCATTTCGTATTAAGTATCTACAGAGTAGCAAGCCTAGAAATAGCTCACAACAAACGCATTCACTTTTATTGTCACCATTACACAACAGTTTTAGAAACTACCTTCATATCCATTTAGATTTTGTGAATCTAAATATGCGAAAAATAAAATGAAACAAGTCTTCTTTGTAATAAATTAGACTATTGTTTTCTAACAAAAAGTAATCAGAAGTATTCAATAGATTCTGCTTTCTGAACTGGCTTTCTTATTACAAAAAAAAATATATATAAAATTGATAATTCAAAAGTGTTTAAACAAAGCATATTTAAATTCAACCTAATTGTGTATCTTACAAACAAACAGCATATGTTATTGCCATAAATTTTCCGGTAATAATTTATGTTGTTTCATAGCTAACAGCTAACAGCTTATACAGATAGCGGCACGCTAATTACAGCCGGTCATTATGCCGCCGTTTCAAACAATCTGTTCTGACCTGCGCTGCACGGGTAAGGGCTGTCGCACACCTTGATAACTCTACTACCCACTATATCAATTTATATCAACTCGCGATAAACAGCTAAAAGCTAAGAGCTCACACAGATTATACAGATAGCAGCGCGCTAATTGCAGTCGGTCATTATGACGCCGTTACAAACAATCTGTTCTGACCTGCGCTGCACGGGTAACGGCTGTCGCACAACTTGATTACTCTACTACCTACTATATCAACTCGCGATAAACAGCTAAAAGCTAAGAGCTCACCGAGCTTATACAGATAGCGGGGCTTTTTAGCTCTATCCCAATTTACAATTTACAAGGCTTGAATTCTTTATTGACCGTCTATTCTCAGTTCGGGTGAATATAGCAATTATCTACGCCGGCAAGCGATTTAGGCTAGACTAATTGGCATAGAGTCGAAGATTCGCGATGCGTCACGTTTTTGAACTACAAAGTTTTGAACGTTGATGTAGGGTTGAGCTGATACGGTGTGTGGAGAGCCTAGTTCCGTATCCGGGGCAGATTGATGACGCCGCGTCGAGGAAATAAAAACAGCCGCCGCTTGTGCAAGATGAATGGTTGACAGGTAATACGCCATTTCACCCTTTTAATTACGAACCCTTGTATCAATTCCGCTGAAAAAATTGGTTCTTTTTATCCGAGTGCGGAAGAGGGATGATCTGATTTTATTGTTTACAGAGTTCTGTATTTTTAAAGTTAAGTACCAATCATTAAAAGCGATAAAATATATTTTTTTTCAATTTTGTTTGACGTATTTTATCTTGATGCACTCGTCAATACGAGACGACGGAAGAGTAGGGGTTAATTAATCTAACTTTTCTACTTTACTTTATTCCTAGCCTTCTTATGGTCTAGATATTGCTACACATTCCGAATTCTCAGGATTTTATATCAATTGAGGAATTATTATAAACAACAAGTATTTGTATATAGCTGTGATAATTTATATTTAATGTATCAGCGTGCTTGATAGCAAGTTCTAATCAATATAGTTATATCTTACTTAGTATTAATATTTGATTGTATAAATAAAATCAATTAAGCTTAATTCAGTAAGGGTTTAATTATATGTACATTTAAATAAATATTTAGTAGATATAACAAATAAAATTTAACATTTTTTTTATCGATTACAAGTTGGCCTTTGACTGCTATCACACCTGATGTTAAGTGAAGATGCAGTCTAAGATGGAAGCGGGCTAACTTGTTAGGAGTGGGACGAAAATCCACACCCGTTTCGGTTTCTACACGACATCGTACCGGAACGCTAAATCGCTTGGCGATACATCTTTTGTCGGTAGGGTGGTAACTAGCCACGGCGAAACCCTCCCACCAGCCAGACCAAGACAAATTAAGAAAAATCTCAATCTGCCCCGCCGGGAATCGAACCCAGGACCTCCGTCTTATAAATCTACCGCGCATACCACTGCGCCACGGAGGTCGTCAAAACAATATTTAAAAATAAACAATATTTTTACAAAAAGAATAAGCCATCTAATTGTTTACCCAAAGGCAAAAATTTGACTTGTGCAAATCTGACAACATTGTTCATAATGAACCTTTTTGAAGTTTTTACTCGAGTTCCAGATCGAAAATCCATCGTATCGATGAGCCCACGTGTTAACGAGCGATTATGCAAAAACATGAATACCTTCGGGATCGATTACTCGCGTTCTCTGTATTTCTGATCTTCATCGCGTTCAAACGAACCTGAAACGTGTGTGGCTTTGAGTTCATCAATGTTCGAACTGTAAGTTTTAGCGAGTATGATCGGAAATATATTATGTATACATCTGCAAAGACTACAAAAGTATTATGTCGATATACCTTATTGAATCCATGCATTTAATGACATTTGCCAGTACGGTAACTACTTACTTAATTTTTGAAAATGAAATACGGCGATCTTTTCCTTAGAATGTGTGCGGCGTAGCAGGAATCTAATAAAAAGGAATCTTTATATTTCTTCTCTGTTTACAAAATTAGATTAGTGATCATTATTTCTTTTAATGAAGCTGTATGAAAAAGGGGATGGAGGTGAAGAGAAAGGAAAAATAATTTTGTATCTAACCCATTACTTCCCAAAGTGAGAAATAAATGCATATTTAATGGTTTTATTGTTTATTACGTTTATAAGTACATCAAAAAAGAATAAAAAAAAGACAAAAAAAATATTGATGAATTAGTTTACATTCCGTGAAATGTTGCGTCTACGCAACGTTGGGATTACTGAACTTCAATTTGAAGCGCGAGTGAAATATTTTAAAACAATCAGCATGAAGATGCACTTGACATTTTTTACACATAAATTGTTGTACTTCTACATTGTCGACATCTTCTTCGACATTTATTTTCGTGCTCCTCTATGACATCACCAATATTATCGAAGCTAATATTGGATGGTAACGCGGTTTTGAATGGTCTCCCTAGATTTATATTACCAGTATAATTGCGTAGCAGGTAAAGAATGATATCAAGACATTAATAATATACCAATAAATCTTTTTAGTTCTGCCACCGTGAGAGTAAATAAATGACGGTTATGGTCATGAGCATACTTTTCCGAATAACTTACAATCTGTTTCCAAACTTCATCGCTAAAAAATAGGGAAAATACTTCAAAAGGTGTTTTTCCACTTACACGTTCTTCAATATTTTGTGTCATTGCTATTTCGTCACTTGTTGGAAAATTTGTATAAGTTGGACGTTCTTTTTTCCAAACTGGAACACATTTTGGTGACTTCTTTGACAGTCTTGGCTTCTTCGAAGTTGAAGGTCCGGGCTCATCTTGCGTATTTTCAGGTTCTGCGGGTATATCGGTGTGAATTTTATACGTTCTAGCGATATCAGTAGAAACAATATTGTCGTAATCACCTAGCGCGTCATCATCTAGGCCTTCCTCGTCTGTAACTTTGTCAACCGTCAGGGGTATACACGGCATCGATTTGATTGGCATTTTCTAAATCCTCTGCCCCTTCTAATATACTCAAAATTTCTTGAGAAGACAGTGCTTGTTTCCAAGACATAAAGTTTAAACTTTTCACTTTTTATTTACTAATTTTTGTACATTTACTTTTAGTTTTTTTAGTAAACACTAAGACTCAATTACCCGCAACTAAAGAGAGATGTACAAAATAGAAAAGCTTTTCGCATAATGACCGCCAAACTTCGTTTTGAGGATGGCACCACGTGATGATGACTATGAGACACTGTTAGCTTGACGTTCTATGATCGACTAACTAATAAAAGAGCTTCTACTCTTTGAATAGCGAGAACTGATTGTTTGTAATAAATTTCTAACATCAATCGCAAAGTGTGTAACAAGAACCACTTACTATGGTTTGTCCCAACCGTGCGTATACGCAACGCTTCCTGGAACTCTAAGATAAACAACGTGTGTAAGTATTTTGGTCCAACAAAGTGATTTATATTATAAATAATATATCACTAAAGCTTTATACAGTGTAAAAAGTTTAGTTTTCATTCAATTAATATTTTTTATGATTGGATGATTATATCGATCTCTAGGTGACTGAATTTGCAGTTTTTGAAAAATAAAAATTAAATGTATATTTATTTAAAAACCATTTAAAAAAAATTAATTCATCTCTCAGTTCTTGTTCTTGAAACTGGTTTACATTTCTTGGATGTATTTCCTTGTTATTATAACAAAAAAAAATCCAATATAAAATGTTACGTTTGCGCAACGTTGGGTATAGATGGGCTAATGCCGTAAAGTCATAAAGCATTTATTTAAATGTTTACCAATGTTTTGAATAATATGTAATGGGGTCTAGACCCAGGATAAAAAGTTTTTCAAACACCGTATAGCGTATAAAAATGAATGGATTCGCATACAGATGAAAGATTTCTTACTTATTTTAATGACCTCTTAAAAAATATCAAATTACGCTTGGAATTACATCATTTTATTAAGTGTTTACGGTTAGCTGTAGACATGGCAATATAAATAAATTGTGGACGGCTTCACTTAGTTAACACATGTACCTACGAGTATAATGGGTAAATTTTACTCCTTATATAACAGTTTACCATTTTATGTTAAGTGGACAGAAAATAAAAACGAGTGTAATAAATGTACTGTATCATTTACACTTGGCTTTGATTAACATACGAGTAGGTAATTATTAAAATTGCGTGCGTGCTCCATTTTGTGTAAATTACATAATTTTGTCTCATTTGCATACGTTTGTTTGTTTCTATTCGGCCTTGGCGCTATTGATTGTGTGCTTTTGTCTATTATGCTTGTTCTCGGCTGGAATACATTGATTTGCATAACTAGGTTTTTACCAATTCGATGTTGTTTGCGTAACAACATTACACTTCATGTTACATGACTATGTGTTTATTGTCATTTTGTTACCTCGTAATGATCGTTAACTGATATTAAATGTATAATCCTAAGCTCGTTTGACTGCAATAAAGCAAAATAATGTAAAATAACTCACTAAGCTAATTATTACGACTACTTTAGCCGTTCTGAAATTGGTTGCCTGACGTAGAAACTCTCCGATATTACGGAGGTGTGAAACCAAGAAGCAGTAGAAACCGTGTGAAAGTTATCAATAAAGTGCAGTCACCGCCCGATCCAATAATCCACGCCACAAACGTCAGGGAAGCTTAATAATTCATTGCTCAAAGAGAAAGCCGGCGGAACTTCCACAATCACCGTGCGATACTCGCCAAGTTTTTATTACTTTGTCGTCTATTCCATACTTCGGAGTTACAAAGTTTTACTTTTTTATAGTAAGTAATAATTAACGAACCAAACAGATGGCCTACCTGATGTAACTGTTTCGAAGTCCCATACAAAGGTAAACATTCGTCACATATAAATATAAACACAATTTACATCATGTTTTAGATCTTTCTAAAGGTTATTATACTTTTAATTTAAAAGTATTAGATTGGCACGTGATCGACTTTCGATTAGGACCCTATTATCAATGTTATGTCCATAAATAACTCAAGTACTTTTAGAGTTTCGGAAGATAAAATTCATGCAACCATAAACAAATCTTGTCTATCCCTAAACTCACACTTTCTCACTGTATTTATTACATGAACTGATTCTCATATATGTGGCCCCTTTCATGTTTTATAAATTAAATGCTTTATATTTTTCAATACACGAAGTGTTTCCCATTTATGGGACCTCTTCGTGTATTATATAGTACCAAAAATGTGATTAGAATCAAATTCTCTTAAGAACTTAAAATTCCAATCAATATCAGAGTGGTATCACTGATACACACAGAGCGATCCGAGTAAGTCCTCAGACAAACCTTTGATCGATGGCATCTTTCTATTGAAAGATGGACAGACTATTGCTCCACATTGTGGTGACACAGATACGCACGCGGAGCAGTCCGAGTAAGTCCTCAGACAAACTTTAGATCGATGGCATCTTTCTATTGAAAGATGGTCAATTCTGTTCAATATTAGAATGGTATTACAGATACGCACACAGAGCGATCCGAGTAAATCCTCAGACGAGCCTTTTGATCAATGGCATCTTTCTATTGAAAGATGTACATACTATTGCTCCACATTGTGGTGACACAGATACGCATGCGGAGCAATCCGAGTAAGTCCTCAGACAAACTTTAGATCGATGGCATCTTTCTATTGAAAGATGGTCATATGCTCCATCCCGCAATATGACGGTGCCCCGCTACCAGAAATGCTAGTTCTATGATGCCCGGGCCGAGTGAGGGTTACCGCAAAACGTCTAACTTAATAATTATAATATGATAGCCACACTTCGTGAATGCAGCCTCCGTTAATGTCTCTATGAACTTCGCTAGTTGTCAGAACATTCTGCGCCGACCACATCGCACAGCTCAACGAACCGTTCAAAGAACCGGCACGATTCTGTGGAAAGAATCTAATAATCGAATCTCTTATTAGAGAAACCGGAGCCCCCCCCTCAAATCATTTCTTTGTGAGAGAAATGTATACGGCACAAGTTATAGAGGTGTGTTCCTCTTATATTGGATTCTAATTGTGAGAAGTTAAATGAGAATAAGGCATTCAGTAAGTCAACATAGAGCTCAGATATCCGTTTCAAACATCTCGTCAGATGCAGATTCAGAGCTGAACCAAATGTAAGTGGCTAGTATCTCACTCCTCAACCAATCAGATGAGTATACCTCGTTACGAGGTGTTATGCGTTCAAAAAGCTTTAACATAGATATAAATACAACAGTCGTATTTTATTGTGTAAATGCCCAAGCTGTCAAGGCATATTTATATGAAGATGTTAATATATTTATATTATAATGTGTCTTGCTATCACATAATTCAATAATTTATTTTATTAAATTCTATATTTCTTAGTAAGGGTGCATAACCTTACTTGATGGATTATTGCTTATAAATCTCTTTCCATATATGCCTTCGCACACTATTTATAACCGACCTCTATGTATTATATTCATCGCTCGATGAAAACACAGAGTTACAATGAAACCGCGCCACTGTCGGTACACCGCATTCTCATAGAACTGACACATACGCGGAGCACATAGATACAGCAGATACAGCAGAAACAGACGGAGCGGCGCCCCGCGCTTCGCGCATCGCTCAAACACTGAGCAGATCCTTTGATCTAGCATTCGTTCGAAAGTCACTTCACTATTCGTCTCCGGCAGCCCTCAGGGCGTATTTGACATACAATATGTATAGAATGAGAAGCGCTTCACGATTTTGTGTTCAATTAGAAAATACTTCTAATTACGTGTTTTATATAAAACACTGTTGTTTATCGTTTTACTATTCTTTAATAAAACACTTTTATATATTTTACATGTATATATATATATTTATATATATTTTAATTATTTTTTAGTGTTATTATATATGTTAGTATGTACGATTATGATCGTCACACTGAATGGTAAGTTGAAGATCATCGCTAATTCGACAACACTACGCAGGGATTGTAAGATTGACGTCGACCTAAGTGTCGACCCAAGTTTTACGTGAGATCTAAGTGTTAAGCTTTGTGTGCCTGTAATTTTATTAATCTAATTCAATCCATAAAAACAAATGGTGGAATAGTACAAACAACTAGTTTCGATTACCTCCGTGAATCAGCGATATGGGCGGTGGATTTATTAACGGAATTCATACATCTTTCATCATTCTAGTTATGGTCTATAGGAGGCTATAGTCGTGGGTATTTCCCAACTTAACGTCAGGGAAATGTCGTCAAGAGATTCAGCGTTCCGGTACGATGCCGTCTAGAAACCGAAAAAAGTGTGAATGTCATCCTAAATCCGGGTCCAGACGAGTGTAACGTGTAATGTAACACGAATTCTACGAGTGGACGGCACTACGAACATTTCATGTAACGCTCGCGCCGGACTGATCCATCGGCTGTCGGTTTTTTCCGCAAAGGCGCTCGCAGTGTTCGATTGAATTTGCGTAATGGCCCAAGAGCCTGCGACGGCCAGACCTTCCTTATTTTATAAAAGTTGAAATTTTCTCTGTACATGCCTCCTATAAAGGTAAGAACGACCTGCGACTATAGAGTTTGGGTTGTGGTTACTTGGGCAGGTAACAGGTAGTAAAGGTGTATAAAATAGTACTGAAAATTTGTTAGAGTATAAAGCTCATTTTTTTTATATTTTCTTCGGGATAACTGTAGAAATCTCGTCATCCATTGCCGGACACTTATGACAGTTGCTACCCCTTGCCAGACACCCCTAAACTTTGATAAATTACAATTATACTTTCGTTATAGTATAAAAGCTAAATTTTATATATGTTACTTGGGGGCCTATAAAAAGATGTTACGTCAATAGCCGGACAGTTTTCATGGTTTTTACATCTCGCCAGACACATCGAAAGTGCACTGTAGTTGCGAGCACGAATGCTTAGTCGATTACTATTTTTTAAGATATCTAATAAAAGATAATTTTATTACGTTCATAGCCATGTTGTATAAAGTAAAAAATATTAGTTTAACATCATAAAAATATAATAAAAAGTATGATTACAGGTAAAAAAAATATTTAAACTTGTTTATTAATTTAAACATTGTCGTCGGTGTTTTCATTTTCTTTATCACTACTACTCCAGTCGATGGCATGATCGTCCTCAACATCACCATCATCGTCAGTTTCGGAAAGAAAAATAAGCAAGTTTATACAGTTATGAATAGTTAAAAAAAATTGTATCATAATTTGTCATAATAATTATTGTATACCTGATTGAGTTTACCCTACCGAGTTATGTTAATGATTGGCTTCGCCCTTCAAACCATTTGAACTGGTATGTGTCAAAATTTAGCAACTTCTTTCGGTCAAAAGCTTCGTTTACATAGGAGACTGTGTACGAGTCGATGAACACTTGAACTCTAGCGGCATCAACATCAATTACATTTGGGACATTGTAGACATTGCATATAAATGATCAACAAAACATCTTTAATATCAGAGATATTAAAGATGTTTTGTTGATTTAAATTTTCAATTAATTCGTTGTTACCGAAGTTCTTGAAAGCTTCCTGGTACTCTCATTTTCTGAAGAGCGCAGGATTAAAATCACAACCTGTGATGGCATGTAATCCAGGTAAGCTCTGACAAATTAACAGTCCCAACTCTGCATGTATTTTGGTTAGGTCCACATACCTTAAATTATTGCCAGTGCCTGTGAATCACATTTAGGGTGATGCATGCTCTAGCCGCAATATCGGTATCAGCACTTCTTATTACTATTTCTGCTGGAAAGTTGATGTTACATGCATGATATACTATCTCCGTATCTGCTTCCTCGTGTGCTGACACTCTTCATCAATCCTTGAGACAACTTTATTGGAATTATCAACAGTGAAAGAATGACACTTTCTGTAATTGATGTATATTGTTTTGTTGCCAATAAATGGCACCACTTCATCAGTAGCCCAATGTGAAATAAAAAAATTAACTAAAGCTTCTTTGAAATTTAAATTTTTCAACTTTTTCGCGAAATCACTTGGTCGAATTTGTTCGGGCCCAGTTATAGAGTATTCCAATTGCGCGGATTCTAACCGTTAGGAATGCTCATAATCTTTGATCGATGGAGTAAAGTACTGATCAAAAATCACATCAATTCTCGAAGCTCGAAATTGAGTAGCCATTTGCAACATTTTTTTTGAAATATTTGAACAGTTGTTACCTCGCGGTCGTACCTACAGTAGACTTTCAATGTGTCTGGCAAGATGTAAAAACCATGAAAACTGTCCGGCTATTGACGTAACATCTTTTTATAGGCCCCCAAGTAACATATATAAAATTTAGCTTTTATACTATAACGAAAGTATAATTGTAATTTATCAAAGTTTAGGGGTGTCTGGCAAGGGGTAGCAACTGTCATAAGTGTCCGGCAATGGATGACGAGATTTCTACAGTTATCCCGAAGAAAATATAAAAAAAATGAGCTTTATACTCTAACAAATTTTCAGTACTATTTTATACACCTTTACTACCTGTTACCTGCCCAAGTAACCACAACCCAAACTCTATAGTCGCAGGTCGTTCTTACCTTTATAGGAGACATGTACAGAGAAAATTTCAACTTTTATAAAATAACGAAGGTCTGGCTGTCGTGGGCTCTTGCTCTATAAGCAATTTGCTTTGAATTCGTGTGCCTTCCACACTGGTGACACTTATACAATTACATTACATGTTACACTCGTCTGGACCCGGCTTTATATTAACAAATGAGCCCGCTCTCATCTTTGATTGCATCGTCTCTTAACATCGGATGTGATTGCAGGTAAGTGCTAACAGTTGATCAGAACACTTGCTATTATACAGGCAAGCTATACACAGAGAAATAAAATCTCTACGGTGCTATAAAGTCTCCTAGAAACTCTCCTACTACTAGAATTAATGCCTCAAATCTTTGTTATTTATTGTCTCAGTTTGAAAGATATTGCTATTATAGATAACCGTAACATTATAGTGTCATGTTATTTGGAAAACAATACATCGGAAGGCCTTTGTTTAGCGACGCGATGACAAAGTGGGCTTTTACCAAAGTATATTAGTTACAGGTTGCGTACGATTCAGGGGTGCCAACATGCAGATGTTATCTTAAGCCTTTATATTGAACAAAGTCAGACCTTTGTTTTGGGGTTATTACTAAGTACAGTTTATGTAGATAATTTTTGGTATTTAAAAGATTAAAATTGGACTTTTGGTTTTGAAGTTATGGCGAAATTAAAATATTATTGGCGAAATTAAATTAAATTATTATTATAAAATAAGTGAGCGTCACCAAGGCGGGGGCGTGCGTGCGTTGCGTGCATGAATTAAGAATTCGATCTTTGTTCAAATATCTATTTAGTACATGGAAGAGTTTGTTCGTTTGTTTAAACGGGCTAATCTCTATCTGCGTGTTGAAGCGCCTGCTTCTGGAATTGCGGCAAATGTTGTTGTTGGGTTGATTGCGTATGTTTTGTAACCTTGAGATCTTCACTTGTCCGCTGTACACTGTGCCGACGGGTTCGGAGTAAATTCCTTTTTTTATTAAACATTGTTTTAATTGATACACAGTCATCCTTGAAGTGCCTATTAGTTCACCCATGGTCCTGATCGAGCCGAATAAAGAAGATCAGCGTTTATAGTAAAGGATTTATGGAAATAAATGAAGATTGAAAAAATCACAAATATTCACGTGGAACAGTGGCCGATGATTTGCATTTGGATGAAGTCTAGCGGTGTATAGCATTTATATAATTATTAATATCGTCACCCAACACTCAGGTAATATAAGTTAACGGAATAAATTAAGGTTAGTACTTGTATTACATTTTATTGCATTGTGTCTTAGTTAGGTACCTACATTCTTACATTGTGATTAGTAATTTTGTGTGGCTTAAAATTTGGTATAAATCATACTTATTTTATGTAGTAGGTATAGTTAGCTTGTTAGCGACATTATTTACACCAAATTTATATTAAGGCTGTAACTAATTCGGATAAGTAATTAACAGCAGTTTGTAGTTAATTATTTTGTAGGTAGGTATTTGAACATACTTCGGTATTATATGATCATAATTTAATAGTGTTTGATATTAATAAAATTATGCAAGTCAGTTCTTTATCCTTGTAAATATTTTACAGTATTTACTTACAATATTTTTATCATTATTGACAATTAGTGTCAAATTGTGTAATTTGTAAATGCTTGAAAGTTTACAACATTTTTACATATTTGTAAAATAACTTTTGTGACAATTTATGTGTTTCTTTACAATAAAATTATATTGTTACTGATATTTAGTAAAAACATTTGTGTTAATCTAATATTTCCTAATCATTCATTGTGTAAAACATATAGGTGTGCTCAAGTAACATAGTTTAGTTCTATTTACAATTAGATTATTGTATCAATTTCAGGTTGACATCACTCGTCTCCCAGTATGTCCGAAGAAAGGGAATTAGTAAAAAAGCGAGGCAGTTATAAGGGTCGTTTGACTGCTTTTGTTAACTTCCTGGACTCACTCAAGGACAAATCGTTAAGTAACTATGATGTGTCTGAGCTGCAGTTGCGTTTGGGAAAGGTCGAGTCGTTGTACGAACAGTATGATGAGGTACAGTTAAAACTTGAGTGTATTGTTGATGATCAAAAACTACAATATTCTGAGCGTTCTGATTTTGAATCTCTTTATTATAAAACCTTGTCTAGAGCACAGATTATTTTGAGTGATTATAATAGGGATAATAAATCAATAGAAAGTTGCAAAAGTACTCGAGTTAGTACGCACAAGCCAGTTAAGTTGCCAACAATTCAGTTACCAAAGTTTTCAGGTTTATACAGTAATTGGTTAGAATATAGGGACACCTTTACTAGCCTAATTCATAATAATGAGGACATTGATGATATCAATAAGTTTCATTACTTACGAGCATCTCTTGAGGGAACTGCAGCTATAGCAATAAAGTCTATACAATTCTCTTCAAGCTCTTACCTAGTGGCTTGGCAGACTCTCTGTGACCGGTTTGATTGCAAAAGCGTATTAGTGCAAAATCACGTTTCTGCCTTATTTAATATCGAATCTATTACTAAGGAATCTTCAGGTGCATTAAAGAGTTTAATTGATCAGTTCAATAAAGACTTACGGGCATTAGAATCTTTAGGGGAAGATGTTAAACACTGGGACACACTTTTGATATACATTATCTCGCGCAAACTTGATCAAAAGACTTATCGTGAGTGGGAGGAGTATAAGGGTAGGTTAGATAAAGACAGTGCGATTACATTTAAGTTATTTACATCATTCTTACGTAATCGGGCTGATCTAATTGAAACCTTAGAACTATCACGTAATAATCACACTCAAACGGTAAGTAAACAAAGTTCTAAAATAAAGGCTATGGTGGCCACTCAGTCTCCTAACGGTTCTAGTAGTGATTTGGCCACCAAGGTTTGTCCAAAGTGTAACAGTAACGAACACATGTTAAATAATTGTCCACAATTTCTTTCGTTAAGTAACGAAGCTCGTCTAAAGTTACTACCTACATATAAGATATGTTTTAATTGTTTTCGTACAGGGCACTACGCTAACAGATGTAAACGTCCTGGTTGTAAACTATGTAAACGTAGGCATAACACGCTCATTCATACTGATGGCAAGGGCACTACTGTGTATTCCGGTGATAATTCGGTTAGTATTCCAACTGGAAACTTGAATACATCGTCATCTTTACCTTCTCCTTATGTTGACACAAACAATGTGGCATTGGCAAACATTACATCGTCTCATAATCAGGAGCAGCGAGATGTATTACTATCGACCGCCTTGGTCAAGCTGCGCGACCGCACTAATCGTGTGCATCTCGTTCGCGCAGTCCTCGATAGTGGAAGCACGTCGTCATTCATTACAGACCGATTATGCACACAGCTAGATCTGACTACTAGTCCCATTCATAAATCAGTGCTAGGTATAAATAATAGTACCTCGCACGTAAATAAAATCTGTCGCGTTAAACTTATGTCGTTGGATGATAATTTTAATTTCGAACTTCAGTGTTTCGTATTGCCATACATAACTAGTAAAGTACCGTGCCGTGAAATAGATATTTCTAATTTCGATATTCCTTCTAATATTACTTTGGCTGACCCTATGTTTTACAAGCCCGCAGATATCGATATCCTTATAGGTGCTGACCTATTCTGGGACTTGTTAGGATCGCAGAGACGAAAGTTAGGTATAGGAAAACCAGCGTTGTATGAAACACGTTTAGGATGGGTGATCTTCGGTTCTATCGATCAGAATATTTCATGGCCAGGCGATAGCTTAAAATGCAATTTGTCTAACAATATTAATGACAGTAATAACGAGTGGGATCGGCTTAGAACCGATTTAACTAAGTTCTGGCAATTAGAGGAGGTCAACACAAAGTCTATTAATTCTTATATGCCTGAAGAAAAAATGTGTGAAGACCATTTCAGTAAAAATACGATTCGGTTGTCAGACGGTCGTTTTTGTGTTCGCATACCCTTAAAAGGAGATCCGTCAGTCTTAGGTTATTCTTATAATAAAGCTACTCATTGTCTTAAATCTTTAGAACGCAAGTCGACAGCTAAGTCGGAGTTTCATAAACTGTATCGCGAGTTCATGTCAGAATACGAATCCTTGGGTCATATGACTAAAATACAGCAAGCTAGTTTACATAATGGGTATTTTATTCCGCATCACGGAATAATACGCGAGTCTAGTAGCACGACTAAACTACGCGTTGTTTTCAACGCAAGCAGTCCTACGTCGACGGGCGTGTCCTTCAACGATCTACAGATGGTAGGACCGACCGTACAGGACGACCTTTTGTCTATACTACTCCGGTTCAGATTCCACAAGTATGTTTTGTCTGCAGATGTGGAAAAAATGTATAGACAAATTGTTGTTCACCCGTCGGATAGGTATTTACAACAAATTGTTTGGCGTGACAATGTGCATGATCCTATTAATGTTTATCAATTGAATACCGTCACATACGGTACGGCGAGTGCACCGTTTCTTGCAACACGGTGTCTTAAACAAATAGGACTCGACAATAAGAACCCTAAAATATCTGAAATTATTAGACATGATTTCTTCGTTGATGACCTTTTGACGGGTGGGAGTGACCTAAATGAAGTAAGGTTCATTAGGACTGAAGTCACCAAAGCACTTGCTGCGGCACGCATGCCATTGAGAAAATGGAAGTCGAACGAGCCTCAGCTGGTATCAGATGCTAGTCCTGCCTCGTTCGACCTAAACATTGGATCGAATGAACCAGACAAGTTGCTCGGACTAGGTTGGTATGTCATGTCTGATGAGTTAGGATTTCCCTTAAGTTTAGACAAGTCTTCAATTGGACACACCAAGCGCGATATACTATCCGTGATTGCACGCATTTTTGATCCCTTAGGTCTATTAAGCCCTATTGTTGTCACAATGAAAATATTAATGCAGAGATTGTGGCTTGACAAGTTGGCTTGGGATCAACCGTTACCCAATCAAATTAGTCAGCAGTGGGATGTTATAATTAAATCATTGCCGCTGTTAAATGAATTTCGCGTACCGCGTATTATAATTAGTGATTTATATAAGGATTTAGAACTTCACATATTTACAGATGCTTCTGAGTCTGCATACGGTGCTTGTGTGTATGTCCGCACAATTAATAAAAGCGGTAGGAAGCTAATCCGTTTACTAATCTCCAAAAGTCGAGTAGCTCCCATAAAACCCACAACAATTCCACGGTTGGAGTTGTGTGGTGCTGTTGTTGGTGCTCGTCTGTACGAGAAGGTGGTAAATTCACTTCGAGTGGCAGTCAGTCGAGTCTACTGCTGGACCGATTCAACCATCGTCTTGGGATGGTTGCAGATGACACCTACCAAACTTCAGCCTTTTGTACGTAATCGCGTTGCTGAAGTTTTGGATAAGGCGGGTAATTGTACCTGGAGACACGTCCCAACCGACATGAACCCAGCAGACCTAATATCCCGAGGTGTTGATATTAGTTATCTGCAGGGGTTGGATTTGTGGTGGTCCGGTCCATATTTTTTAGCATTAGATTCGACTGAGTGGCCTCCTCATGTTACCTACCAAGATACACTACCGGAGACTCGGCCAAATGTAGTTTTTAGTGCTTATATAAGCAATACTAAAGTTGAGGGTATTATTAATTTTTCTCGATTTTCTAATTACTCTCGCCTAATACGTTCAGTAGCTTATGTTCTTAGATTTATAAATTCATGTAGGAAACGTTATCCAAAACAAAGTTATTTATCAGTGGATGAGTTACAAGCTGCATTGAATGTTGTTATTATTATAAGTCAGTCTGAATCATTCCCTGAGTATAAATTGCTTTTAAATAAAAAGAGCTTACCTCCAAAGAGCCCTCTTTTAAAATTCAATGCTTATTTAGACAAAAATATAATGCGCGTAGGAGGAAGGCTCGATAATTCTAATTTTAATTTTGACAAAAAACACCCAATCTTATTACAGTCCACTCATATATTTACAAAATTATTATTTCACTATGAGCACATAAGGTTAAATCACGCTGGCCCTAATTTGTTACTAGCGTCCATTAGGGAATCTTACTGGCCGATAGGAGGTCGCAACTTGGCGAGGAAATGTTATCATAAGTGTGTCCTGTGTCATCGCTTAAGCGGAAGGGTTGTAACGCCCATCATGGGAAACTTACCTCAGGAACGTCTTCGTCCAGGTTATGTCTTTCAAAGCACCGGCGTCGACTATGCTGGTCCGATTTTGTGCGCCAGTCGTCAAGGTCGTGGATGCAGGCTAGTAAAGGTATATATAGCCATTTTCATCTGTTTTACCACTAAAGCAGTTCATTTAGAACTCGTTGGCGATTTAACTAGCAATAGTTACTTACTAGCGTTGCATCGATTCATCGCCCGGAGAGGAAAGCCAGTTGATATTTTTTCTGATAACGGTACCTCATTTGTCGGTGCTTACAACGACTTATCTAAATTTTTAAAACAAAACAGTTTGTCCTTGGGTGAAAGTGCATCCAATGATGGAATACGGTTTCATTTTATACCCGCTTATACCCCTCATTTTGGTGGGCTCTGGGAAGCGGGCGTTAAGTCAACCAAGTACCATCTTCAACGAGTGTTGGGTAATAGTCATTTGACGTTTGAGGAGCTATACACCGCCCTCACTAAGATTGAGGCAATTTTAAATTCTCGTCCATTGACGCCCCTGTCTTCGGATCCATCAGATTACATGCCACTTACGCCAGGCCATTTTCTTATTGGACGACCGCTGACTTCTCTACCACAGCCTGAATACCTGGATCATCATCCTCACCATCTGACCCGATTTCAAAGGATTGAGCAACTCCGTCAACACTTTTGGAGCAGATGGAGTAAAGAATATGTAGCAGAATTGCAGCAGCGAACAAAATGGCGCTCATGCAAAGGCAACTTGAAGCTGGATTCCCTGGTGGTAATCAAAGAAGATAATTGCCCTCCACTTAAGTGGAAACTTGGAAGAGTGGTGGCTGTACATCCAGGGATAGATGGTGTCGCTCGCGTGGCTGATATCCGGACATCGACAGGTGTTCTTCGGCGCGCTTTCAATCGGATCTGTCCATTGCCTGAAGAAGAGTCTGGTTGAAACTGATGTTTCAACGCCCGGGGGCATGTTGAAGCGCCTGCTTCTGGAATTGCGGCAAATGTTGTTGTTGGGTTGATTGCGTATGTTTTGTAACCTTGAGATCTTCACTTGTCCGCTGTACACTGTGCCGACGGGTTCGGAGTAAATTCCTTTTTTTATTAAACATTGTTTTAATTGATACACAGTCATCCTTGAAGTGCCTATTAGTTCACCCACTGCGTGTCGGATTCTAAAATTATTTTTGTTTATTCTGAAGGCTAGACTCAAGAGTGAAATATACTATTTAATATCAATTTATACCCATCAGCTTGCCATAAATATATATTTTTAATGTTAATGTACTGAAATGTCATACAATGTTTAACAAAAATGTACACGGGACGGGACGGAGAATACTGCTTCACGGGAAACTATAAAAAAATTAAATTGAGAGGGGAAGCGGGGAATGAGCACTCTATATGTGCCTTTACACATTTTGTATGAAAGTCTGTCTTTAAAATTAGAAGGGTACCTAAGAGGTTTTCACGCGGACGAAGTCGCGGGCGACTGCTAGTATTAAATATAGGTCCATTATTCTATTTGCTAGAATACTAATATAAACTTTTCATTTAAAACAATTGTGAGTGGCGCTGCCAATGCGAATTTGAGATGGTTCCAATATTTAAGTCCGCCCGCAGACTCTTTTGTCCAGGTGTCAATAAATTATTTCTGATCATGAGGTTTTGGGCTGGAATATGAAATATTGTAAATAGGTATTGGGCTTTTTATTCTTCCAAGAAATCAGTACCTCAGAAATCAGTAGAAATCAACCTTAGTAGCACCCCGGAGCAATCATTATTTTTATTTTTTTATATATTATACAAAATTAACCAACCAACGGGTTCACCCGCATTGATCCCGTTTCCGTGGTAGTATCTAGAAATCCGTTCAATGTGCGAAATGAGTAACTATGCTAAATTTCGAAATTCTAAACCTCTAGGTTGGAAAGTGTAATGTGTGTATTTGTTCTGTGGCGGTCTCATGCGTTGGGGCTGTCATTAACCTGTCAGTTGTAATTAAATGGCGCTTCTCAGCTGTGTGCTCGTTTCAACAGAACTCCTTAAATATCTCTCAGAAAGTTGGTGGTGTTTTTAATGCCCTACCTCGTTACGAGGAGCGAGAAGAAGTAGGAGGTCGAATGAACGTTATGACTTCCGTCCGAGTTTTTTGCTCTATCATTTATTTATTAACAATTTTTTTTTTAATTTTAAACAATGCTTATAAAACAATCATAAAAAACACCATTAAAAATTTATTTATAAAATCCAGTCCGCCTGCTGGGGGGACCGGGGGTCCAAGCAACCGGTGGTCAGGGCTCCAGAGTGAGGAACCTCACAATACGCGCCGTTTCAAGAATAACCGCCTTCTGTATCCGACCCTTGATCCAACAACTAAGCGAAAGCTTTTTAAGATATTGGTCAAAGCTTTTCGCTATAAGACCGTTGACTGAAACGACTAGAGGAACAATCATCGTTAAATCAACATTATTTATCCGTCCGAGTTATTATTATCATTGACATTAGATACCTAGTAATTGTTTAAGATTCAAAAATTATTACACTGGGTCCAACTAGTAGAGTGGTGGGTATGAGCTGCAAACCGCTTCACCTAAAAAGAATGGAGAAGCAAAGAAGGCTAATCAAATAGATAACTATGACGTATTTATGACATTTCAAAGGTTGGCAACCCTGTATTTATGTGAGGATTTGAGGAAAATGGAAGATAGTATCACATCCAATAGGTAATGGGGGATGAGAGTGAATGTTTTTGTATGTTCACTCATTGATTTTCCACGTGTCTACCTCGTATAGTCTACCTACAAGCGAACACCCGCGGTATCGTCCACGTAGAAACCTCAGTTATTATGTAAACTATACATACAAATTGACTGCCTCATTGTCTAGTGATTAAGCTAGTGACATAAGCTCGCCATTATGCATTGGAGAGTGATAGGTCTGTGCTGAATATCCCTTCTTCTACAAGAAAATAGGCCTAGTCCGTAATGGGCTGACAATAGGCTGATATTGATGAATCGTCTAAAGGTCAAGAAGGCTGTAAGCTTTTTCTCTAAGCTCAGCTATCTAAGCTTACAGAGGGCATTAAAATAAAATAGTAGAAAAAATATTTTTGACCATCTTTGAACTACATATTTATTACTTCATATATAACATTGCCTATAATACACACAAAATAAAAAAATTTTAACAAAAAATAAAAACGCCTTCAAAACGTACTAAAAAGTAAAAAATAACTACGTCATTTACTTACTTAATCACATCTATGAAGACGGTGCCATCCAAGTTTAGGTAGCCTTTAAAGTGGAGAGCTCGGGTGGCACCAAGTTTAGGTAGTCTTTAAAGTAGAAAGCTCGGGTGGCACCGACTTCATAGATGTGATTAAGTAAATTAAAGTAAGTAAATGACGTAGTTATTTTTTACTTTTTAGTGCGTTTTGAAGGCGTTTTTATTTTTTGTTAAAATTTTTTTATTTCATACTTTTTGGTGATTTATCAACAACGAACGTACTAAAGAACCTACTCGAACTAAACCATAAGTACGAATATTCACTAGCTAGTTATAACATTCCGAAATCCCTGCAAATCTGCCTATAAAGTTTGAAGAGTTTCCTCGAGTTTTCGTAGATCTCATCATCGGATCATGACTTAGTAAACATTAAACCAACTGGAAACTATAACTAACGTTTAGAATGAGCTAAGTCTTAATTAAAAAATTAAACCCAGCCGTATGACAGTAGCCATTATTTCTATAGTACCAACTTTACCAACCTTACCTTAATTTATTGTCAATAGACAATAACACCTGTCTACGATGTACCTTCCGAATCGGTGGTTGAGACACTACGTACTAAAAGACACGTATTAAAAGCGCTTATAATTCAGCCAACTTGAAATAAATGCTTTGAAAGCTGTGTGCGGACTCCCTTGCTATTCGTACTACTCATAATATAACGTCACATAATAAGTTTCCGTTATCTTACAAACTTTTTATGTGTTGATAACTTTTCAAACAAGAGACATAAAACTGACGAGCGTGTCTCTAACAGTTTTGATGGTGTTTTTATTATTCGCCAGTTTTTACCCGCAAACGAAGGATAAGTGATTTTTGTGCGGACGAAGTCGCAGGGGACTGCTAGTAATTTTTTTTATTTTTTTTAAATTCGTGTTTGGAAACATAAAAAATTCCTACTTTATAATAATGAAGGTCAAATCAAACAATTTGTTTGTATACAAAAATGGGTTTGTAATCGTCTAAACTTTTAGTCGTAAAGACTTGTCTAAAGAAACAACTGCCTCGTAAGTCTAGTATATGAATATGTGGCTTCGATTACAAGATCCTTTGTTCGATCCTGGGTCGGGTAGTTTTTATAAAGAACACAGTCAGACAGTAAAATCTAAGCCCGAAGTTGGTGGTGTTCCCGAGCCTCGAAGAGCAAACACGTTAAGCTGTCGGTACTGGTAACTATCATAAAGATCTGATAGTAATCTTTTAAAAAATAAACTATACCACATTAGGCCTAAGCGGTAAGTCTACGTTCCATATTGTAACTTCTACAAGAAGTGAGGCCTGAACTTTTAGTGGGCACTAAATAGCCTGAAAATAACAGGCGACTCTACATGTTCGCGCCGATCGTTTGTATTCCTCCATCGTGACTAATGGTGTAGGAGAGCCATAACTTTGTAAGCCTATAACGACAAACATTCATGGCATTTGGCTCAGTTTTCCTTACATTCAAGACAATATAATATAAAATCATAATTTACATTATACAATTTATATGGTTTGGAAAAATTTTTAACAAAAAATAGAACCGACTCAAAACGCACTTAAAAGAAAAAAATAACTGTGTCATTTAGTTGCTTTAATTAATGAAGTCGGTGTCAGCAAGTTTAAGGAACATTTATTTAACGCAGTAGTAACAGTAAAGCAGTTTGTGGGTTCTAGGTAATGTTTTTACAGTAGAAACCTTGGCTGGCACCGACACCTAGATATGCTTAATTAAATTAAAGCAACTAAATGACACAGTTATTTTTTAGAGTTTCTTCAATTTTCCCAGGATATCATCATCAGATCCTAACATGATGACAATGGGACCACCTTGGAAGTGTGCCCTTTCTAATAAAAAAAGAATTGTAAAAACTCTGTAAAAAGTTATGCGTGGTCATACATAAAAAAAAATATATACGTGTCGAATTGAGAACCTCCTCCGTTTTTTTTTAATCGGTTAAAAAGGAGCCTCCAACCACCCATCATGTCTATTTAATGCAAATATTCCTGACTCCAACATAATAATAATAACTATACAGTAAGTGTGAGCACGACTCTACCTTAACCAATTTGAATCTATGTATTTTTTAGGGGTCTAAGACAATCTGACGCTTACAAATTCCGTCATATAAAAAAAAATTATTAAAAAAATTTAACCGTCTTCAAAACGCACTAAAAAGTAAATAATATTGCGTCATTTAGTTGCTTTAATTTACTTAAGCATATCTATGAAGTCGGCGCCATTTAAGTGGAAGGGAGGTTTATTTAACGAAGTAGCAAAGCACTTTGTGGGTTCTGAGTAACGTCCTTAAAGTAGACAACTAGGCTGGTACAAACTTCATAGATATTCTTAAGTAATTAAAGCAAGTATATGACAAGATTATTTTTATTAACATTACCCTTCCTTTTAGCTTCGTCGTAGCCGGGTAAAAATAAGACTAGACTTTTTTTTAGAGATTGGATTATAATTTTCCACAAAACAAAAATGAACTTAGTACAAGGCTGCACTAAGAAAATTAAAATGAAATAAAAGCTCGCAAGCGTTGATTTATACGCAGAGTATAATCAGAGAGAACTCGAGCTTTTTCGCGTAACTAAGCAGTGGACGCTGCTTATTCGTTTTATGCACAATTTTCATTTGTTTTGTGTAAAATAAGAAACTTATTACAAAATGCAACATTTCATTATTACAGTTTATGCAAATAAACAAAGATTAAACATTAGATTCATTCCTTGTTAGCGTCCATGACAAACAGGATTGTAAAAATGTATTATGTAAGTATATGTACCTTAAGCCAGACTCAGATTCGTGGGTAAACTTGCGGGCGTCCGCTAGTCATAACTGTCTACATTGCAGTATTGTTAGAGAGGTCAACGACATGAGATAATGCAAGGTATAAAACTATAATATTTCCTTCGTTCAAGTCGCAGTAATCTATTAACTATTAATAAAATACGGTTCAGTTGCTGAAGTATAAAACGAGAGCGTGACTCTCGGCTCATAACATTTTTATCAACTGGCGAATTAGGGTTGCCAAATTCTTTATTTATTCTATTAAATTTGTCATGTCTTTTTTTAATCTCTTGCATGGCGTGTACAACCTTTCAGATATTTTCAGTGATTTCATTAGGTAATCAGATTAAGTTAGGTTAAATTGTTCAGCAATAGTTGTTTTTACTTTGGTTTTATTTTGTTCTACATTAATTACCATAATTATTAATTAACATGACAATTAGCAGAATTCGCCTTCCGAGCTGATAGTAGTCACAACTACAAAATAATCTAATTTTCGACTGCGTTTTAAAAGTCTACTTGAAATATAAGTGATTTGATTTTATTTGATTTGAAATATTTTTATATTATTTTTTATAATAATACAGTTTAACAGTGGGCAGTTGTTGTCGTCAAAAATAATTAAATGTACAGGTATTTTAAGCTAAATCATCAATTTATTGTATGTTAAGTTTAGGTCATCCTCTTATAGTATAAAATCGTATTATACTAGTAGATAGTTTCAGTACCTATTGGCTGACTTTGACAGAGACTGTATTGTGATAGTCAGCCTGACACGTGAAGTAATTTCAGAAATTCATTATTATCATTATCAGCCAATTAACGGCCCACTACAGGGCTAGGCCTCCCTCCTTATAAGAGAGGGGATATGGAGCGCTGCTCCAATGTAGGTTGGCGGGCTTAGGGTGATAATGTTTCATTTATTAACGTTACCTCCGTGGGGCAGTGGTATGCGCGGTGGATTTATAAGACAGAGGTCCTGGGTTCGATTCCCGGCGGGGCAGATTGAGATTTTTCTTAATTTGTCTTGGTCTGACTGGTGGGGGGAGGCTTTCGCCGTGGCTAGTTACCACCCTACCGACAAAGACGTATCGCCAAACAATTTAGCGTTCCGGTACGATGTCGTGTAGAAATTGAAAGGGGTGTGGATTTTCGTCCCACTTCCTAACAAGTTAGCCGGCTTCCATCTTCAGATGTTGTAGATATTAGTAGTAGTGTTAATGATAGACCGGGAACGAAGGCTTAACTTCAGAAATTAGCGAACAATAATATAAGCATAGTCTTTGAGTTCTCTTTATGCCACCTTACAACTATAATTTCATTAAGTTAAAAATTTACAGAGGAGGAACACAAACGTTTTGTATTATACTTTATTTCCGTAATGTAAGCTAGTCATTTTTCAAAGTTAAGGAACCTCGAGAGAGTGCTGAAATCCTGACGTCATAAGTTTAACCCTAGCGGTCCTGAGGGACACAATTTCCTGCAGAGTGGCAACCCTTGTTCGTAGCGAGTACAGTTTATCGTTGCTTAACGACCGTTAAAACTTATTTGATATTGTTCGCAACGGTAACGAGCAGTAAAGCCTTAACAGCTGATAGTTGCCGTGATGGATCTGGGCCAATTTGGAGTTAAGATATTAAAATTACGACTATTACTGTGGATTCTAGCCATTTTGAAGCTTTCAGTGAAAACTTTTTTAATGGTCTTTGTGCGGTTACGGTTCTTAAGGTCTTGGGTTCAAAAACAGGATCAGGCATTTTATTCAGATATTAAACTGCTTAAACCGTCTCGATTAGAATCATTTACTGTATATTATTTATAGAGTCAAAGAATACAGTGATCAGCCTAAGAACCCATATTGGAGCACCGTTGTGACTCCTAATTCCTCTCCTTAAAAGAAAGTCCATAAATATTAAATTTTTGGTATTTTTATTGAACTACTTGTCCTAAGTTGCAAATTAAAAAATGTTCATATCGCACCCCTGATGGCCCTTGACTTTTGAGTATAACACCTGTGATTTGTCATTTCAATACCTTCGACCAATAAATCAGATTCAAAACTATTACCAATATTCGCGGCTAGATGTCTCTGTATACTTATATTGTTGAACGAGTGACCCCACCCCCCTCGTATCCAAAACAGCGACAACGCCAGTTGGGACCAAATTTACAAGTGGAATGCACTTACCAGGCTTAAACAAATAGAAGTTATTTTGGGTTACGCCCATATTGTTGAAATTTGATAGAGCATTATTTCGAATTGTCACCATTTTGATAGTTAGTGCTGAGTTAATTATTGGAACATTTTGAGTTGAACCAGTATTACTGGTAAGGTGAATACAAAAAAGGGCCAACTTAAAACGAAAATCACCAATATAGGTTCAACTCAAAATAATACAAAAATATATACACAAATTGATAAGCTATAAGGAAACATCTATCAAAATGCATTATTGAGACCCAGCCCTTTATTAAAACCCAAGATTCTTATATATCACATTCGCAAAATAAAGCATACACTATACAGAAACGCCACGGACTTGGCAATCAGTTTTTTCCTCTCTGCAAATTTTAAATTAATTCCATAATCGATATATTATAATGAAAATAGCTTAATTAAAAAACCCAGTGTATTAAGCTATTGGTTCTCGTCCACCAAACAAATGTTTGTCCAAACCGTAATTAAAGTGCGGCCTTTTCGTCGGTAATTAAATTTGTAAGTGATCACTCAGCGGTGTGATGGGCCAAGTTCGTTCCGACTTGGTTGAAAGAAAAACTTTCCTGATTGGGGAAGTTTAGACTGATTGCTGCATAGTTCTATCTTTTCGGTTTCTGTACTTCATTAATAACTGCTTTGCTAGTTCAGTGGTTAGCCTGTGATGTATGTAATAAGCTTTTGGGTAAAAATTCTCCAGTTGTATTGGAGGTTTTTTATTAATCCTGGTCCTATATACTTGATAGCGATGTGTAAAGAGTCAAACATGGTCATAGTGCCACGACAGCACAGGAAAGCTGTCGATGTTAATTTTTTTTTTATCGACTACAACTTCACCCTTGACTGCTATCACACCTGATGTTAAGTGATGATGCAGTCTAAGATGGAAGCGAGCTAACTTGTTAGGAGTGGGAGGAAAATCCACGCCCCTTTCGGTTTCTACACGACATCGTACCGGAACGCTAAATTGCTTGGCAATAAGTCTTTGTCGATAGGGTGGTAACTAGCCACGGCGAAAGCCTCCCACCAGCCAGACCAAGACAAATCTCAATCTGCCCAGCCGGGAATCGAACCCAGGACCTCCGTCTTATAAATCCACCGCGCATACCACTGCGCCACGGTGGTCGTCAAAATAGACTGATGATGACGATGACCTAAAAAAAATATAGCAGGTATCGAATAGCAGTGGTTATTCCGTAAAATTAAATATTATTATAGTTTTCAGTACAATAAACTTTGGAGTAAGTGATTTACGTTTACGTTATATTAACTTTTATTGTTCTTTATTACTGAATATTTCAATTAAATTATTTTTATTGGTTAAAACAAAACATGCCATAAACTGAGGTTCTAATAAGAAACGAATAGTGTATTAAATTCCAAGCTCTCTGTTAGATACTCGGAATAACAATGCCCTGCTGAACCTTCAAGGAAGCGTTAAATAATACATGTAATATTGATAACGAATAGAACTAATATTTTTTGACACATGGTGTCAAATGTAGCTCGAAATAGTGCGTAAAATACCTTGCTTTATATGTTCTTATAGGATATTTTTAGATCGTATGTTTATTTAAATTAATTTGCAAAACTTGTATCTCTGCAATTACAAGCTTAATTAATTACTATACATGTTATTAATTAATCTTGATTATAAACTAACAAAATTGTTTATAATACATTCGTAGTTTTGATGACTAAGCATAGTTATCTATGTGACTTCACGGTTAATCCAATGATGGCCTCAAGATGGCCTGATTGTTGTTTTGCATCTCTTTCAAACGAAATAATTTGCTGCAACGAAAGTATTTAAGTAAAATAATGCGAAAAAATAAAAAATATGCTACACAAATAAAAAATTAACTAAATATTTGTATTAATAACTTCCAAACTTGGCTGTCATATTGTGGTGTGTACAGCTTCCACACTGTTACGTAATAGACTAGATAGACAATATGTAATACATGAGAACTTTAAAGGTTAATTTTCAGAGCAATTTCCATTTAGAGCATCTCTACCTCCATTTTAATCTTGTAGTCAACCTTTATGCTGTTCAAACTCGTAAATACCTCGGCTAAAATTAGTACCTCCTCGACCTTGTATGTATACTCGACCTAAGAGAGCTCAGACAAATTTCTCGTTAAGTCCCCACAAATTGGCAATTCACATTATGAGGCCCCTCCAAAGATTATAAAACCAAAGTTAATAAAACGCTAAAACTTGATAACTGCGCGACTCATAAATGGCCATTAGGTTGTGCCTTTGAATTTTTATTAGACGTCCTTTGTGATGTTTTTTATTTAAAAAATAATTTATATGTAGATCGGGAGTCAGTGGTAGCCAGGGCTTATCGTTTATTAAAACTGAAAGATTGTCAGCTGAAAAATCATCTTTATTACTTTGTAAGATATTGCTAGGTAATAAAGGTATATCTGTAGAGTATGGAAACATGACAGTGTTGGGCAGCAGCAAATTAAATTAATAAAAATAAAAAAGTGTAGAGTAAAAATTAAAAAACTAAAAAATGTTTTGCCTGATCCGAAGATACAAACCACCCGCGCGTGAATACGATCTAATGTAGTGCAAAGTGTAAAAATGCGTATTAGAAATCAAGACAAAAATGCTTTGTACGAATCCGAGCCCGATTACGAATAAAATAATAATTGTATTGGAATCAATGATTGGAATTGTAAAAGAAATACGAAACTCTCGGCGTAAATACCTACTCTCGAAAAATACATCCCTCCCGGCAGTCCCGTAAAAAGAAACTCAACGTGAAGAAACCCCGTGAGAAGCTGTAGCAAGCAAGCTATTACCTTGTAAATAAATAAAGACAACCTTTTCCCCTTTTCCTTCAGTTTAGCCCCTAATCCGAGATCCCTGTCGGCGGCGAGATTGGCTTTCGGATCGGATCCCTCTCTCTTAACCGATATGCCCGAGAGTTTTATACACAATACAAAATAAAATAATAGGCGTTATACATTTTTCGCTAAGCTTCTTTTTCACTAAATCCCGTCTCAGCCGGAAAAGCGCAAATTCATTTTAAAAACATACTTAAAGGACGGACTTTGGGAGTCCAAAAGCTTAGACTACCAAAGTCCACGATCAACACCCATCTGCTTCCAGCGACTTTCTAAACCCGTTTGATGTCTTTCGTCCAACTAGCAGGGAGTTGACGAATATTGTATACGTAATATACGTTGTTGTATGAATGTAGTAAGTAGTATAGTATTGTGTAAGGTACAAAGGTTTTTACGATATACGTAGCGCATGGTATGACATGGTTGATTTATAAGACGAAGGTCCTGGTTGATGTTCCGCAGATTGAAGATCTTGCTTAATCTTCTTTCTACCTAGTGAGGCTTTCGCGTGACTACTGATCACCCTACCGACAAAGAAGTATTCGCGAAGGATTTAGCGTTCCGGTACGATGTTCGTGAGAACTGAAAGATTTGATTTTGCGCCTCGCGACTAAAATTTGCCCGTTTCCATCGCTTACACTGCATCATCCTTAACATGGTGCAATAGCATGTATGTAGTAAGTAGTATAGTATTGTGTAAGGTACAAAAACCAAAAGTTTGAATAGGTAGGGAGAACAAAATGAGCAGTAAGTGTTGACGCGTCTTAAAAGATTCCCTTAAAATCTATTCCGTGTAAGTTCAGAGTCGAAGTTTGTTTTGAGTTTTCCAGCTGATTCACAATGTACTCTGCACCAGCACTGTAAATCCACAGAATGCTGAATTTACACCTTAGTGAAATTGTGGTCTCTTAGTTCATTGTTTTAAATCCATATAGCTATCCTAATAAAAATGTACAAAGGTGAAAATTTAGGCCTTTTGTACAATCCATTACGCACTTATATTATATGGGTATCTACGGTCGCTGTTTGCCCATTCGCTACAAAATAATTTCAGTGTCTGTAAAATAATAGCTAGGTGTATAACAAGTATATTATTTTCATAATTCCGCGACAAAGGTCCAATATAAATAACAAACGAGCCACGGGTTGATGTAAAGTGACCCTCCTACCTGCTCGTACTTCAAACGAAGCGCTGTCGTAATCCTTTAAACTCGGAAAACTTTGTGACAGCTTTTCTTCTCTGCTGATGAACAAAGTCACTGATTACTGTGTGATATAACATTTAGTTGACTAAATACTGCAATAACGGGCTTCCGAAATATTGATATTTTGTGTAAATTATTTTTATGTGGAAAATTTTAATAAATTGACAGGTTGTGCTCGAGGGTTGTCTATGATGGGACGAATGTAATTTTCAGTATTTTTTTTACTACGACGTCATGTCTTTATAGATTAGTACTGGTACACAATTAAAAAAATTGGTTGTCTGTAAAGTATATTAACCATAGTCTAACCTGAAATGTCCTATGAAAATACGATAGAATACAGCATTGAATTGGTTATTAAAATTTTCAATTGAAGTATATTTTTATAAATATTAATTTAAATTAATAAAATAATGATTTTGAATTTTATAAATTGATATTTTAAATTTACAATAAATATATTAAGTTTTAATTTAAAATTAATATATTTAATAATTATGTTTAATAACGGATTTCCATGGCTACAAGAAAAAGGCGATTGGGGTAGACCCCATTCTGCCTCGATTAAATGTCAAGAGTACATAGAACGCCTCAAGCGAGGTAACGACACATGATCTACATGGCGCCACATGAAGCCGACTCTATCGAATATAAGACGTGGACACGAAAATGTAAAGAACAAACCAGTCCAATAGTTGACGAAATAAGCAGGTAATTCATGTAAGGTGAGGCAGAAAATAAACGCTTATAACAAAACAATACTTCGTAGGGTCTACAAAGAATGTTTTATAATGCGCCGCCACCTGCCTAACGACTGCCTACGCCAACAACTTGAGGTAAATGTGTCATATTTCATGTATTTATAATTATATCGGCCACAAAACACAGCAATGTTGCTAGTTTTAGCTAAAAAGAACCTTCCACATTTTTACTGTCATATCAATATCAAAGTGTAACACCAATGAATAAAGTAACTATCCCGAGGGGTTCGACCTTTTCGTACGAGTCCAAATCATGTATTTCTTTAGGTTTTTTTTTGTAAAATAACGAATATCAGTAATTTGTGAGACATTCGCTGTAGGCGAGTCTCGACGGAGTGTATTTTCTGTGCGCAATTCAATTATTTTCGTTTCATAGATTCCGTAATAAAATATGATAGCCAATTTCATTTTATTTTTATCTGCCTCGTTGTAGCAGTGTTTAGCTTATATGGCTTTGGGTCACGACGAATCTGCCTGCTGTGTCGGTGGTAGCGTCACTACAAACAGTCACTTGTTTGATCACTCATGTTTCGACGACCTTCGTGGCGCAGTGGTCCGATTGAGATTATACTCTTAATTGATCCTGATCTGGCTAACTTTACTGATCCTGAGGGCTTTGGCTGCGGCCCTGACGGTAAAGACGTTTCGGTACGATGTCGTTCAGAAACCGAAATGGGTGTGGATTTTCATCCTACTCCTAACAAGTTAGCTCGCTGCTATCTTAGATTGGATCAACACTTACCATGAGATGTGATTGCAGTCAAGGGCTAACTTATAAAAAAAAATAAACTTGACGTTTCAAAAGTTCTTGAAAACTACCCACATTCCCACATGAAATAAATGAATTTTGAATTTTAATTTGACATCTCAGTGTCATCCCTGTGTCGGACTATAAAATATTCAGCTTTTCTTGCGCCCAGGATTTTTTAAAAGTTTTCAGTACAATTCTGGTTCCGGAGTAGACAAGTTGGTGTCCGTTTATTTCTGCCGCCAAGCAGCGTTGCTGTATTCCGGACAGAAGTGAACGAATGCTGGTTTAATTCGTTTAATTAAGGCTCGTAATATAAGATTTACTTACTAAAATCGAGAAAGGTATGCTGAGATGGTGGTGCTCATGTAGAGAGATTGAATGAAAGGAAATTTACGTAAGGGATTTATAAGGGGAAAGTGAATGGGGATGTTGGAAGGGGAAGACAAAAGCAAGCTCCTAGGTCAAATTCAGGACATTCTGATTAAAGGCCAGATCAAAAATATCCCTCACTGACGTATTTGTATGAAAGATGTAATGAAATTGGAAGAAGCGAGAGATATATGCTAAGATCGTGGTAAGTGAAAGGTCGTGGCCTCTGCCTACCCCTATGGGGTATGTATTTATGTATGTATATGTCGGAAATCAAGATAAGATTTATTTAAAGTGACATATGTTGGTGAACTAAGATATTGTATCCTAAAGCGAGCTTTATCGGCGAACACGGGTGTTGCATCATTGTTCTTTGTAATTCAATAACTCAATTGATTCTTTTTTATTTGTTGATGCGAATGTGGATAAAGTTTATTGGCAGGGATGTAGACAATGGGAAAAGTAGGGCCGAGGCCCGATAGTCAGTTTACGGACAGATAGTGAGTGTTACGGTTCATTCGAAACCTGAGGGTATACGTGAGAATACTGCGATGGACAGTTGTGTGTTGAGGCTCAGTGGCGCGTGGCGGTCAATGGCCATACCGCCACGACAAACCTATCGTTCGCCATAATGCTATAGTGAGTTAGTTAGTGATTAAAGCGTAATGTAGTGATTAATGTGTGCCTATAAATTTTCTCGTGTTTATTTGCTCGAGTACCCACGACATGCAGTGTGATTGAAATAAAGAACATGCCCACAATGACGAGACAGCTAATCTCCCTTCGTCATAATACATAATATTAAAGGACGTTTTTCTTGCATGTCCTGCAAAGTGTTGTTTTATTTATAGGTAATGGTTCTCCACATACGATCTGTTGAGCCATTTGCTTGCTAGGAGGATTGAATTATTATAGGAATTATTACTTAATCAATTGGAGATTTAGGATAATTATCCTTAAAAATATTAAGAAAGCCGAATCTTTCATATTTCAAATTGCATGAGCTGAAAATTCATGTTAGACTAAATTTAGAAAGAGGTTTTCTTCTGTACTCCCACCTAATCCTTTTATAAAGGGTTCGGATACATAATTTCGGTTACGGTAGACGCACAACCACTCTAAGGGTGTTGTGTTTTATCATATTTCGGAATAAATTTCATTTTCACGTCGACATGCTGTGAGCGTGACAAAAACGTAATAAAGGGCCACGCTCACCGGGCCCTGTATTTGCACAATATTGTTTATAAATTAGGACCACGTTGGGACTATGCGTGAATTTTCGATTAGGTGTTTGACGTGAAATGAATATTGATGATTTTTATGGGTTAATTTTATAAGTTTTAAACTTTGAGCGCCTTGCCGTCTCTCCTTGACAAAATCTGCTTTTCGACGCAGTGGTAGAGTCACTACGCATTAACAGACTTGAGTTTGCAAAAGTATTTTTAACTTTGGCTGCAAAACACCTGGTTGTTAGGTTTTGATCCAATCTAAGATAGTAGGGGGTAACTTAATAGGAGTAAGATGATATCCACAAACCTCTCAGTTTCTACACGTTATCAAACCGGAAAGATAAGGTGGTAAATAGTCTCGGCCAAAGCTTTTTTTTTTTATCGACTACAAGTTGGCCCTTGACTGCTATCACACCTGATGTTAAGTGATGATGCAGTCTAAGATGGAAGCGGGCTAACTTGTTAGGAATAGGAGGAAAATCCACACCCGTTTCGGTTTCTACACGACATCGTACCGGAACGCTGAATCGCTTGGCGATACGTCTTTGTCGGTAGGGTGGTAACTAACACGGCGAAAGCCTCCCATCAGCCAGACAAGACAAATTAAAAAAAATATCAATTTGCCCCGCCGGGAATCGAACCCAGGACCTCCGTCTTATAATTTCACTGCGCATACCACTGCGCCACGAAGGTCGTCAACCAGCCAGACTTGAACCAATCAAGTAAATCTCAGCGGGAAATTGAACCGAGGATCTTCGTCTTATAAATCCATCGCGCATACCACTGCGCCACAGATGCCGTCATAAAATACATACGTACATATAGACATAACATCGCGCCATATTTTCGTAGAGGTAAGCGAGACCCCATCTCTCCACTTGCCAGGATCCTTGCAAACTAAGGAAGCTTCTTCCACTGTCATTAATCATTTTATGCTAAAAAATATAATATGTGAAGGCTACACATTATAAGCAGGCCCTGTAGTAGGACTTTAAAAAGCTTGTGATAATGATGGGTGCATCCCAGTAGTAGCCCATACCGTAGTTTTATAGAACTGTTGGGATACTTTCCGGGCTGTCAAATTATATCCCAATAGTTCTATATAGAACTGTAGTATAGTTTTTACTCTTGACTTTACTTATAGCATATAAGTTATAAACTTTATATTATTTTGATTGCTGTTTCAATTTGTTTTTAACAAAAAAAATGTCCCCTACGACAAAAGCTAAGTTGTTAAAACCAAGTAGTTGTTGTGTCTAAAAAATATTCCCTTATTTTAGAAGTTACAGGGGGGACACATTTTACCACTTTGGAAGTATCTTTCGCGCAAACTATTCAGTTTAGAAAAAAATGATATCAAAAACCTCAATTCCATTTTAAAGACGTTTTGTGCAATTTAAGCAAAGTTATATTCGATATAATATGTTTATAGATACTCTTAAATTTATGTGGACATTTATTATTGCAATCAAAAGAGATTCCATATTATATTTATATAAACTATAGATATTTTATATGTAACGTACAAACAAGATGTTGATATCGACATTTCTTTAATTTTATCCCATTAGTTCTATATAGAACTAATGGGACACTAAGCACTAATATGGTGTATCAACAGTTCTATAGAACTATAATTAGGGGGTAGGTACTACTGGGATGCACCCATAATGATGATGATGATGATAAATCAGAACTTAAGCAAAATTATTTATGATTGTACAAATTTTAAGATACTGTATTATGTATTTGAGCGATATAAACCTTCCCATAAGACTCTTATAACGAAATGTTACTGATATATGAACCAAATTGAGCACAATAAACCCTTTGCGCAAACCTTTGATCAAATATTCGCAATGAAATTACTTTGTAAGTCGTTTCATATAACGAATGCGATGTAAATTGAATTTCTATGTGTTTGCTCACAATAATAATTAAGTCGCTCGTATTTATTTTGTGTTATGAATCTCGTTGTGAGGGGCGAACACAAAATATTATGTTGTTACGTTACTGTATGACTGTAATAGGTTATGAATGTTGTTTTATTTTAATACTCTACTAGCAGAAGCTTGCGACTTTGCGCGCGATAGATTCTTAGTTAAATTATAGTCGTCATGAATATTAAATGAGAATATAATTATTTAAAAGTTCTTGTTTTGAGTAAAGGTAAATACAACGATTGTATTTCATTATTAATTATATAATAATTAAAGCTAATCAAGTTATAGTGTGTCGTAAAATACGGGCAAATAATATAACTAATTAAAATTATATTAACTTATTTTAGATGTATCTTTAGTCAAATCTATGACTTATTTTTAAAAGCTACCCTATAAAAGGGCCGGCAATAAACAGTCTGGCTCGCTCGCTGGCATCCGCCCCGCGCGGACGTCTGCCCGATACGCTCCGATCGCCGTCCCGGTCTGCCAACAGCGGCTCGCCCCGGTTCTCGGCAATCGTCGGATGTCGACGCCCGCACGGACAGATGCTCGATTGCTCCCACCCTTTTTATCCCCGATCCCAGTGCCAGTGCTTGTGATAGTGACGGTGACTGTGAAGTGTTCTGCGTCGTGATAGTGTAGTGTGTACCCTGGGTCCGGTAGCGTGAGTAACACACACATAGTGTAGATTAAGTACACCCTCGTCACCTAAAGGCGAGGACTCATTAGGGTCTCACCTTAGGTACACACCTCCCTGCCTCGGCGGGGAGGCCCAAGTTAGCGCCCGGGTCCAACATGGACCCAAAGACCTACGACCGACTTATAGTGGAGCACCTCATCAAGGTGCTCCAAAGCACCCAGCCAGGTTTCATCGAGAACCTGCTGGCTAAATACCCGATCGCCGCGAGTGTCCCTCAGACGCCGCCGACCCATGCCGGGCCTTCAGCCCAGCCCCCGACCGCTGCGCGTCCTCCTAAAGGACCGCAGCCCCAACCCGGGCCCGCAGCCCAGCCCCCGACCGCTGCGCGTCCTCCTAAAGGACCGCAGCCCCAACCCGGGCCCTCAGCCCAGCCCCCGACCGCTGACAAGTACGACTCTCCCGCGTCACCCGCTTTGCCGGAAGACAAGGGCGACGGCTTCACCGTCGTCCAAAACAAGAAGCGTAAGCTTCGAGCCCCCAAGGCTCAAACCCAACCGGCCCGCAAGGTGACCGTCACTGACGCACCACGCACCGCCGACGCCCTTTCATCCGAATCAGATTCGGAAATGGAGGACTCCCCGATGGAGGAGCCTCATAAGGAAAAAGTCCCTCCCCTTTTCATAAGGGATAAGGACGCCTGGATGAGGCTAGTGCCTCTGTTAGCCTCCCACCAGATTGAAGTCCCGACGGCCCGCCTAACGGCCATAGGCATTAGGGTCCAATGTCCGTCCAGCGACGTACACCGCCGCATCACCACCCTACTGAGGTCCAACTCAGTAGGCTATCACACGTACGCCCTCCAAGAGGAGCGTGTCCTCCGCGTAGTCGTACGCGAAAAACTGCTTCGCCCGTCCCAGGTGCGTAAAGTGCCTAGGTGACCACGGCACCATAGACTGTCCCCGCAAGGAGCCAGTCGCCGCTGTGCCCCCAAGCTGCGTGCTGTGTGGCCTCCAGGGCCATCCCGCGAATTATCGCGGATGCTCCAAGGCCCCACAGCCCGGCAAGCGAAGGGGCAAAGCGACGGGTCGGAAGCCTGCCGCCCCCAAAAAGCCCGCTGAGAAGTTTGTCCCCGCGCCGGTACCTAGTACCAACGCATGGGGCAAACCCCTCTACGGTGCGGCACCCGCCGCACCGGCACCCCCGCGGGCCGCCCCCGCCGCCCCTCCCTCCCAACCCAAGGCCCCTCAGGCCCAACAAACTCCCTCCCAAGGCCACTCCGCCTACATGGAGTCTTTTGACTACAGGGAATATGACATTTACAGCATAGAGCCCTCTGCATATCCGCCCAGAAGTTTAGGGATTACTTAAATGGCGTCTAAGGGCAGGTTGAAACCACACTCCCTTACAATAGTACACTTCAACGCAAACGGCCTTACCGACCAAATACTCGAGGTGCGCGAATTTGTGCGCACACATAAAGTAGATATCCTCCTAGTGCAAGAGACCTTCTTAAAACCTAGCAGACGCGATCCCAAAATAGGGAACTACATAATGATAAGAAACGACAGGACCGCCGCCCGTTTAGGCGGTACTGCAATATACTATAGAAGGGCTCTTCACTGTACCCCTCTTGATCCTCCCAATCTAACCAATATGGAAGCATCCGTATGTCAGGTGAGTATGACCGGCCATCAGTCGATCATACTAGCATCAGTCTATCTCTCCCCGTCCAAAGATCTTCTCGAGAGCGACCTTAAGTCACTCTTATCCCTAGGAGACTCCGTTATTCTGGCCGGAGATTTTAATTGTCATCACACTAGCTGGAATAGCTCAAGAAACAACGCCAGAGGACTCGTACTACACAGACTGACAGACCGTGAGGATCTTAATTTCCTAATCCACGCCCCCGACAAACCGACCCGAATTCCGAACAGCGACAGACTACGACCCGACACTCGGAGTGTACTCGACATAGCACTCTTCAAGAACATCGCACTTCAAGCGAGTCCTTCGGAAGTGCTATCCGAGCTAGACTCAGACCATCGCCCAGTCCTATTCCAGCTAGGTCCTCCCCCTCCCTCCGCGGCCCCCCCGACCACATCTATCATTGATTATGGGATGCTCTCAGAGCGTCTCAAGTCACTAGATTCAAATTTTCTATCCCAAATTCCTGACGAGATAGGGACCGTAGAAGAAGCACTCGCAGCTTCACAGAATCTCAATAATCATTTACGCGGTGCAATCACTGAATGCACAAAAGAGGTTCCTGCCCTCAGCACGAACACTCTACCTCCCGAATTGCGTGCTTTAAAAGCACAAAGAGATGCCCAACACAGACTCCGTGACTCAGTACCGACCAGACAAAATCGGAGCCTACTCTGGACCCTCCAGAGACGTTTTAAGCGCCGCTTAAGACAACTCCGTGACGGACAATGGGACGACAAGCTGAGACAGATCGAGCCATCGCACCTAGCGCATTTCTAATTGGCTCGCTCTCTCAAAGCCGACCCCGTCTCGGCCACTCCACCCTTAATTCGCCCCGACCTCCCGCCCGCGTTCGAGGATATCGATAAGGCCGAGTGCTTAGCAGACAGTCTGGAAGCACAATGCTCTCCAAGCACCACTTCCGTAGATCCAACTCACGTACACCAAGTTCACTCTGAACTTGCTTCCATCCTCTCGCTCCCTCCCGACGGAGATGAGATTCCCCCCACGACCTACGACGAAGTTTCTAGGATCATCAAAGGGTTAAAAAACAAGAAGGCCCCAGGCCCAGACCAAATCAGTAATAAAGCTCTAAAGCTTCTCCCAGTTCAACTAATAAATCTATTAGTTATCATATTTAACATGTTTTTAGCCCACTGCTCCTTCCCTCCTGAGTGGAAGGAAGCCACAGTCATAGGCATCCCAAAGCCGGGCAAGCCCCGCAACCTCCCAACTAGCTATCGCCCCATCAGTCTTCTCAACACCCTCGCCAAGGTGTATGAGATTCTTATTCAAAATAGACTCAAGGCTGTAGTCTCCGAGAAGAAACTTCTCAATGACCCACAATTCGGCTTCCGAGCCAAACACTCCTGTGTCCAACAAGCTCACCGCTTAACGGAACACATTCTAGCTGGCTTCACCAGATTTAGAAATCCAATTCCCACTGGGGCCCTCTTCTTCGACGTAGCCAAAGCGTTTGACAGGGTCTGGCACGACGGGTTGCTATTTAAGCTCCACACCTTTGACGTGCCAAACAAACTCATCCGATTACTACACAGCTATCTCACAGGCCGTACCTTCAGGTACCGTCTTGATGGCACTCTCTCCTCCCGCAGGCCTATCCGAGCGGGAGTCCCTCAAGGCTCAGTCCTAGCACCGCTTCTCTACGCACTCTACACGAGTGACATTCCCGATGACATTCCCCCCGACGTCCACGTGGCACAGTTCGCGGATGACACCGCACTATTCTCCACATATAAAAGCCATCGAGTAGTAATACCGAGGCTTCAAAAAGCGGTCATGCTCCTAGGACAATGGTTCCGTCTCTGGCGCATCGAGGTGAACCCCGAGAAAAGTGCTGCCGTACTATTCACGGGCAAACCTAAGTGCAGAAACAGAATTTATCAAGAGGTTTCCCTCTATGGAAAACCCATTCCCTGGCAATCCGAGGCCAAATATCTCGGAGTAACCTTTGATTCCCGCATGAGCTTCTCGTCGCACATGCGGAAGGTCACAAATAGAGCCAGATGGGTGTTAGGTCGTTTCTACCCACTCCTTTGCTCTTCAAGCAAACTGTCACTCAGACTAAAAGTCACCCTTTACAAGGTGTGCATCCGCCCCATTATGACCTACGCTAGCGTAGTGTTCGCCCACCGTCCCAAGAGCGCAATACAGCGCTTACAATCGGTACAAAATAAGTTTATACGCCTTGCCACGGGCTCCCCGTGGTTCGTTCGCAATAACGACCTCCACCGAGACCTGGATCTACCAACCATTACACAACACATGAAACAGCTATCGAAAAATTACTTTTCGAAAGCTACCACACACCCAAATCCACTTGTGGTTCAAACGTGCTCTTACACGCCCGATATAGAGGCCGACTGCACACGCAGACGCCCTAAAAACGTCCTTTACGACCCAGACGACGACACGACTACGGACAACGCCTCTCAACACACATACACACAAACACAGCGTCTTCGCCGGCGAAGACGAGGTCCCCGTTTCCTAACGTCACCCGGACGTGGAACTCACCCACGTCCATTAAGGGGACGCTTTGGCCTGATGTAACAGTCACGCCAAAACCACATGCCCATTCCAAACGTCCCTCTAAGCCGAGGCCCGAGTCTCACAGGAGACGCCCTTAGAGAGACGTTACGCCCTCTTAGTTTTTCTTCGCCTTCGGGCACTCTCCGGCGATGCTTCTGCGCTCGCCCAACCCCCCCGGTGACGCCGCTGCGGTCCCGTATGGAGCCTACGGCACTTACACAATCAGAAAAAAAAAACAGTCTGGCTGATTTGCAATTCAGTCGCCGACCAGTGCGGAGCTACGCAAACTAAGTTGAGTAAGAACTACTATTTTGGTTTCTAAGCATGTCAATTTATGTTTAGTTGTAAAGTAACATAATTATTATTCATTAGTCATAAGTGATGATAATAATTAAATGAATTTAATTGAATTTATTTTTCTTCTTTTTTTATCCCTTAATATGGCAAATATTCTTTTGATAACATTATCTATTAATTAATTGGTATTTCTATTTGTGTATAATTATTTTGATTCTATTTCTTATGATATTACTTTAAAAACATCCCATTTAATTTAGTTCATTACAAATCAAGTCTAGTAAATACAAAACAAAATATCAATTAAACCTATCACGAGTGAGAAAAGTGGTTGCACTATTAATCCAAGAGCATGAAAGTAAAAAGTTGTACATGATTTATTTTTAAAGAAAGAATATCGCTGGCTATCCTTAAAACATAGACATATGCCATTGCAAACTATTGTGTATTCCTAATAAAGAGGAACAATTCTTTTATACACAATTGTGTTATATGTCTAAGGGATTAGGCAGCGAATTCAATTGAAGCTTCCAAGCGCGCGACTCTTTCTACTATTAACGTCATATTTGAGCCAATTTACCCACAACTATTTATATACTAAATCCTTGCCCATGAATCACAATGAAAAAAAAACTCAATCTATTACTGAAAACCGCATGAAAATCCGTTTAGTAGTTTTTAAGTTTATTGCAACAGACAGGTAGACGCGTTAGGGGTCTTTATTTATTTCATAATATGTAAGGGCACAGTAGATTCCTGTAACCTGTATGTGAAAGGGATTTGAAAAAACTGTCCACTGTGCTAACCTAATGAGAATTCTCCCTAAAAACTTTTCAAAATGGTTGATATTAATATTAGATTTTAATTATAATGATCGAAAGAGGTTTCAAAGTTTTTTGAATTACGGGGGTGAAACTTGTTACTTTCTCTCTCTCCAAACTCCAAGCTGCTATTGAGATTTCTTGGAAGGTAGAAAAATCCAATATTTCATAACCTTTTTGTTCAAACAGACCGACACAAGAATGGTACTTGGGCATCCTCTACAAATAAATAAGATTTAAATATCTCTATGTAATTTAAATTAAAGACCTTTCTCTATATGCATATCAAAGTATTTTTTTTTTTTTTATCAGCTACAAGTTGGCCCTTGATTGCTATCACACCTGATGTTAAGTGATGATGCAGTCTAAGATGGAAGCGGGCTAACTTGTTAGGAGTGGGACGAAAATCCACACCCCTTTTCGGTTTCTACACGACATCGTACCGGAACGCTAAATCGCTTGGCGGTACGTCTTTGTCGGTAGGGTGGTAACTAGCCACGGCGAAAGCCTCCCACCAGCGAGACAAAGACATATTAAGAAAAATCTTAATCTGCCCCGCCGGGAATCGAACCCAGGACCTCCGTCTTATAAATCCACCGCGCATACCACTGCGCCACGGAGGTCGTCAATATGCAGTAACTATTAAAGTAAAAAATAATGTTTGTCTGTTTATTCGTCTGATAGCTTAGCACCGACTATAAAAAATAGTTTTTTAATAGTTTTTCTGTGTGTTTGCCTGTATGGTCAAGCTCCAACTCTAAAATTACCATTGGGATTATAAAAATTGTTTTTGTATATGATAGCCAGACTCCTAATTTGATTCCTTATAGACCCGCAGGAATGGGAACAACGCGTTGAAGCCATACTACTAATATTAATAGTTATTAATATTAGCAGCATGTACTGGCATGTTATTACTACTGTATTAATATGTATGTATAAATAGATGACCCATTTTTCGTAGGCTTTTACCACTTCCAAAGTGGGTCGGAAAAGATATGTGGCCAGAAATGAAAGCGGTATTAAAAACCTTTAGCATTAAGAGAGCTCGAGCGCGGCGGAACGTAAGCGGCGTTTTATTTTAACTCTTTGTTATTCAAAGTTTACCGACAGTTTGTACCTACAGCTGCTGAATAATGAGAAGAACATACAAAGTGTACGGCCCGCTGCTCACCGGTGGATGGAGGTTCTGATTTGTTACCCGTGACTTTTGGGTTCGACAATACAAAATTGGTAGTAGTAGAGGCATTTGGTGTTACAACCTCGTGCCAGAGAGCACGTTTCGCTGACGGCTTACGACTAAGAACACATTAAACGAACGGGGTTAGTGTGTTCTTCGCGCGTCAATCTGTAGGCTTTAATTTGTTACCCGTGACTTTTGGGTTCGACAATACAAAATTGGTAGTAGTAGAGGCATTTGGTGTTACAACCTCGTGCCAGAGAGCACGTTTCGCCGTCAGCTTACGACTAAGAACACATTAAACGAACGGGGTTAGTGTGTTCTTGGCGCGTCAATCTGTAGGCTTTGATTTGTTACCCGTGACTTTTGGGTTCGACAATACAAAATTGGTAGTAGTAGAGGCATTTGGTGTTACAACCTCGTGCCAGAGAGCACGTTTCGCCGTCAGCTTACGACTAAGAACACATTAAACGAACGGGGTTAGTGTGTTCTTCGCGCGTCAATCTGTAGGCTTTAATTTGTTACCCGTGACTTTTGGGTTCGACAATACAAAATTGGTAGTAGTAGAGGCATTTGGTGTTACAACCTCGTGCCAGAGAGCACGTTTCGCCGTCAGCTTACGACTAAGAACACATTAAACGAACGGGGTTAGTGTGTTCTTGGCGCGTCAATCTGTAGGCTTTGATTTGTTACCCGTGACTTTTGGGTTCGACAATACAAAATTGGTAGTAGTAGAGGCATTTGGTGTTACAACCTCGTGCCAGAGAGCACGTTTCGCCGTCAGCTTACGACTAAGAACACATTAAACGAACGGGGTTAGTGTGTTCTTGGCGCGTCAATCTGTAGGCTTTGATTTGTTACCCGTGACTTTTGGGTTCGACAATACAAAATTGGTAGTAGTAGAGGCATTTGGTGTTACAACCTCGTGCCAGAGAGCACGTTTCGCCGTCAGCTTACGACTAAGAACACATTAAACGAACGGGGTTAGTGTGTTCTTGGCGCGTCAATCTGTAGGCTTTGATTTGTTACCCGTGACTTTTGGATTTGACAATACAAAATTGGTAGTAGTAGAGGCATTTGGTGTTACAACCTCGTGCCAGAGAGCACGTTTCGCTGTCAGCTTACGACTAAGAACACACTAAACGAACGGGGTTAGTGTGTTCTTCGCGCGTCAATCTGTAGGCTTTGATTTGTTACCCCTGACTTTTTGGTTACAAGCTCGGGAGGTAGAGTAGAATTTAAACTAATCATTGAACCAAACGAGACAGTTATTCTAAGTCGCTCTGATGGAATAGGTCGTGACATAAACATGATGTTTAACACCTACGTCAGTTTGTTTTATACCATTTAACCATCTGTTTAAGAAGAAAAATGGCCGAGTGCGAGTCAGAATCGGGCACGAACGGCTCCTTATCATTATCTATATATTTCAACCTGTTGACGTTATTAATATCAAACAAAAAATGGCAAAAAGATCAAATATCATTGTATTGGAGCCCCCGTGAATATTTGTTTTATTCTGTTTTTAGTATTTGTTGTTAAAGTGTTAACTAAAATAGGTACATTATGTGTGAAAATTTCAACTGTCTAGCTATCACGATTCCTACACATTTCTACTAAAGCTTCGTGAAGTTATTTTTAAATTAGGCATAAATTTCAATGTCACCACATGTACAGTTGCAATGTAAACAAGAAGTTTGCAGAAGAGCCCGCTGAAAAAAACCTTGGCCTCGTTAGCCCGCACCCTCAACCCGCGTTGACGCACGAATACCTAAGTGCTGGTTTGACGAACGAAAATGTTTTAATTCGTGTCACTAGATGCTAAAACGGATTTAAATTTAAAAAATCTAAATTTATGGTCTATGATTTATTAAATTTTTTGCAGATAGAACAAGTGCCTTGCATCGGAACGTCGGAGGAATTAAAAATAAAATACTAAAAAGAGATGCAGATTTTCGTTCTGTTTTAAATTTAAAATTAAATGTGTACATTTATACATAATTATTGGAGCGTTTGATTTGTTTATTAATTTGTCTTTTTATTTTATTTTATTTGAGATATATCGTATATTATTGTGCACATTATAGGTAGTTTGCCTACCTACTTACCTACTTAAGGATGAATGTGGTTGAAAGATTATGGGTGTGACGAAGTATGTCATCTTAAATATTATGATCTTCGAATTTCATATTATGTTAATACATCCAAAACGTGCGTTACCAGACAACCGTTACTTAAGGATCGCATGATATATTGCCTCTTAGATTTAGGGATGTCATCGAAAAAAAATATCGATTAATAATTTTTTTTATTACTTTATTATAAACTAGGATAAAAATAATGACGTACGCTAAAAATTTAATTAAAATCCGACAGACATGCATCTTGTTGGATCAATAAAGATGGAGGGGTCAATAAATCATGACACCATTTTCGTTTCATTTTTTATTTGCAATACGTTGTAGAAATAATACAGGTTTACATAAAAGTACTCCAATTGGAATGATATCTACAAAATAGAGGACCGGCGCAGCATAATAATATAATACTGTAAGCCAAAGTAAAACCGCAAGCGGAGGAACAGATTTTTTTAATAGTGTTTTTTATGTTAAGGATAAAATAAAATGTAAATATAAATAAATGTAACATTAATGTAAAATGATTCAAAGTCATGGTAAAAGTCTCCCATCCATTTCAACCGATTTATTTATATCTATAAAGCCCTTTCAAAGTAGTATTTTTAAGACTAAGACGAACCAAATACCTCCCTTTAATACAATCGTAGGAAAACAGAAAGAAAGTTATGAAAGTAAAAATTGTATAAGAGGAAATTGCGTTTCGGTGTAAGGTTTTTTCGTTAAGAAGGGTGAAAGTTATGTCATCTCTAATGCTTGGTCTATAATATATTTTATTGGAAATTTTTAACTGATTTGGTTTTATATAATGACAACGTGTACTATCAACAAATTTAACATATTTTTAGTAAGTGACAGAATAGGATAAATATTATCGATTTACTAATGATAATGATAATAATTCAAAGTCAATGCAAGTTAATCAAATAGACAAACTTAATAACAAATCTTTTGTTTTAAGAATTATTTTCATATACAAATGATTGTAATTAAAATACAGAACGAATTTTGTCTAAATTTTAAAGTTCTAAACCTAGTGAAAGTGTACTCGATACCAAAACATCGATGTTCAAACTACCGATATTTTCTCATCACGTACATCCTTATAGGGCGGTAAGAAAGATCGTTAATATGTGTATCAACCTGCCTCAGAGGATAAGGTGGGGAATCCTCTTAACGATAATAGACGTGAGAGTCTTTGATCTCGAGTGTCTATGGGAGATTAAGCACACACTACTCAGGTCTACGGCCCAATAGGATCTCAACCCATTGTTTTGATGACGCTGTTGTTTCTACGTAATTGTACTATGTGTTCACGAGGAAAAACTTTATGGTTCCCGAGGTGAGGTCGTTGTATGCCCGGTGTTACGAAGCACTAATAGGTTCTTTTTTCCGGTTTGAATAATATAAACCTCTTTCGGGGTTCTCAAATCAGTAGTCTACAACGTATAGCTACTATTATATTACTATTAGCTGTTGCCCGCGACTTCATCCGCGTGGAATTAGTTATTACGGCAGCCTAATTTTTCTAAGCTTTGAATGTCATGTTTATTAATATCTAATCAACTGCCTAAGAAATAGGTCTTAAGCTTTCAAAATGACGATAATTTCATACAACATTTCATCCCCCCTTTAACCCCTTACCCCAAAATAAAATGCTTAAATGACTTAACATCAAATAGGCGCTGTTACTATAGTAAGGCGGTACATGAATGAAAAAGTTGGGGTGATTATAAAACGTATATACTAATACGAGTTAGTAACATTTTTTTAGTATTTTAGTCGCGAAAATAGTCCAAATAACAGCAGGCGCAAACACTTAGGCCTGTGTGCACCAAGATTTAACGGTTAAGATAACCGCCCGGTTTACGTCCTTAACCGGCGTACGGGTTTATTAAAAATAGTAAATTTATAGTAAAGTTATGTTAATCGTTGGTTATGATAACCGAAATCTTGGTGCACACAGGCCTTAATATTATAATGCTAACTCACTAGTAGTATTGTTAAACGGCGCTTCAAAATAGTCAGCATACCGTGAGGCGCAACTCCTAATGCGATAACGGCTGACTCGTCGGCGCTACGCCGTGTGAATCTATAACTACTTCACACTCTTTAATTACAACATACTGGTACACAGTGTTAAAGTTTTCCTTTACCTTGGTTTAATTACGTCACACACTCACTAAGCTTTCTTCAATTAGGTACTTATTTGTAGACGCTATCTAGCTAAAGTGTCGAAAAAATATAAAAATAAATGGAAAAGGTTCCTACTTCATTTTAGATGAAGAAGTTGCCTACTTATTTTTAGAATTGTTTTAATCGTTCCTGGTTTTCTATTTATATGCATCAAAATTATGAAGTAATTTTATTAGGTCTTATAGAAAAACGACTCTAAGTCAGTTTAGGGGCCATTAAGATAGCTCATTATTTTGCGAAGTAGTCGAACTAAGAACGGATTTTCCAATATTCCCACGGGTTCTTCACGGGTGGTACCTTGGGACACAGCTAATTTCATATAAAAAGGAAGAAGAATAAAAAAATGACTAACTCGTAGTATTGTTAAACAGCACATCAAAATAATCCACACATCGTGAGGCGCAACTTCTAATGTGATAATGGCTGACTCGTCGGCGCTACGGCGTGTGAATCTTTAACTACTTCACACTCTTTAATTACAATATACTGGTACACAGTGTTCAAGTTTTCCTTCACTTCTGTTTACCTACTCACTGAGTTTTCTTCAATTACTTCGAAAAAATATAAAAATAAATCGAAAAGGTTCCTACTTCATTTTAGATGAAGAAGTTGCCTACTTATTTTTAGAATTGTTTTAATCGATCCTTGTTTTCTATTTATATGCTTTAAAATAATAATTATGAAGTAATTTTATTAGGTCTTATAGAAAAACGACTCTAAATCAGTTTAGGGGCCATTCCATTAGGATAGCTCATTATTTTGCGAAGTAGTCGACCTAAGAACGGATTTTCCAATGTTCCCTCGGGATCTTCACGGGTGGTACCTTGAGACACAGATAATTTCATATAAAAAGGAAGATGAAAAAAAAAATGACTAACTCGTAGTATTGTTAAACAGCACATCAGAATAATCCACACATCGTGAGGCGCAACTTCTAATGTGATAATGGCTGACTCGTCGGCGCTACGGCGTGTGAATCTTTAACTACTTCACACTCTTTAATTACAACAGACTGGTACACAATGTTGAAGTTTCTCCTCACTGATGTACCTTGTTCGTCACACACTCGCTAAACTTTCATTAATCATTACGAAGTTATTTGTAACCTCCGAAACGTGGAAGGTTTCAACTTGAACGTATAGGTATCTCAGTGTGTGTGTTTTTAATGTCCAATTGGTTGGATCAATTCTCAAATAACGATATAGGAACAAGACAAAAATCTAAGGTGTAGGGTTCAAGATCTTCTGACTTTCTTCGTCTTAATTTTAGCACAGCTTATTCGAGTGGATTATTTTCACATTCTTAGTAAAAGCTTAAATTAAAGCTTGGTTAGAGGAATAGGGTGATTATATTTAAATCAAATACAATCACCCTATTATTCTGCTGTGCATACATACATAAACATCACGCCTTGTTACCATAGGGGTAGGCAGAGACCACATCCCTCCATTTGCCACGGTCCTTGCATACCTCCTTAGCTTCTTCCACTCTCATTAATCCTTTCATACAAGTTCGTCGGTTTAGGGTAACTCTTAACCTGGCCATTATTTAAAATGTCCTGAATTTGGTCCAGGAACATTCGCCTAGGTCTTCCCCTTCCAAAATTTCCATTCACCCTCGCCTTGTAAATCTTTTGTTAATCTTCTTTCATCCATTCTCTCTACATGTCCAAACCATCTAAGCATCCCTTTCTCAATTTTAGTCACTACATCTTCTTTTACACCACACTTTTCTCTTATCACACTATTTTTAACTCGCACATACTCCTCAATGCTCTCATCTCTACCGCATTTATTTTACTTTTGCTGAATTATTCGAAAGGCATCTACTAGACTATAAGAAGAGTTAGGTTGCTTTTTTAATACATCTTTATTTATTATTTTTAGTATATAAATCCGAGCGCACTCATCCGAGGCCGTGTCTGGAATGAGAAACACTCGTTTCACTCGCCGACACTCATTTACGAGTAGAACATAACTCGCTGAAGTTACGAAGAGTGAGCAACATTGTGTTAGCGAGAACGTCTGACTCGCATATCTAGACACATTTTTAGAACTCCTGTTTCACCGTAGATATAATCTTAAGATCAGAACATTTAAAGATAATATTAAATTATAATCTTACAATCATCAGCGCTATTCAGTAACAAATCTGGATTGCTGGGTTTCAGGATAGCGCTACAGAACTTGTAGAGATCATATTTTTTACAAGGTTTTTTCGTGCTAGGAGTTTGGAAAAAATTAGTGAGTTCTAAGTTTGATGTATATGTCTACCTATATAAATAATATTATGTAGCATCGTAGCGTGTAATCGAATAGACCGATTAGGATGCGGTTTTATTTTCATTTGAAAGTTGACATAATCAAATACAATGAAGAATCGATAGGTCAATCCAAATATACTTATCGGCGCTTTTTTGTTATAGTGAAAAAAAAAATTAAATAAAGACACTTATTCTAGAAAATAGTTATTCATGACTGTTCGGATTTTCAACTTGTACTCGTCCTTTATTCGTAAAGTAAGAATTTTTGACATTTTTCAACTTTATATTACTAAAAGTAGCTTTGCAATGCAATGTTAAAAATATAAGATTGATAGCCTGATAAATTACTATGCACACACTGCTACAAGGTAATTGTGGCGTCCTCAATCCAAGTTTGTATTTACCTCGAAAGGTTAGTGTAATTATTTTTAACCAACTGTGCATCTAGCCTCACATATCAACGTCGCACAGAGAGAATTTGACTCGAATATATCTCCTTTACTGTTCATAAGTTTGCGAGTTATCGCGGTAATGTGATCCGGCGATGAAAATGTGTGATATTTTATTCAAGCCACGACTTCGGCTCAAGAAAACACTGCCTACTGGCTTCTCTTTTATTAATAGTAAGTGGAATAAATTACTATAACTCCTACTATGTCTATAGCTTGGCTTGGTTTAGGATATTCAAGCGATTAGTTATCGGAATAATGTAATAGCTTGTATTACACCAATTCAAACTCTAATTTATTTTTATTTACATATTTTTTTTTTAAATTTGTTATAGGTATATATACAAACAATTATATACAAAAACACTATTAATAATTTATAAAAAAAATCTTCTCCTCCATTTACGGGGCCTTTGCGGGCAAACAACCGGTGGTCAGGGCTCCAGAGTGAGGAACCTCCTCACAATACGCGCCGTTTCAAGGACTACTGCCTTCTGTATCCGACCCTTGATCCAATAATTAAACGAAAGCTTCTTAAGGTTCTTCTTACACCAATATTATTATAGTTTGTGTTTGTTAATCACGACGTAACTATTTAACTGATTGGGCTGAGAGGTAGAATTATGATATATAGAAATATATATATATATATATATATATATATATATATATATATATATATATATATATATATATATATATATATATATATATATATATATTTGATGGCATCACAAATACTTTTAAGGCAGTCTGTGCATCGTAGTCCGCTAATGGAAGAAATTAGTTCCTTTTATATCCGCAATATGGCGAGATTTTTGTATTTTTCTGGTCAGTCTATGAAATAAATAAATAAATTCAATAGTAATTAGGTACGGGCTCGTACTCGAGCTTGTGTCGTAGGGACCAATTCCATCCTCACCATCTTGATGGTTGGTCATCTACGACATCAAGATTCTTTAGAACTTTTCTTCCACGAACTTGTAAATTGTGGAATCAACTTCCCGCCCGGGTTTTTCCTGGGAATTTTAATATGGGGCTATTTAAGGGGCGTATTAACTCTTTCCTCAAAGGCCGGCAACGCAATAGCAATGCCTCTGGTGTTGCAAATGTTTATGGGTGACGGTAATCGCTTAACATCAGGCGACCCGCGTACTCGTTTGACCGCTTTTTTATCGATAAAAAAAAACTCAAGTGTAAGTGATCTTGAGGTCTCTTCACAACAGTCCTCCAAACACATCAATAGATCGTGGGTTCATTGTAGCCTCTCTTTACAACAATCCTCTCAACACAATAATATCCTCTTTGACGGATAAATGACACATCCTTCTTATATTTCTATGATACGATAGGTTTACACTTGACTACGATCATGCCAAGTAGGAAGCAGTACCTGTGGTTTAAAAACTGCCTTGTGGCTTACTGGTTAGCTCAGTTCACGAGGTCATGATTTTGCCTTTTTTTTAAAGAAATTTTCTATAAACTTTAAGCTTTTAGCATCTGACAGGGATCATTTAAGTATAACATTATTACCCTAAGCTCACCAACCCGCATCGGAGCTGCGTAGTGGGTCTGAGCTCCAAATCTCACCTATGAAAAGGGCGACCTGGCACTGAAGTAGGCCGTTAAGAGGCTGATATCTAACAATTACTGATATCTAATAATAACACGCATAAAAGATGCCTATTCGTTTACTTTAAATGTTTTCAAAGTTAAGGTTCAATTATTCTTATAAATGAGAAAAGTTTTTGCTAGTTGCCCGCATTTGACGACCTCCGTGCCGCGGCGCAGTGGTATGCGTGGTGGATTCATAAGACGGAGGTCCTGGGTTCGATTCCCGGTGGGGCAGATTGGGATTTTTCTTAATTTGTCTTGGTCTGGCTGGTGGGAGGCTTTCGGCGTGGCTAGTTACCACCCTACCGACAAAGACGTACCGCCAAGCGACTTAGCGTTCCGGTACGATGTCGTGTAGAAACCGATAGGAATGTGGATTTCTTCGTACTCCTAACAAGTTAGCCCGCTTCCATCTTAGATTGCATCATCACTTAACATCAGGTGTGATAGCAGTCAAGGGCCAACTTGTGGTCGATAAAAAAAAATATTATTGTACATGTTTCAAAATGTATCGTTTTCAGTTGATTTTGGGAGCTCGAGCTTGTCGATTCTCTGTAATTTAGTACAGCAAGTCAAATATGCGAACTCCTACACAAAATACAATAGGTGATTCACCGCTTTAAAATCTGTGACATTGTTAAATATAAAGCTCGAGCTCCAAATATAGAGGTTGCCGACTTTTCTCAGCAAAACCTAAGAATACATAATAGTGCAAGCAGAACCTACCTTCTGAGCCGGTGGTAGAGTCACTACAAGTAGCCTAGCACGTTTTAAAACTGCTTGTAAGCTTTCTTGGAATAAACGAATTTTGAATTTAAATTAAATGACGTCAACCAGCGAAGAGCAGAATTGCTTTTTTTCCCAATAAAAAAACAAGTCTTTTTTGGCATGGACGAAGAGACGTTAATTTATCTATTTAAAGTGTCAAAGTTATGTCATTGGTATCAAATAACCTTCACAAAATAATAAATAACTATACTAAAGCCAAACTCGATTAAAATGCTTATGCAAACAAATTTAAAATGAAAAATGTATTGCATTTTCTACCTAATAAATTTAAAATTATGTTTTGTTGTTTTATAAAATCTTATTTAAAAGATATTGAATATATTAATTACTTTTAAGCTTACTTATCTAATTTATTGTCATGAATTCGTCATTAACTAGTTAATTAAAAAAAAGGTGTGAAATGACTAGTGATTTCTACCTTCATTTTTAAATTTGTTTGTTGACAAGCATTCTCAATCGAGTTTGGCTTTAGTATAGTACATATTACTTGACCTAGTTACAAAAATCTATTTTGACGAGGAAAATATACAAGAACTGTCCCTCGGCTGAGTATCAATAAAGCACATCTGAGAGTCAATGACCGTTTCTTTATTTGGTTACCAAAGAAAAGTTCCCCTCGAAAACAAACATTTATAGGAAAATATAAAAAGGAAAACGAATTCTTGGAGTAAATAAGTTTTCATTGCACTTCATAATTTGTGTCTACAAATCCCTGAGATGTGATTTAGTCGGGGAAATGCTTGTTTTAAGATGTTCGCGCCAAAAGCTTGTGGATTACAATACTAACATTATCACCACTTTGTTTACATTGTATACTAGCAGTCGCCCGCGACTTCGTCCGCGTCAAAACCTCTTAGGTACCCTTTTCAGTATAAAGTGAGCTCTTTCCCCGCTACCCCTCTCAATTAAATTTTTTTAACTACCCGTGTACTAAAGATCTACGTTTTTGTTAAACATTGTACGATATTACAGTAAATTAACATTAACAATATACATATATTTATAACTCTTGACAAATGCATTAATTTCGATCAAATTTGATTACTATGAAAACGGTTCTAGTGAGTTAATCTTAAAAGATAGACATATACTGTTGTGGACATTTTTTTTAGATAATTTCAAGAGGAATAGTTTTTTATACATATGTTTTTGGTATCTTGAACCGTTTTCACAGCGCACGCAACGGAAGCCCTCAAGGATGAATAATTTTCCCCGATTTTTCTTACATTTTCCATTATTTCTTCGTTCCTAATATTTAGTTGCACCGTGATGTTATATAGCCTAAAGTCTTCTTCGATAACAAACAAACAAACAAAAAACAAACTCTTCAGCTTTATAATGTTAGTATAAATTAGATTTTCTGTTAGATTAATAAGTCCAGACTATTTTCATTCACCATCGTAATGGTCTATCTTTGTCGAATACGGGCGAAACACATAAATATTATTGTGCAGTAATAACGATAAAAAATGACGTCGTACAATTAAAATTAAATCCATAAATAAATATTATAGGACAAAACAGACATCGCTATATAGCCACTGAGTAAGCGGTTAAGCGTAGCTTGTGTTTTGGTTACCATAATAACCAATGAATATTTTTATATTTATTATACATAACTATACTATATATATGGATAACCAGATACTGAAAAACATCCATGCTCATCACACAAACATTTTTCCAGATGTGGGAATCGAACCGGCAGCCTAGGACATAGAAGGTCACTACCTACTGCACCACTCGGCCGTCAGTCATCTATGATGTGCCTATAACAGGTATATAACGTGTCCAGTTTAAGAAACCGACATGTCTTTTATTATTTTCTCACAATGTTATTAAGACGTATTTGCTTTGAAGCTTTTATCGTTTATGTAATCCTATACCTTTGTTAGAAAAAGCCTATTACAGTAATAGGCTTTTTCTATGAACTTGTACGATTATGATAAAAAGAATATATTAAGTACATTCCTGTAAGAGACATTATTTTACATAATATATTATGGATATTTGACGTAGCGTAGTGTTTTATATTCTCGAATAGAGATTTAGAAATACAGAATTCCATTATACGTCGACGGTAGATAAAAACATCAATATTTATCAATTGTTTTGGTAACTGAATAAGTTACGTAAAGTAGACAAAATAAATAATTAATAAAGCTTTATTGCTCTCGTATTAATTTTAACTTAACACAAATTTGCAATTCAAATTAATAACAACTACCCACTAATTAACTAAAAATAATTAATTGTATTTTATTAACAAGGGCCTCTTGTTAATAATTAATTAATTGTTAATAGTTAATTAACGCTTGACTAAATATTATGCTGGTCGTAGCTACGTTGGTTTTCTTTAAAATAAGAAAAGAAAATACACCGACGTCAAATCCATGTTTCTTTCTAAACGGATGGAAAAATAGAGAGGAAATAGATAGAAGTAAGAAGTAAATTGAAAAAAAACTAAAATCAGCTTACAATTACAGGAGAAAGACGCACCGAGCAGTTTTGTCTTCATCTATTTATATATAAATAAACGAAGGAACAAACAGATCCCACCTGATGTAAAGTAGAAGTACCGTCTCCTAGTTTTAGTTAAAAATTCTTTGCATTCCGAAATGAGCAATGAAGCGACCCCTTTATTTTGTTTCCTTATGTACTATCCCATTGATGCAAAAATAAACTCTATTCTTAATACGCAAAGTTCAATTTTCATTGGCGCAGGTATCTGTGTTAACCGCCTGTAGTATAAAAGGAGAAGGCTTTTGCAGTGATTGTGATATAAATGTTTAAGTACACTCAGCCTCTGTGCCGCATTAGCGAAGTTATATTAATTACTAAAGCTGAACGCACATTGTTCACTATTCACAGAACAACTAGTTCGCATTTTATGTCCGTCTACCCGCATTCATGTTTAGAGGTCTGCAGGGGCGCAGGATGGTTGTAAATAAAAGAGGATTTAGTTTTAATCGTATATTTCATATGTTTAATTTCATATTGGGTTGGCGTCTTTGGAAAAGTAGTTTTTCGAAAGATTTTTCATGTTCTGGGCAATGGTGGGTAGATCCAGATCTCTGTGGAGGTTTTTAGCGGTGTTTACCCGTGAATATTGCTTGATAGTATCGTTCTTGTAATATAGAAATATAATATATGATACTATGTATTCTATTTTTGAAGACATTTTGATATTCGATTTAAGTAAAGTGATAGAGCAAAAATGACTTTTTATGTGTATCTTATGTAAAAAAACATCGGCAAAACACAAAACGTTTTTTATAAATTATTTAGAGATATATAAGTAAGGTGTATTACATTGAAAACTGTCTTTTCGTCCGTTGATAGAGCAACACTTTGCAGGATACGCTGGAACGCGACAAACAACGCGCCCATCTGCTTGTAATCAAGAAGATAAAAAAACAGAAAATAAAAATGGTTTAAATGTATCCAAAATGAAAGAACCATTAAAAATAACCAACAACAATTGTGAAAAAAATGCAAAGTTAATGGGTTGTTTCAGATTGGTATGGTGCCTTGGGCAGGTATATGTACAGTAATAGAGTGATAAACTAGACGTTAATTATAGTTTATTTCTTACGAAATAGTCCTATTCCAAATTGTAGAAATTATTTATATAAAGACGTACAGGCAATACAATGGCGTAGTCAATGATGGAACATTGACGTTGACAACTGTCATTAACATATGACATTTAGTTTACGAGCTTAGATGACAAAGATGCGTTCCGAAATACAATGTTTTTCATCTTTATTATTTCAGGAATAACTACTAGAAAATATTAATTATTAAAAACCGTTAATAAAACCAAATATTTTTTACTGGAATAGGTAATTATTTCTTACAGTATGTATGTACTACTGATAGGTACAAAGTAAATACATACTGCAAGAATTTTTGAACGAACGCATTCAGATGTATATTGATATCTATGGTTATGGTCTGTGGTCAAAAGCAGCAGTAACCTATTACTATAGCGTCAAAGTCATTTTGCAAATGGTCTGTATTGATTCATAGGCTTTGCAAATTATATTTTTATCGAATTATTTCATTTGAAACCGCTAAAAATTATAAATTATTTTTATTCCCGTAATTTTTACTGTTTTTTGATGTACTGTACAAAGACCTGGCCAGAAATGAAACAAACCCTTTCTGGTACAGATAAGAGATTGGTCTAGTGCAGCAAGACTAATCATTAATCTAGTACCTATGGTTTTTGTTTGTCTGCAGTCCAGATCGAACAAGCAATACATAATCCTATTTCAAAGCGAAAATCCAAATATTTTCTCGTACCTAAATTGCTGGGCAAAATTCTTTTTTATCTAGATAAATCTTTTCCTCGTTCGCCTGAACAAACTGATCGCGTAAACAATAAGATTTTACTTTGTCTACCAAATAAAATATTTTTTACAAATAAATACTTTCGTATATTTTCGACTCAAGTGTTTATTGTAGTAGGCGATAATAAAAGGAATACTGACTTGCTGTTGGTTTGTAATGATGCGCTTACATGGGCAACTTTTTGAACAATTAAAATTAAATTATTGCTCGGCATTTAGTGCAATCTGAAGGAATTAGTGGAGCAATCTGGAGACCGATTCCGACACTCATAGCCTAGCTAGTCTAAATTGCTTCATATTTCTCCATGCTCCTCAAGGTGCTATCACTTAGGCCTGTGTGCACCAAGTTTTCGGTTATCATAACCAACGGTTAACATAAGCTAAACGTAAAATTTACTGATTACGACAACCCGTACGCCGGTTAAAGACGTAAACAGGGTGGTTATCTTAACCGAGCTTACGTCCTCAACCGGCGTACGGGTTGTCGTGAACAGTAAATTTTACGTTTTGCTTATGTTAACCGTTGGTTATGATAACTGAAATTTTGGTGCACACAGGCCTTAGAGTATTTTTGTAGAAGCATATACTTGGTATAGTTCCGCCACGGTGGACTACTAGATGGCGGTAATATCTTTTGTGGTCCTTTCTTTCGCGATATTTTTCATTTAGTTTCACGCAGCATTGTAATGAATATAGATTTATGTATTGATTAATATCAAACAAACTTGCCTATAAAAAACCAAAATTAATTTATTTTGGATTTTTATTGTAATGTATGTTCTCAGAATACGTACTTTATAAAAATAATTCTATCTTTAAAATATACGTTCCATTTTACAACATTTCAAATTGCATCAGTCAAACGTCAGTTCAAAGTTTGTGAAACAAATCGCCATTTTTATCATTGATTATTCGTTGTTATGTCAATGTTTGTTCCTAATTCTAACTTTGACATAAGTTTTAAGCTCTTTCATTATTTTATTATACTTACTAAAAAATAAATATCATGAAAAGGTTATAAAACTTGTGTCAAATTATTATCCTGTTATATCTAAAATGAAAAAATTAAGAAGAGCTATATAAGTATATATAGATACCTACTTACTATACGTCCTATAGTTATAGTTATATATATCAGAAAAGTAGTTTCGCCACCGTTCACCAAAGGCGCTGCTTTCCTTGTTCCGGTTCTATATAGAGAGTGACGTCTCTATATCCTATATATATCCTACTCTATGATGCTCATCTACGGTGTAGCGCCGCGTACGTGAAGCACCTGTAGTGTTTACATACTGCTACACATATATACATACATATTGCTGTAGGATCCTTTATGCAGTTATTTTAGGCGTGAGTTCTTATGTATAAGCTTTATTATTTTAAAGTCTCATTAAAATCCGTTCAGTAGTTTTTATGTGAAAGGCAAATAAATAAGATACAAAATTTCGAGTTTATAATATTATTTTATTAAATAAGAAATGTTGGTTTATAATATAAGGACTAAATTTTATAAATTTTATTACGTGCATCTAGATAGATGCACGTAATAAAATTTATAAAATTTTTATCTTTGTCTAATAAGAAATGAAATGAAGGTATAACAATAATTAATCTCTCTGCACATCATTTATTAGTAAATTAAGGCCTTTGAGCTTTAAATGTGTAATAAAAGTATATTTTCATTAGGAACACTAATTTATATGTTCCTATTTATTTATATTTTAAATGTTTTCTCAGATAATAATATTTTAGTGAAAATTATTAATTAGGAGGTATTTGAATAAATAAATGGAACCAAAACCAATTTCAATTATTTTTTTATTTAAATTATTTGTTATTGCAATGATTCTACCACCGTTTCGGAAATGCAGCCCTTGTTGAGAAGACAACGGCAAGAAACTCAACAAATGCTCTTTTAAATATGTTTTTTTTTTTACAATATTACATAATAATAACAAATATTTTAAATTTTATATTAAAAATTGTCAAACTCTCAAATACAAATTGTAACCCAAGTACAACCGTTACTCTTTTTCTTTTACATAAATATTTCAATATTTGAATATATGTATTTACAAGTATGGACACAAAATAATATTACTAATACTAAAAATAAGAATAAGGAATAACATTATAAAATATACTTAGCTTTTGCACAACACTGTTACTACTTGTCTCGCTGATAGAAAAATACAATAAAAACTGAGGGCTAAAAGTAACTCGCTACCCTTTTATAACAAACAAGCCAAAATGGCCACTGTCGGAAATCGACCTACTTTTAAGTATACTGTACAATATGAATCTACATTACGTCTCTATATAAATCAATATTAATCTTATAATTATAATCTTGGTTTCACATAAATTATACAAATAAGTTTTGTATTAATAACATAATAAATTGTTTCATGACTATAACGTTTCCCAACAGTGGTGTCATCATGTAGTACCTACTCTTAATTTTTATTTACAATAAAGTGCTTTAATTATATCGTTACATTTCTTAAATAATATATTAAGAATTATTTAATAACAATAACAACGAAACCAATAAGCAATAGGCATAATGATAAAAAATGCTAACAGTAATTAAGTTTCATTACGGATATACTGCGATTTGTCAAAAATAGTCTAAGTTAAATATTCTATAATAATTTATTACTGTAAAACACAAGTAAAAGTAATTCATTTAATTGTAATTCATTAATGATGTTAAAACAATTTAAAATATAGATAAATTACTAAAAGTGGCTAAGTTTCATTACAGAAATGTTGCTATTGTTCAAAATAGTCTAAATAAAATATTCTATAACTATTTAATACTGTAAAACACAATTAAACGTTATGAATTTATTTTGTATTTATTAATGATGTTAAAACAATTTTAGAATAGAGATAAATTATTAACAGCGGTAAGTTTCATTACAAATGTGTCGAAATTTATCAAAAGTAATCCAATAGACTAATGTAAACTTGACAATAAAATATACACACAAGAATACTAGTCTTTATCTTTACTCATTTATTTTAAATAATTTATCATAATATAAATAATCTATCACACGCGAATCCGTTGCGAATTTTCCTTTTTTGCTATGTCCACTAATCAAACACATTTCAGCGTGACATACAAACGCTTGGGCACGAATATACCGTTATATTATATGTATATAAGTCGGATATATCGGGTGAGCTGAATTGCTATAAATCAGTCAAGTCACAAATCTGATTTAAGACCGTGAAACACGAGTGTTGTATTTCAAAAGAGGATTATTTTGTTGTGTTTCCAATTCAAATTAGTCAGATGCTAAATTCTTTATATTGAATTTCACTTAAATTTTAATTAAACTCTAAATACATTCTTGAGGTTTATTAGTACACTAGCAGTCGCCCGCGACTTCGTCCGCGTGAAAACCTTTTAATTTTAAAGACAGACTTTCGTATAAAGTGTACGCATTCCACGCTCCCCCTCTCAATTTAATTTTTTTTTAGTTTCCCGTCAACCAATATCCTTCGTCCCGTCCCGTGTACCTACTAAAGATCTACATTTTTGTTAAACATTGTACGATATTACAATACATTAACATTAACAATATATATTTATGGCAAGCTGATGAGTATAAATTGATATTAAATAGTATATTTCACTCTTGAGTCTAGTCTTCAGAATAAACAAAAATAATTTTACAATCCGACACGCAGATTAGCCCGTTTAAACAAATGAACAAACTCTTCCGTGAACTATATAAACATTTGAACAATGATCGAATTCTAAATCCATCATCGTATTAACGTTTCGATCATAAAAGCATATCAGTACCTAAATGCTGACCTCTATTCAGTACCTATAAAATAACACGAAGGAGGTGCACAAATATATAACTAATTAACATACTGTAAAAGGCAAATCTTATATCTCTCTATAATATGTTTGTGATTATTTAATATTTTGATAGGGATTTAAGTTTAGTAGATTTGTAACGCGCATTATGTACGTGGACCATGCAAATAAACGGTCGTAAGTACAGTATTATAGTTACTTACTTACTGTACATTTATTAAAGTCCTCACGCAATAGAAATTTTTGATACAATATTACAGAAGTAACAAACACTTTTCACTTGAGAATGATACTGTATTGATGACGCAGTACAAACAATTCAAGCTAAATTATACCATAGACTATATAATAGTACAATTTATACATTAAATTTAGGGAAGACGATTTGGCTCTGGTTACCATAGTGTCTTTTTGTGTGAACCTGAATGAGGGTCACTTACGCAAAAACATGCTTATAAATTATCAATGCGTTTATCTATTTAATATTTTTTTAATTTAGCAATGAATTTCTGTTCTTTAATTTACACACACAAACGGTGGTTCTGTCATTATATTACTATATTCAAAGCCAAACAGATTATCTATACCTACTTAATTCTATTAATCTGATTCCTTAGTTAACCGCGACAATAAAAATAAAAAAGTCGACTAAACAATAGTACAAGTCGACAAAACCTCGTGATACGAGTAGATGCCAGTGTGCCTGACAGTTCTATCGGCCAGCGTAGATACGTGATGCAAAGAAAAGACAAATAACACGAGGAAGCCGTGCTTACGTAATGTTGCAATGTCAATATACAATTGATTAATGTTCCAGTGGCTACTTCTACTTTTTGGTATTAATCGGGTAAGTAACGTTTTAGAGTTCCGTGCCATGAAAGAATTTTTTTTGTTCGCCTGTCCTTTTGTCTGTCCACTATTTTGTGTCAATTAGCACCTTGTCGACAACAAGCCGTTGAGCATGGTGATTGTGATTTTAGAATCCAAAGCAAAGCCGCGCCAAAGCATAGCTAAAGCGTTAGTTATATAAGACGCAAAAATTTATTTGCTTTTATTAATTTGATATTCGTTTATTTATCGCGACGTTAAAAATATCGCGACACACACAGTCGACTAAACAATAGCACAAGTCGACAAAACCTCGTGATAGATGCCAGTGTGTCCGACCGTACAATTGATTAATGTCCTATTTAGGTGTTCGAGCCTATGCTTGAACCACAGATGAGATTAACGTTCCAATACTCGTCATCAACATAGTCTATCTCTCTCTAACGCTAAGTAAACTCACTACACCATGACTATACTTGTCCTTGTTTAGCACTCAGTGGGGCGACGTAACCGAAGAGGCAGCGCACGGCGGCCATGTTCCTCAGTACGCTTTCAATATTCGTCCAGTGTGCACGCACGAGTGTTATATAACGAATCGTGCGGCATATTAAATTGCAAGTATGTCTACTTATACCTTCGTTTTACTGTGTTATTTTTAGTGTACGATAAATTTCTATTGAAATGTTTTTGTACACAATCCGAATCCAAACAAGTTGTTCGGAATCGAACAATTCCGCTCGACGCCCCAGGCTCAGCGACGATTTCACCTCGCTCGGCGCCTACTGGCCCAGCGACGGAGAAAAGACAATGTTAATTGTCGTTTCGTTTGACACGACGTTTCAGTCGTCGTCACAAATGTCTCAGCTATCGACTTTGAGATGACGTGTTGCGTCGCCTCAACTTTGAGGGGAAGTGTGGCGTCGCCTCGGCTTTGAGGTGAAGTGTGACGTCGCCTCGACTTTGAGATGACGTGTTGCGTCGCCTCGACTTTGAGATGACGTGTGGGAGATGTTGTTTCGCCTCGAGATTGCGACGATACAACGCCTACTTTGAGGCGTCGCCTCGACTTTGAGAAGACGAGGCGAGATTATGACAATGCAACGCCTATTTTGAAGCGTCGCCTCGAGATTGAATAGATGCAATAACTATTGAGGCGTCACCTCGACTTGGACTGTAATGTCGACATAATCTGGCGTGAGGTTAACTCAAACATTACTCCCGGTTTTTATATTAGCTATCTACAATGGGAGAGCTGGTATCGTGTCCAGTAGGAGATAATAGCTCATTTGAAGCAATAATTTCGTCCACTGATGTCCAAAGGATTGGCGCGATTGGCACGTTTATAACTACTCCTTCATAGACTTATTTGAAAAAGACCACGTGCCACAAACGATAATAGTTAAGCTGGGTTACGCGATCCCCACAGTGGACATGGCTCGAGCTCGAGCCGGATACCTACTTACTAGCATAATATATTTACAGGATGATCAGATCGAACATTTTAAGATAACCTCATACATTTACTTACATAGTGATCTCATGCTTTCTGTGAGTTGGGGGGCAAGGTGAGGAGAAAGTCCAATATTGACGACCTTAGTCATACGGGTACCAAACGTTTAGCGGGGAATTCAGGCCAAGGGCACCCCAGCGCAGCCAAACGCCCAGCATACGCGAACGTCTCAAGCTCGCCCGCAGATTCAGCACCCCGCACTGCTCCACAAAGCAATGAGCACCTCCTCGCCTCAGTGCTAAGTCAGCAGAAGTCACTACTTAACTAAATGCTAAAAAAGCAGGCAGAGCAGCACGAGAACATCGACGCTACAAGGAAAAACCAGCGAGGGCGTACGCTGGATGCATGCTATGAAGAAGATCTAAATAATTTATATAGATTACCTCTAGACAGCACACAATCCGAAGAAGATTGTGATCAAATTCAGGATCATGAAAACGTTTCTGCGGAAATGTAAAAAAGAGGAGTTGCGGAGAAAGATTGCTAAAGCTGAAAGAGACTTAGTAAAGTTGAGCGAGGCCAATGATTCAGACGTAACATTTTACTCAATCTACCACAGAACAACTTGGCTCGAGCAGATCCACTACATTACACTACATTGGTGTAACGTGAGATGTACTCTGACATTCGGAAAGAGTAATCCCAAGCAAGTCCAGTATTTACTTCTCTTAAACCTAACAATCTTCTCGGGGAAATAACGCCATCCTGTAAGATGGTGGGCATACTAAGAAAATACGACTTAACTCTTGGAATAATAATAATATGGCTAATTCAACAACGCTTGGTTTTCTAAAAACTAGACACCGTTCTAGCAAATATTAAGAATATAGTCGGCCGAGTAAACTCTGAATTTAGAAAGAATTCAAATGCCTTACATATTTGCAGTCTACAAATATGTATTGCAGAAATTTTACAAATCTATTCCTAATAAAGTGTTTCGGTATTTAGCGGGATATCCTGCCTTCGGAAATTCATTTCTTTAAGAACAACGCCCTCACAGACATAAGAAAAGGATTCAGAAGTATTCAAAAAAAATCGCAATACCCAAACAAAGATCCCCAATAAGAAGAGAGGAAAGGGGTAGCCATCAATACTCCTTCTTCCCTACAAAGCACACCAGGGAAAGGAACCCTCCTTTACGAGTACGAGTAAAAAGTGACTTTTTCATCGCAGCGTACCCTGCAAAGGTTGCAGAACAGTTGAAAAGGGCACCAGCAATTATTATAGAAATATTGAATGGCTACAGAATACCATTTACAAATATTCCTCCAACAACAGAACTTTCCCGGTTAAACACCTTCAGATATTGGACACGAGCATCAGCGGAGATGTCTTTAGAAATAAAGAAAATGTTACAATCCCATGTCTTAAAACCCAGCACTCATCGGTGAGGTCTTTACCAATGTCTTTGAGGAAAAGGGCAGACGGACAGTACCGCCTGATATTTATTTTAAAAAGCTCGAAGATTACGTCTTGGCTCCAAAGTTTCGCCTGATAACGCATTATCAAATTCCATCGCCTCTGAGGTAACGGGACAACATGATGAAAATCGATCTCTTTCAGGTATACTTCTATGTGCCCATCGATCATTGTCGATATCTGTCTCTTTCTCATTAAGGGGAAACATACGATATGACGTGACTTGCCTTTGAGTTGGCTAGTGCTTCATCATCGTTTACCCAAATTGGGTTGTGCAGCAGCTTCACCTGGGCGCCTCGGGCTTTCGGGTAACTATCTACCTCGACGATTTTCTGTTTATGCACGGGGACCCGATAGTGCTAGAACGTCAAGTAGTATTTGTAACAGAATACCTGCATGGTTTGGGTTGGCAAATCAATCGAAGGAAATCATCAACCTCGGCCTCGGCCTCAATAGAATGCCTAAGAATTACCTGGAACACAACGAAGAAAACCAAGGGTTTTTGATAGCATTAATTTCAACAGTCGCAGAAATGTATTCGAAACATACAAAGGAAAGCTCGATGGAGTTGGTACGCTGCCAAGGTTATCACAGGCAGGTTAAACTTTGCAAGATTGCATTGCAAAGCCGTTTTCATTGCCGTCGGGTTCAGAAAGCAAGTCGACCACTAACGCAGGCATGACCTCATCAGGGACATCCAGTCCCAGATATACTTTAAGAAGAACTTAACTAACTTGGTGGCTGCACAAGACATCACCCATCGTCACCAATCCATTATCTAAATTCAACAATATTTGTCACGACGCGTCCGTCGTGACAAATATTGTCCAACATCTGTCCAGCGGACAGATGTTGGACTGCCATAGCAATCAGTCGTTACCTACGGTCACCTCATCAATAAAAATGGCACAGCAACCTAAAGGAATTGTCGGCCATATACGAAACCCTCCGAATACTGGGGTCCGATACTCAACAACACGGTAATGGCACAGTCCGACAAACGACTGTAGCTTATATAAATAAGCAATGATAGCATAGATCGACGATGTCATTGAATGCTACGATGAAAATTGAAAAATTTTGCAATCAAATAAATTGTCACCTCATAGAATATTATATTCCGGGACTATACAACGAAATAGCGGACGGGCTATCAAGGAAGATGGCTTTGCCGGAATGGCACATCAGCAAGAATATTCAGAAGAGATATACCTTTTTGCCTCCAGACTCTCAGCGGTTGTTTCGAAGTATGTTAGTTAGCGAAGACTCAACCGACCGGAGAAGCCACGCGACGCAACCCGGTATAGATATATCAGTCACCGGCTTTAATTCCACATATTTTGGCGGTATCTACGAATGTCAGAAGAAACATACATTCTAATAGCGCCCAACCGAAACAGAGTCTTCTAGAAACCGGAACTAAACCAAATGTAGGCAAAAGCACCCCTTTTGATCCCGAATCTTCGCTAAAACCTTGTAAACCTGAGGACAAATCGTGTTCCGCAAGGAGTAGAACACCTAGAGCTGCGACTTGGTTTGCTTGGAATGGTCAGGCCAAATAGCAAACTGGTCAAAAGAAGTGCGACTCCTAGAGTCATGTTGGATACTTTCGTTACTTAAAACCTACAGACCAATCTGGTCAAGACGGTGCAAGTGGGCTGAGAATAACATCCCAGTAGATAGTCCTACCCTTCAAAATTTGACTAAGTACCTGTACTCAGGTTGTATACTCAGGACATAATTATATCAGTTGTGGCAAACTTCGGAAACCCTGTGAAAGCCCACGAACTCAGTTCCCATCTTCTTGTTAAATAAGTTTTAAAAGGGATGTGGCGTCTTCTTACAAACTTTTATTTGCTAACAACCCTCTGGTTAAAAAAATACATTTCATAGACAAGAGACGATTTTTTGGTACATGTGGTTTTTACACTCATACCAGTTTAATGAGAATTTTATATTCACAGTGTCAAGGCACACTTGGGTTCTACTTCTTTTAGCTACTGGCAGAAGAATTCATGAGCTAACTCTATTATATATAGAGGGCAGAAGGTAACTTGGAAGATAACGGAGACTGTATAATATTTTTGGCCCAACTTGGGTTCTAAAAACGATTCATTCATTCGAACAGCATACAGACAATCGGGCTGGTTGTTAAAGAAAGGAGAAGCAGCTTCCACATTTCGACTGGATCTGGTTTATTGGGTTAAGAAAACTATTTAAGATACGTAAACGCGCCATAACATATCTTGTAATGATAACCTGTTCATTACTATAAGGAGAAAAGTTAGGAATTTTTCTCAACCTACGATAGCAGGCGGGATTAAAACATTGCTTAGGCAGCAGGCATTTCTACAACGGTTAGTAGTTTCAGAGCAGTAGTTGCAACTGTCAACCGAATTTGTATTAATTGCAACATTGATGATATTCTAAAAATAGGCAACTAGCGATCAAAAAAAAAAATACTTTCTTTCCACAAAACTTATTAGCAACCCCAATATTGGAAGATTCTCGACATTCTAGTGACTAATAACAAAATCGTTGATATTAATTTAGTTATACGTATAAATAGTAACTGATACGATTAAATTTAGTTCGTAGATGGAAAGCTTATTTTGGTAACAAAATTTAAATTTGTTTTCAATACGTAATTTGTGTCAGAACTGGATTTAATGAATCTATTTCATTACTTCGATCTTGTTCATATTTATTTTCTTATTACTACTTCAAGAGTCACAGTACGCTTAGCACTATCACGTATCGTGTGTCGAGCACTACGACTAGTGACGCAGCGCCGGCAGATAGTAAACACGTCTCATCTGTGGTTCAAGCATAGGCTCGAACACCTAAATAGAACCGTTTTTCCCCCGAAGGGTAAAAAACGGATATTTAGGTTTCAGCCGTAGCTTGAACCACACTTAAGGGCCTTGCCGGCTCAAAGTACTGAGGAACATGGCCGCCGTGCGCTGCCTCTTCGGTTACGTCGCCCCACTGAGTGCTAAACAAGGACAAGTATAGTCATGGTGTAGTGAGTTTACTTAGCGTTAGAGAGAGATAGACTATGTTGATGACGAGTATTGGAACGTTAATCTCATCTGTGGTTCAAGCTACGGCTGAAACCTAAATATCCGTTTTTTACCCTTCGGGGGAAAAACGGTTCTATTAGCTATGTTGTCTAAAATCTAGTCGCTATAATTTAAGAGTTCTGTGTAGCAAAAGAAATTTTGCCTATCCCTTTGTTTGTCTCCACAAACTTGACTAAATCATAGGCTAGACAAGTAATTTTTTTTTATTTCCTTATAAACTACTTAGAACAAATCTTTACAAAGTTATAGACGCTTAAATCATGGAGTAGGACCCTACTATGATATTTAAGCGTTTGTCCCTTTCTCGCAAAATGAAAATTTTTACTGAAGCGTTACTTAGTAATGGCGACATGTAGGCCATCGTAACCATTTTATTATTTGATCAGTTTGAAAAAAAAATCAAGATTTATAAAAATAATGGTGTTTTAAAAGCATTTAAAATACCAGCGTTTGGATACCAGTCACCTATTATTGCACAAATCGGCAAAACCTCATGATAGATGCCACTGTCTGACAGCTATAATGGCAGGCGTAGATACGTGACTTTGTGTCAAAGATGTGACAACAGTCAAGGGCCAACTTGTAGTCGATAAAAAAAAAGACAGATAACACGAGGGGGGCGGGTATTACGTGTATATGGCAACGTAGTGTTGCGATGTCGATATACATATATTTATTAATGTCCTAGTGGCTATGTTGTTTGGAATTAATAGGGTATAAGTTTACCATGCCACAAGACAAGTTTTTATGTTCACCTGTCCCTTTTCGTGTCAATCAGCACCATGTTGACAATGAGCCTTTGAGCATGGTAATGGTCATTCAAGAACCCAAAACATAGCTAAAGCGTAGTTCATATAAGATGCCAAACTTTTTTGCTCTTGTTAATCTATTGTTATCTAGATTTCTATTTATTTATCACGACGATACACACAATAAAAAATAAACACAAAGTCGACTAAACAATAGCGCTAGTCGACAAATCCCGTAATAGATGCCAGTGTGTCTGACAGCACTATCGGCCGGCATAGATACGTGACTTTGTGCCAAAAAAGACAGATAACATAAGGAGGCCGTGCTTCGTAATGTTGCGACGTCAATAAACATTTGATTAATGTCCGAGTGCTAGTATAAGGGATGCTTTATCTTCTTTCAAGTCACGGAACCCTAATACTGCCAATTAATTTACAAATAACAAAGCCACTAGGCTATTAATTGTTTACTTACTTCCGTGTACAAGTTAGATAACTAAATGATGAGAAGAGGTTTTGTCTGTCCCTAATGTTTAAGAGAGAAGTCTTTTCATAATAATTGATGATAATCTGAAATCTGACTCATTGATTCAGTGGTTTTCTGTCTTTGGATCATTAGGTCCAGGGTTTGCATAACCTATTAAATTTGTACACTGACTTTGATGTTTCACCACATTACCTTGAAAAACATAGAACATTGCCATTAACACCTAATAGATCCTTACAGAGTCTAACATTATCTCCCTACTACTTTCTAAGAGTTTTTTGTCTTACAAAGAGTTTCTCTCTTTATGGGAGGAAATATTTGAGACGAATATCTTAGCATTCCATGGATTCACCGTGCGGCTGCCGGGTCCATCGCGTGGCTGAGAGAAAAACTCCGAACAGAGCCCGAGACTTGTGACATGGGTGTAGGTTTAAAAGAGTACTCTTAGTGACGCGCGTCAACACTCACCTCCTCTGTTCTAGTTATTCTCCCTGCCCAGCCAAATTCGGAAGGACCCTACTAGTGCAGCTTTGGACACTCGTTCCAATATTGCGCTTACTGCACTTCTAGTAAGGCCAAGGTCTTTTAGCAGGTTATAGAGAGACTTCGCCGGCCTATAGGTTATAAAAATAATCGAATTACGATAGTAGTTGTGATCAAAATAAAAGTAATGGTAAAGCAATATTTTTAGTGTCATAAAATTTAATTTTGAAGACGCCTTATTAAAAGACCAGACAGAAGAAAACTACCAAGCAATATAAACGCCAAGCAATGTAAGTAAATATTGAAAGCTAACTTTTGTAATAAACATCGAATATTCACATAATTTCGAGCTCTATTGTTTTAGCATTAAAGTATCTTCTAGTTTGTAAATGGGAACAGAAATCCAAACAGTAGAGTCTTTGAACTAATGAAATTATCTCAACTTAATGCTTCTTAGATGTAAGATGTGCTTTAATATTTATATTACAATCAGTACAGAAGCCTTTATCCTCTAGTTAGAAAAAATAGCATTTGTTACAGAAAAGTCAACCGTAAGTTTACACACACATGGTGTATTATTCAATGCTACACAGTAGAGAGTGTATTCATTGTTCATTCCAACCACGGAACTTTATTCTTAATAGAATCTGCAAATTGGTCCATATAATAAGAATAAGTTTAGGGTAATAACCCATTTTTCATCCACGAATGGCTTATGTAATGGAAAGTGATGATGCAGTACGGTGAAAAATCCTGTTGTAGAAAATTTTGGGTTTTTCCTTCCGTATTTATAAGGTAGAATTATAAAGTGGTTTAAAGCGAAGGGAATTACAGTGAAAATAAAATAATGCGATTTTGGCGAAGAATGTCCATATAGCAATTCAGTTTTATGATTAGGTAGTATTTGGTACTGGTTAAGCTTAGACAGAATATCCTTGCTGTATGACCCGGAGCTGAGACGTGGACCATAAAATCTGCCGATCGCAAACCGAATAGACGCTTGGCTTGGATCGAACGATGACTCCACGCAATAGTAAAATCGTGAGGACAGAGGAGGTGGTCAGGGTCCTCGAATATGAGGAAAAGGACTCACGGAGGATGTTACTCATGTTTTTTTTTCTAATTTTGTCTAATAATCATTATATCTTCAGGAATTTTTTATTTTAAAAAGTTAATAGATTCAATGGGCATTGAGTCCTTTGTAGAACTGACAACTACAAAGACCCGAGACTTCAAACTTGTTACGGAGAGCTTCAGCATATCTTGTCTCTTGAAACTATAATATATGAAGTCTTGACAGGTGACCTATGCTTTATAGTGTACTTAACATTTCATGTCTGCACTGTGACTCTAGCACCTGTTGGGAAAAAAGTGATGGTATAGTCACTACAAATATAACTCGAAGTTTCAAAAGTGCTTATAATCTTACCCTACTTGAATTTAGAAATTGAATTGGAATTTGGAATTATATATAAATATTAGGATTTACATTCTACCGTTGAAGGCAACAGTAAACGCATCAACGTGAGCAAACATTAAAACAGAAGCGTAGCAGGAACTATTTGCACATTATCCAACAAGTATAAACCTCGGTCGAACGCATTCCACCAAATAAATATTGACTTATTTAGTCCAATAAACGGAGAAATATTATAGCAATATTCAATGGAGAATATTTTTCAGGGGAATAGGTAAGGGTCAACAGATGAGGTCCTGTGCAAACAGGTTTCAATGTTTGCGCGTTGCGATGAGGGCCTATCAGCTAGAGTCAACATGTATGAGCGACGCTGATATACGAGACACTACTACTGAAATAGTATACAATCTATGCTACTGAGTGGCTACAGAAATATGTCTAACATGATTTATTCGCCATTTTTTTTTGTGGCGGTCATCTTGGAGTTGAAACTTTCTCATAGTCTGTAGTATTCTACTAGTCAACGCTTTACATTTGATTGATACCCATATTGTGGGAGTTATGAAAAAGCATGTTATCGGCCGTGGACTGATTTCATACTTTCGCCAAAAAAAGCTAAAAGAACCGCATCGAAATTTTTCCAACCGTTTGAGCGTATAACATACGCACGCACGCACGCACGCTCTCTTCTTTTTCAGAGTATATATAAAATTATAGTTACTCTTTATTCTTGGACGATTGATGTTCTGAACTTTATCTCCCAAAGCCTCAATTTAAACTCTATTGTTATTTACCGATGGTATAAGGCTGAAAATCCAGGAAAGCTTCATCAGACATTAACAACGAAAGAGTGGAACGAGTCCGTTTATTTAAATTCATTGTAAATATTCAATAACATGGACACACAAAAACAAAATGGCGTCTCCATTTTTTGTACACCCAAGTAATTCAACAAATTAAAACTAGAATTGCAGATTAATTTTAAACAAAAGCCTCCCGCTATTGAGCAGAGTCCGGCCTATTGTCGTCCCGTTAGACAAAACAAAGGGCAACAAGACAACAATAAGACAGAACTGTTGTCGAGTGCCCGTGACAGTTTTATCTAACTGAGATACGAGATCTTTTTCTGGAAAATGAGATAGACATTTTTATTATTTTTTATTTGTAAAAAACTACGTCGTCATTATCAGCCTATTTCAATGGTCTAATACAAGGTCACGCCATCTCCCATATTAAAGAAGGGATCTTTAATATGGGAGATGGGCAGCCTAGAATCATGCTTGTTTTTGCTTTTGGCTGATGGTCTTAAAGTGATAATGTTTTATTCTTGTACTCTCACTGTCTGGGAAAAAATGAGCTAGTTCTTGACACAGTCATTTGAGGACCCTGCATGTAGGTAAGACACGAAAACTTTTTTAAGCTATTGTATAGCTTCTATCGCGGGCCTTGAGAGTGGAGACCAAATCCAGAAATTCCGTAACGAAAAACCTAACATTCTCTCAATATCAAAAACATACATACAAAAGCACAGTTTCGGCAACGACGTCATTGGGGAACGTGGTCTAGCGGTAAGGTGCTCTAAGTGCCCGGATTGCCAGAGAGACGCGGGTTCGAATCCCGTCGGTTCCGAAATTTTTTTTTTTAAGCATGATATTTCAAAGTAATTTTTTTACACACGTAATATTACAAATTTTTTATCGATAGACGGAAAAACTAAACGGTTACTTTTTAGTTTTTCCATCTATCGATAAATATCAGAACTTTTAATGACATTTTGAAATATCACGCTTGTAAAAAAAAATTAATGACTTTTTGAAATATCACGCTTGAAAAAAAATTGCGGAACCGACGGAATTCGAACCCGCGTCTCTCTGGCAATCCGGGCACTTAGAGCGCCTTACCGCTCGGCCACGGTCCCGATGACGTCGGTAGGTAAACATAAGTTGATAAAAAATGCTATACAATAGCTTTACCGCGGCAGTCTCCGAGTGCCACACGTCTTTTTAAATATTAATTTTTTTAATAATATGTCTGAGTCACCAAGTGCTCGATTGGCGATTCAGTACCGCAATGCACAGCGTTGCTCGACCACCAGGGGGACCGACGCGTTTAGGGTTAAAGGGTGCCATTGGATGCAATACTTATGGGTCTATACTGTGATGTTTGATTCCTTGCAAGAGGTAATGTTCAGTAGAGAACATCCATCGGCTGATCAGGATGATGCTAATAGTTTTATAAGAAACAAAGAAATGTGCCCAGTTGTATGCGCGGTGGTTATAAGACGGAAGTACTGGGCTCGTAATAAATAAAAAAAAGTATAGTAAAACAGGTTTTTCAAACCCTGTTTACTTTACTACAGATTCTTGTAAGCCTCGAAGGTATATTATAATATTGGCATGTTGCGTTATTAACAGGGATGCTTACAAACAGTCTAATTTGAGGCAGCTCCTCATTACGCCGCCTTCACTCTTGAACTTGCGGTCGTGACCCAGTTTGAGCACGTGCGGCTCTGTATTCATCATATCTTTCACACTGTTGTCATCAAATTAGGCCTTCAGTGCACCGTTACAAAGGGAAGTGCATTTAAAGAGTAAACATTACGATCATTTATTCTATATGGTTTTCAGTTCAGTTGCTTATCACCATCATAAACATCAGTTAATCTTAAAAGATAGACATATACTGTTGTGGACATTTTTTTAGATCATTTCAAAAGGAATAATTCTTTCATACATATATTTTTGGTATTTTGAACCGTTTTCGCAGCGCACGCAACGGAATCAAGGATGAATAATTTTCCCTGTTTTTTTTTCACATTTTCCATTATTTCTTCGCTCGTAATAGTTTCAGTGTGATGTTATATAACCTATAGCCTTCCTCGATAAATGGTCTATTCAACACAAAAAGAATTTTTCAATTCGAACCAGTAGTTCCTGAGATCAGTGCGTTCAAACAAACAAACTCTTCAGCATTATAATATTATCTCGTGATCGAACCTTCATGATTTATTAATTATGACGGTCTACGGTAGGGCCTTCCCTCTCTCCTTATAAGAGAGATTTTATAGAGCTTAGAACCAACTCCTAATTGGCTGACTTTATGGCGGGTGATAACGTTTTTAGTTTTTTTTCAACTTGTTACAATGGCTGGTGTAACGTGCTTGCGAAGCAAGGGGTTGTACCAACCAATCAACTTTCGAAGTCTAGGCTCAGTATTTTTAATAAGACTTAGATTAAAGAAAACTAAGCCGACATAGGATTTGAACTCAGTCACTCCTCATAATCTAAAGTTACGTATGCAATCTGCTGCTTGCTGGCTATTCTTGGCAGGATTTGCTTTTCAGATCAATGGCAAAGTCATAACGCACTCAGTGATTTAATGTTTTAAAAGTATGTACTTGACGGCGCCCGCGTCATCGTACGCGACTATAAAGAAGTCTGTGAACTGCACGTGTACCAGCTACGCCCCTCGGCTGCGCATCGTTCGATACCCCCACTCACCCCCCTACTTGAGTCATTCTAAGTTGTATAAAAGGAGCGGGTCTACAACTGGTGGGCAGTCTAGGCTCTGGCGTGGCGCGGTGCAGACGTTGTACTTTGCTTATCGCTTAACCTAGACAACTCGGATAATTAATTTGTGCAAACGAATTAATTATTACTCTCAGCTTAAGTCGCGGTGTCTTGGGGTTACATTAATTAACACGAGACGTTACGTATCATTGCAATACCATAATTTGCCAGTAGCAATTCACTGTTAATTAAGTTGCTAACTCTAAATACAAAGGCTTACCATAGGGTAAGCCTGTTTTGAGACATCTATTTGAATTTGATTTGCGTTTGAGTATCGGTTTCAAAAATGCGGGTAACCCTTAATGCAAGGCACGTGTTTCAACACTTAAGTGGTTCGCAGCTATGCTGAAAGATTCGCCCTTTACTTCAAAAATTACTTTGATAAAATACCTCTACATAAAATCACTTTGATATTCTCTATTCATTTCTGTTCCACGTGTAAGATGAAATACCTTGCCATAACAGTCAAGGAGATTAGTTTTTGCTACTGTTACGGTACGGGGTGAATTTGTATGGTATATCCTGACGAAAGTGACGTCATCATAGATCATTATAATTTATATTTTATTTTTTATGGTTTTAAGTAAAATAAAATAATAGTATTTTATTCACTATGTCCGACCTACTTTCGACATACTTGTATAATAGTCTACTTGAAATTAAAAAAAAAACTTGACAAATGAGATACCTAGTTAAGCTTCATGTAACTTAAAACCATAAAAAATAAAATATAAATTATAATGATCTATGATGACGTCACTTTCGTCAGGATATACCATACAAATTCACCCCGTACCGTAACAGTAGCAAAAACTAATCTCCTTGACTGTTATGGCAAGGTATTTCATCTTACACGTGGAACAGAAATGAATAGAGAATATCAAAGTGATTTTATGTAGAGGTATTTTATCAAAGTAATTTTTGAAGTAAAGGGCGAATCTTTCAGCATAGCTGCGAACCACTTAAGTGTTGAAACACGTGCCTTGCATTAAGGGTTACCCGCATTTTTGAAACCGATACTCAAACGCAAATCAAATTCAAATAGATGTCTCTTGCACATGTCTGTAGTCCCATGTTACCTTAGGTGCTTTGACAAATTGCAATAGAAATCTGTCTGAATAAGTTGAAATGAGACGTACTTATTTTGATTTACGTTTGAGTATTCGGGCGTGTTTTTACGGATACGCCTTTAAGGACATTGTAATCAATTATACTGATTGCCACTGGTGAAATTTAATTCTGACCGACTAAACCTTTTTTAGTGATTGATACGCAATTAATTCTATGTCGCAAAAACTACTGAACTGATGTTGATAAAACTTGTACTGCTTAAGTAGGAGTATACCAGCTACAGAACTAAAAAATCAGTTATTCTGTTTTATGATCTTTGATAAATGCGCGATCAAAAATAACAGATATATATTATCATTAGCAGTTCCCTTTCCAAACGCAACATTAATATTGCGAGCTGTATCTGCCGCGTTAGTTCCGCGTCGGAATTCGTATTTAAAAATCACACGAATTTTCGAAGTATCCATCTTTATTGTCTAAGCTGAATAAAAAAAATGATAATCGAATGTTGCACATTTTTTAAAAGAAGAACTACACAGGTACCGTATGAAAAAAGTTTCACTTTAAAATCTTAAACCATGAAGGTTCTATGTCAATTCGAATTACCTATTACAATAAAACGGCAATTTCATTCTTTAACCCCTATTATTAACATACAGTTACGAAAGGCACATATGCTTAGAAATCTGTCTTGGTCAAAGTCATGTTCTTACTTTTTTTGTGAAATCGGTTAAAAAGGTTCATGTTGGTTTATCATCTGTAGGTAGGTATGCCATGGCTGAGGCAAGTTTTATGTGTCTACAGTTACATTACCTTACCCTTTTAACGAGGGTATTTAACTACGAAGTGTTTGTAGAAATGTTTTATTCAAGTATGTCTACTCAGTGTCAGAGTAGTCTCCTAGATCACGTACACGAGTGTCGTTTATGGTCTAGTAGAGCCCTACTTAGACCCTTTTAGCGTTATAGTGGCACTAGATTGGATAAGGGACATAAAATCTTGTGTTTGAGGTTTTTAAGAATCATAAATACAAATTATGTAGGCTTTTGCTTGTTCGACCGCCATACCTCAAAGTTTTTATAGCGTAACGAGATTTTTGGTTTTGCGTTACTGGAATTCTGCTAAAGTTTAATATGTTTTAGTTAAAAATAATAAATCATATTAAACATTTTATATATTTTACGCCTTTTAGGGTAGGGTTATTAAGCTTAGAATTACCACGCTTCTCCGGTGCGGGCTATTATATTATAATATGGACGAGTAATCAGACATTTTAAATAATTTATATTATTAATACTTCATCATCATCATCATCATTACCAGCCTGTAGACGTCCACTGTTGGACATAGGCCTTTTTTAGGGACTTCCAAACACAACGATCCCGAGCCGGCTGTTGCCAGCGGCTCCCTGCGACACGTTTAATGTCGTCGCACCACCTGGTTGGGGGTCGACCAATGCTGCGCTTCCTCATTATAGGAGAGGGGATATGGACACTTTACAGCAATGCGAATTGGCGGGCTTAGGGTTATAAATGAAATTACTTTATTGACGATCAGAAGTTGATAATGGACGACTTAACGTGCTCCCCGTGACACGGGGGTGTAATACCACCAAATTCTCGTCTACGGGATTGGAAGGTACTGAAAATTTCATAGAATATTGAATTGTTCCCCGCTTTGAACCAGGATTCGTACCCAGGACCTCGTGATTGAAGCAACAGCAAACTAGCTAACTACAAAACAAACGAGGCAGTTTATTCAGTCTAGGTATTAATACTTAGGAAATCATAATTATTACTTGCTGTAACAGATCTTAGATACTGCTACTATCAACTAGAGATGTAGGTGTTAATGGCAGAGAAGTCAGATCAGAGAAGGAGAATTGCTTGCATGTTATTAAGTGACTCTGGCAACTATATAAAAAAATCATGGCATATTTTTTTTTTATTGACTACAAGTTAGCCCTTGACTGCTATCACACCTGATGTTAAGTGATGATGCAATTTAAGATGAAAGCGGGCTAATTTGTTAGAAGTAGAATGAAATCCACAACCCCGTTCGGTTTCTACACGATATCGTACCGGAACGCAAATTCGCTTGACGGTACGTATTTGTCGGTAGGGTGGTAACTAGCCACCGCGAAAGCCTCCCACCAGCCAGACCAAGACAAATTAAAAAAAATCTCAAACTGTCCCGCCGGGAATCGAACCCAGGAATCGAACCCAGGACCTCCGTCTTATAAATCCACCGCGCATACCACTGCGCCACGGAGATCGAGGAGGAGGTACGTCAAAAAAGAGAAGAGTTAATTTACCGTCAACTACTTGCCATTCAAATCGAAAGGCAGGAATACTTGTGGTTGTAGTACTTCCCTACATTCCAACAAGTGCTGGAATGCAGTGACAGAACTGCTCCAATACAGATTAATAAACATTGGGATCGAAAAATTTAACTTAAATACAGTCGTATATTTGCGTGTTCGGGTACGACCGCGCGGAAACCAATAATCCGGTGCAACCGGCTTAACATTTTATAGGTAAAATATTACTGCGGTGCGCGAAATAGTTTTCAAAATTTATATCTATTGAAAAATACCTGTGGAAAACAAAATGGCGTTGAACAATGCACAAGCTGTGCAAAACTTTTTAATTTAGTAATTCAATTTTCAATGAAGATCTGTAAATTCATCGAAACGTAAGCGCTGATGGTTTTTAACATAAAATACTGACATGTAATTAAAAAATACCCGCGCAACGAGATGAATCTCGATTTATTCTTATATAGAGTACGTATACAACAATTGTATTTTTCACAGTGATGGAAGAATATAAGTAAGTTGTCATTTAACTCGGAAAAAATGTAGCTGATTTTGAAACAAATCCGGTCGTGTAATTGTATTGTATAAGTTATAACACCAATAAAGCAATTTGCCTACTAATAATACTTGGTGATTTTTTTGTAACTTTTATAAGCATTATAAAAACTGTAAATAAATAAATGATAGCAAAATGCCTTTTTGAAAGGAAGTTGGTAGTCACTATTTTACCGGTCCTTTATAAAGCCAGGTCGTCTTTAAAGAACACAGCTTTAACAGTAATACCGACGGCGAATAGTGCTCCTTTAAGCACGTAGGTGTAACACCATGAACTTTTCAACTCTAGGCTGAGTATTTGAAAGAAACTCTATATTTTATTAGCCTGACACAGGGTTTTAACTCCGAACCATTTAAACTGTTTCGAGCAAAAGGCTTAACAATAAGACTTGATTGAGTAAAGAGTGAAAGTAATTTTTTTATTCATTTGAGAAATTCCGTTCTTATTTCTTTTGTTTGATTAACTGCAAGTTAACCCTTGACTGCAATCATATCCAGTGATAAGTGGGCTAACTTGTTAAGAATGTGACGAAATCTATGTCTTTTTCGGTTTCTACACGACATCGTACCGAGACGTTACATTTCTTGGTGGTACGTACGTTTGGTTAGTAGTGAAGCCGTCCACTAGCCAGACCTGGACCAATTAAGAGAATTTTCAATTGGTCCAGCTGGGAATCCACTCAGGACCTCCGTCTTATAATTCTACCGTGCATACCACTGCGCCATGGAGGCCGTCAAAATAGAGATGAGGAATACTATATTTTGTACCTACGTAATTAAATTACTGGAGGGCTACAAACCACTAGACAGAGCGTTCAAATGTCGATACGTCAATCCGAGCTTGGGTAATGTCTGGTAATTTCCCAAGGGCCGGTCAGGAATTATACCTAAAGCATATCCGTTTTGCCATTACACAAAGTGGCGTTCAGGACGAAAACGCTCTTAAGTGAATTGTTAACCCACTTTGAAAAAGGAAGTTAGATATTCGAACCGGTGGTATTTATGCATGTTTAAATGATGATTTTCTCAAAAAAGACCAAGCTGATTTGGATCAGGATTTCGTTACTTTTATTTTGAAGCCCTGCTACCAAAAAGTCATTTTTTTCTGTTAATGCTCTTAAAATAAAGTTTAAAATTATTCTAGATCCTTAATTCTTGTCGCCTTTTCGAGATTGCGTTAATTAATTTTTGATTTGATTGAAATGCTAGTAATATCATTGTCCATATTTTGTCTTTTCTATACTCATAATATTTTTTATGTAGGTACCCATCTATATATGAGCTAATATTTAAAAATATTAACATAATGTAGTAGATATTTATTAACAAAAATAGAATTTATAGAAATACCTAAATATTCGTCTCTTAAAAATGTCCACTAGCTCCTTGACTACTTCATAACTTTTGCTTGAACATTTTCTAGTATCGTATTCGCGATAATAAATGGAACATCTTATTAGCCCGGATTCGAGGTCGGTTCGTGCCCAGATGCGCTGTTTACGGCTTCCATAAACTGTATTGGTGTTGCGAACAGAGTAATAACTGCTTTAGGATCAATATCGCTACGTAGCCTCAATAAGCAAATTATGTTTCTTGACTGATCTTCTCGGTAGAATCTGCTTACCGAAACGGTTATAGAGTGAACTGTACTCTCTACTATCACTAAACTCTACATTAGTCGCAGTTTGGCTTTTCAAAAGTGCTTCTATAAAAAGTCTTTATAAATTTACTGTATTAGTAGGTATAACGAAAGAAAAAGAACCAGTCAAGTGCGACTCGCATTCGTCTGTGGATGAGTGTTCCGTACAAATTTGTAGATGCATATTAAAGTCGCTGTTTCATCATGTAGTTACTGTACCTATTATAATTTTTATCATTTATTTACATATGTAAGGTTTCGGATTTTTTACTCTACTTGTAGTAGGTATATGACGGTATTACTTGCCAATTTTCAACAGTCCCTGGTAAATATCCTATAAGTTTCCTTTGAGAGCTTCAAAATATACGTTTATTGCGGCAAACACGGTCCTATTTTTTGTGGTATTTCTGTTGCTGGTATAACAATAAATGTTAAGAACAAAATAAAATTATAAGACAATTACACATATCGCTATATAGCCCCAAAGTAAGCTTAGGTAGATTGTGTTATGGGTACTATGATAACTGATGAATATTTTTATATATATTGTACATAAATACTTATAATAAATAGATAAACACCCAGACAATGGAAAATATCTATGCTCAACACACACATGTTTTTCCAGATGTGGGAATCGAACCCCCAGCCTAGGACGCAGAAGCAGGGTTACTACCCACTGCGCAGCTCGGCCGTCAAAATAAACATTTAACGAGGCTCCCATAAAGCATACATGATTTTTTGCCGTTTGTCAAGTACAGAATCATTCATCGATAACTATTTTGAACGGAAGTCCGGACGTGTTTGCCCGGTGTTATTTCCTTTTCAGATACGGAACCCTAAAAATGAATTAGCTTTACTACAGGTGCGTAGCTGGGGAGGGTCATTAGTCGAGGACAAATTGGGAATTTGATTACCGTGGAATATAGGTCAAACTCCGAGTCTTCCTTGCTTACTTGAGTTTGTGCTGGCTCTTCATTTGCATTTTAAATGCGTAAGTAGGTATTCGTTTAGCATCCTTGTCTATTATATTAGTACGCGCCCGCGACTTTATCTTTTTTTATTTCAAAGTGAGCCCCTGAATGCTATCACACCTGATTGTATGTGATGATGCTATCTAAGATGGAAGCGGGCTAATTTGTTAGATCTAGGATGAAATCCTTTCGGTATCTATACGATATCGTATCGATTGGCGGGTGAGTCTTCGTCAACAGCCCAAACCTTCCACGGACCAGACCTGAACCAATAAAGAAAATAAGTCCAGCTGGGATTCGTACGCAAGACCTTCGTCTTATAAATCCCGCGTGTATACTTATTTCTGCGTCACGAGGGACGTCATCTGTGTGAGCCTTGAACAATCTAACTTCAAACAACTTTGATCAGTTTTGATTTTAAAGAACAGACTTTGTATTAAGTTCTCATTCTCATTTCCTCTCCGTCAAAATTTTCCTTTTTAGTAAGTTACTAAAATGAAAATTTGTTGGAAGGATATCATTTACTGTCTGATTTTTTAAAGGTAAATCTTTTACATCTTACTTTTAGTTATTAGTTAAGTTACTGTTTTTAAGGTGGTTTTATTTTTGACCGACGAAAAAAAGCGGAGCAGTTCTCAATTCGACACGTATATTTTTTTTATGTATAACCACGCATTACACAATTGTCCAATTTTGATAATTTATTAAAAAAAGGGCACATTTCTAAGATGGTCCCAATGTCATCATGTTAGGATCTGATGATGAAATCCTGGCAAAATTAAAGGAACTCTTCAAATTTTATGGGCACACGCAGCGATGTCGGTTTTTGTGTAAGTATTGGTAGCTTTTTAGCTACAAGTGCCGTATGACAGTATAGTACGAGTACGTTACGTGGCGATAAATCACTAAAAATTAAGAAATAAAAGGTTTAGTTGCTTTAATTTACTTAAGCATATCTAGGAGTTGGTGCCAGCCAAGGTTTCTACTTTAAGGACCTAGAACCCACATACTTTATTTCGTTAAATGAATATTCCTTAAACTTGCTGGCACCGACTTTTTATTTTATATCGTACTAGAGGACGCCCGCGGTTTCACCCGCGTAGTTCTTGTTCCCGTAGGAATTTCGGTATAAAATGTAGCTGAAGTTTCATCAAAATCCATTCAGTAGTTTTTGCGTGAAAAAGTAACAAACATCCATACATCCATACAAACTTTCCCCTTTATAATATTACCTAGAACCCACATACTGCTTTACTTCGTTAAATGAATATTCCTTAAACTTGCTGGCACCGACTTTTTATTTTATATCGTATTTATATTTATATATTTTTTATATCGTAAAGTGTTGATTTCATTAATGTCTTCACTCCATGAGCTCCATTTTGATAAATTTAGTACCTACTCACAAATATTGGATTTCCAAGAATAAAAACTTTACCAAGAGATATTTAAAGCTATTCACTCTATCTAGGGATCTACGCGGGCAAAGCTGCTGAGAACAACTAGTTATTACACAAAAAATCTTTCATGCTGTATAACTGAAATTCAGAGACGAAGATCCTATATGGATTTGTCAATAAAAACTTAAGTAAATAAGAGTTCTATCAAAGTCAAGTCAACCACTTTGAGATTAATCGTAATAAATCGTCAATACTGCAAGAGTTGTGTTTGTGTTAGGCAATAATGAACTCTACTCCAGACGACAAACATTGGAGAAACTTCTGGAGGTTTGATGAAAATGTATTCCGAAACTTTGGGCATTAGTCTCAATATATACTTACTGCAAATGTAAATATTAAGCTATTTTTTAATTTTGGGAACTAAGTTTACAACTATTTTTGTATTGACTGTGAACCCATGTATCCTAAGTTATGTAGGGAAAGTTTTCAACTAATTTACATTACAATAATTTTGCCGTTGGACATTGGCATCTTTGTGACGATCTTTGTGACGATACCTTGAATATTCTTTTTAGATTTTTTTAAGATGTATTAATTTAATGACTATAAAAAATCCATGTCAAATAAAATTATAATGCTACAAATAAACTAGAACCCACTACAAATAAACTAGGTATGTAACTTTGAAAGTGCGGGTACTTTAACAATTAAATAATGTATTATAAGTATTATGTAAGCCTAATTTGTATTGTACGCTTAGTTAAATAGTTTACTTAGATTAATTAATATAGTTTTTCTCATATAACCTCAACCCTACTGTGGCATATTTCTTTTGCATCGAGTAGCCAATATAGAGAAAAACACTTATATACTAATAATAGCTTGAATTCCTAAACAATTAGCCATATCTTGTGAAAATAACCAATAACTGTTGAACCACATTCACTTCGCAAACGCTAGTTAATGAATCTAATAAAGAGATTAGATGTATTTTAATATTTTATTTCATTAGAAAAAAACAAAAGAAAAAACATTTTGGACACAAAAACAGCGTTGTTAATTTTTATTTTTCTACAACTAACAAACACGCCGGTACATTCGTTAACGTTAAAAGCCATTTTTCCGCCGTAGCTTAATGAACAACAAACGTTAGGGCACAACAAAAACCTGCATCGTAAAGTATTTCACTACACTGTGTTATCTTGTGACACAGCAAGCCTGTGATCTTCAATTGAAACCTTTATGCTTTTAGCAAGGGATGGGCTTTGAGAGAAACGACAAAGCATTTTAGCCGGCTTATGGGGAGGGAAATTCTTTGAACGTTTTTGTGTGACGTATTTTTTTAAAGTGCAACGATTTTTTTAAAGAATGGCTTTTGATGGCTTTACGAATAATAAAATTGTTTTAACTGACCATCTCAATTATGAAGTATTTCGTTGTTATTTGCATTAAACGTCATCATCGGAAAAGGTATTCAATTATTTACGGTTTAAATAAAATAATCATCTCAGTTCAACTCAATTTGCTTTACGCCGCAGAGCTATTCATGCAAAGCGGCATAAAGAAAACTGAGCCGCGTTACATAAAAAAGCGAGTTCATGACTAAGGACCCCGTATGAGTTCGAAACTAGTCAATACATACTCTGAAAATAGTGACGTGAGTTTCCGCCGTTTATGCCGTACATCTCAACCTTCCCTAATATTTACGTAACAGTATTTCACTACCACACAACTAAATATACACTGTAACTAGATTTCTAGCCCTAAAGGCTTAATAAAACACAAAAAAACATAGGAAACTAAAATTTTATTATTTCAAAGATACATTTTATAACTTCAGTATTACAGCTTGCCAATTAAAAGATAACATACTAGCAAATAAAAAAGAGAAACAAAGGAATTTATGATAACATCTTAGCAAATTAACAAAACAAAATTATTCCTTTTGTGTGCAGCTTCGCGTGTTATTAGAAGTCTTCTCATTTTGAAAAGATAGCAACGAATACGGTGTTCTACTTAGAAAAAAAATTATAAGTTGAGGAAAATTGTAAAGAGATGAATACCTGAGCATTTGATGGATTCAACGAGCCTGTTCTATCATCTGGGGGAGAGAAAATGTTCTTGCAACGTCTTTTTTGGAAGAATTGAGCTAAAGAATATATATTTCTTTTAAAATTTGTAATTTACTTATGAAGTAAGATTCATAATTTATTATATAAAAACAATCAGCTGGGAATAATCCTATAATTGTTAACAAACAACCAGAAGGGAATGCAACTTAAAACACCAAAAGACAAACTTAATAACAATTTATTTACAAAGACATCAAATATGATCAAAATGAAACATTATTACAGTAATTACTTAATTAAACATTACAAGCACAGATTCTTACAATAGTCAAACAGTAAGACTGCACAAGACTCGGACACTATATACGGTGAATAAACACAATTTTCCATAGGGGCATATTTTATAGCCTACCGCCCACCATTTTTGCTCGACGAGTACCGCGCCTAGTCTATTATCTATAGTTTAAACGCGGTACCACAATACAGCAAATAAGGCCACTATATTGTCTATAGTCTTTTCAAACAGAGTATACAATGCTGCCAACATAATAAATAATAATTAAAATTTTTCTATTTTACCATCAGACTAACCGTTTGGTCCGTCAATTATTGTTATTAAATTCTTTTACTTTTACGAATAAAATATTCTATAAAATATTGCATTATGTATGTATATTTATTATAACAGGCTTGTAAAATAACATCTTTTATTATCAAAGACAATACTCCTTCGAGCCTCCATAGCTTTTGTCCTTTAGCATAACAAGTGCTCTTAAACTAAATAATTTGAGTAAATCAAATTTAGACAAGTTTAAGAACTTTGCGGTCCAAGTGGAATTATATCTAGCATCAAATTAATAATTGAGCAATCACTTTTACTAATTGATAAACAATTTCTCCCAAAAGTTTTGGGTCCTGATTAAATTGGCGGTCAGACTTTAATGGACTCCTTTACACCATAAGAATATTTTAGGCTTTAGTATAAATTCTTCTTTTCTGTTTTAATTATAGGATTAACTATTGGATATTGTATTAACTCTTATTGTATTAAAAAAAAAACAATATTTTATTCACCATTCGTCATTAACGGCCAACTAAGGCATCCCTCCTAGTAGGAGAGCGCAGATCCACCACGCCACTCCAATGCGGGTGGGCGAGCTGAGGGTAGTAGGTTAGTGATAATTTTCAATTCATTATTGATCACTATCAGTCCAGCTTCCTGACTTCGGTCTTAGAATTTGCTTAAATTTTCTAAAGAAAAAATTGGTTGTCTGTAAAGTCGGTTTACTGACGATAATTGAACGTGACAACGTCTTAAGAAAATATTGATGGAATGGTAGCATTTAATTGGTTATTAAAATTTTTAATTTAAGTATATTTTTATAAATATTAATTTAAATTAATAAAATAATTGATTTTGATTTTATAAATTTATGTTTTAAATTTATAATAAATATATTAATTTATAAATATATTAATTTTTAATTTAAAATTAATATATTTAATAATTATATTTAATAGACAGATGTCGAACGCTGCCGAACGCAAAGGCCGATTGTGCTTCTTTGTCGCTCGTTCTGCGCTCTCGCTTGCACTTCAAGCCTTACATGGAACGCCTCAAAGCGAGGTAACGCATGAGTCATGTTTTTTCGTGCGTGCAGCCGGCTCTATCGAATTATAAGACGTTTTCACGTCAAAAGAAAAATTCAGAATTATTCTACAACCTGACCCAAGATTTGAATCTAGGATCTCGTGTTTGATGTCCCATACGTTAACCAATAGCCGGTGAAGCAGTTTGCGTCGTAACATGACAATAACAATGAGTTGATATGGTATATTCATAAATAAATCTCTTTATTTCAAACCCAATTTTTCATACATTTTCAGAGCCGCGAGCTATTGTCGTACCCACTTGTCAAAAGCTATTTACTTAGAGCAATAACGAGAATATAAATTATGTTTGAAGAAGATATGGCTGATATTTTTTTGATAAATTTAAAATTATACGAAGTAGTTATAGTTTTAGTTATTACTAACTATTTTTTACACCGTTACTGCGTTACCGCAGTCGTAATAGCGAAGGATTTATAAGACCGATAGTTCGATATCCAGCTGTCCCGATATAGAATTTGTTAATAGGTACGAGCCTGACTGGATTCTTCAGCCGTTGTTAATTACCACTGGCAAAGACGTGCTGCCAAGTGATTTAGCGTCCCGGTACGCTGTTGTGTGAAACTGAAAGTTGTGTGGTTTATCATCATACTCCTAAGTTAGCCCGCTTCTGTCCTAGATTGCGTCATTAGTTACCATCAATTGAAGTGAAAGGCTAATTTTCAGTGAAATAAATATAAATTTTACCCAAAAAGCGCATGTTTTATTTCCTGTTTTGTTCATCACATTTGCCGCATACCCTTTATAACGCAATTGTGATGGTGATAATAAAATTTGTACGTTTTAATTTGCAAGTGCCAACATACAAAAAATAAAACAATGTACGATTTGCACTTATAGTACTTTCATGACAAATAGTGCAGAATGTTTCGTTTTACGACCTACGTCATATACAAATATAAATGCAAAGAGTGCATATTTATTTTTCTATTTAATTTTGGCCCTTCAAAACGCGTACCGGTAGCGCGATAGCTATTATGTATTCTGTGGCGATACTAAAATTTGTACGTCTCAATTTACAGGAGCTACGCCAATCTGCTGCAAAGATTGGGTGTGAAATTGAGATTTTGCATTTTAACAAATAGGTGTTCTGCCTCTCGTTTCGAAACGGCAGGGTCGTCGATCAGCGTAGTGAATGGTTTCCGAATCCTTAGATTATAAGTATTGTAAGATGATGTAAATTTACAACATTTTTCTTAATGTAATTTTTTTTATTTATTTTTAATTTAAGACTGTACAGCTTTGTGTTTTCGTCCTTTTAAGTGTGAAGTATCCCTTATATGTTATTTGTATTCATTATCATTGAAGAATAGAAGTTTTTTTATTTTAATATCTTTAACTTATTAAAACTAAAACTGAACTAAAAATGTTTGAAACATTTAAAGAGTTCAAAAAGTGCACAAAAGAGTGCGAAATTTATCTTATTATATTCATTACAAGTTAGCCCTTGACTGCTATCACACCTGATGGTAAGTGATGATGCGATCTATGATGGAAGCGGGCTAACTTATTGGAAGATTATCATCTGTCATCTTTCATCGGCCCAGAGCCACGTGTCGCACTTGCACCATGTGTGATAAATATGGCTCTGACATCGTATGCCGAGAAGATGACGACAGCAGAATGGGACAAAGTGGAAGGTCTAAGGCACTCAAAAAGGTTCATGAGTAACATGAAGGCAGGTTTTCTAGCGAAGGTAAGTCAACTGAGCAGGAAACAGCTACGGTATGATATAGCAGCGTACACCGGCCATTATAGCACCAAGTCTATGCTCTGCAAAATGGGTATCTCTGAGGATCCCATTTGCAGGGCCTACAACGAAGACACAGAGTCCATGGAACATATTTTGTGTGAATGTGACGGATTGGCTAGAAAGCGAATGGATCTCCTCGGGGTGGCATATCCACTACCAGAGGATTACTGTGCCTCCAACCTAAAGCAACCACCCAACTCTTAGAGTGGGTGTTTGAACTGATATAGGGGAGGTGAGGGCGGGGCGAGCACAAAAGATCCAAAAGGGTCGAAGTGCATCCGCTATGGCGGGCTTCACCATTATAATAATAATAATAAATAATATGTCGTAGCGTTGTAATTACTCAGTTACGGCCGTAGTCACTCAAATGTTGACAATTTTTTTGGCTGATATGAAAAAACAGTAAGTGAACATTAGATTAATAATTGGTTTCGTACTGTTCGAGCGGAGGATTCCTAGTCTAAAAATAATAGGAGCAAAGCAAAATGAAGTAATGTTTTTTTATTCTATTATAACTTGCAATCTAGTTTGGTATAATGTACAGTTTATAAAACGTCGTACCGATCATTAAAAGGCTGTCATCTCAATATAACAAGTAGGTATTGAACTGAAAGAGGGAACCGCAAGCTCGGCCCGGCTTTAATTAGTGCTAAGTAGAGAGAAGAGAGAGAGCGGGGTCGCGTCTTGTGTTTTGTGCAGTAATCTGGTTTAAATTACATATTAGTCTAAATTATTAAGCCGTACTAGGGCTTTTTGTGACAGACCTTATCCGGGCAAGTACAACAGACATGCCTGTTTCTGTTAAGTTAAGTCTGCTAAGCATTTATGTGTTGTAAGGTAAATGAACGCACTTATGATGAAAAATGAAAATACACTTTATTGTATACCATATTAACAAAATAAACTAAGAGAAAGAAGAAAAACAGACATGTACGATAGTCGGCCTTATCGCTAAAAAGCGACTTCTAAAAGGCAACGTAATAGAAGATTAAGTAAACAGATGTAGAGAAGGGTGTATACAAGAAAATAAGAAGAAAGAATATTAAAATATAAAATAATAGAAATATGGAATGAATATTGGCAGGGATTGGGCACGCCTTATATAATATTAATTGAAGAGAGTTCCAAAATCGGATTGCTTCTGTATTAAAGGACTAGGACTAAGAAAGAGTTTATGTGAGGAGGAATTTTAAGGGTAGGATTATCTACAGAATGTGTTGTTGCTTGATTATAAACGATGGTTTTCCACTTACCATAAGGAAGGTTATTTGCTAGATCCATCAATTATTACTATAAAAATTTCGTTAATGGTCAGACCTTCGTCATTTTATTAAGTTTATACAGCCCATAATATAGGTAAGTACTTAAGTAATCTACGTAAGTAAATAAGTAACTAGAGATTTGTGTTTATGCTGAAGCAAATATAAGAAAAATGTTTTAACAGAAAATAGAACCGACTCAAAACGCACTAAAAAGTAAAAAATAACTGCATCATTTAGTTGCTTTAATTTACTTAAACATATCTGTGAAGTCGGTGCCAGCAAGTTTAAGGAACATTCATTTAACGTAGTAAAGCAATTTGTGGGTTCTAGGTAATGTCTTTAAAGTAGAAACCTTGGCTGGCACTCCTAGACGGCACCTGTAGCACGGCACTTTTAGCCAAAAACTACCGATACTTACACAAAACCCGAAATCGCTGCAAGTGTGCCTATACAATTTGAAGAGTTCCTTCAATTTTCCCAGGATATAATCATCAGATTCTAACACGATGACAATGGGACCATCTTGGAAGTGTGCCCTTTCTAATAAAAAAAGAATTATCAAAATCAGACAACTCTGTAAAAAGTGAGTTATGCGTGGTCATACATAAAAAAATATAGGTAGGTGTCGTGAATTAAGAACCTCCTCCGTTTTTTTTCGTTGGTTAAATTACGCCTTGTACTTAGATTATTGAAGGTCTGAGCGTTTGAAACTTACTACATACTGCTAGTTTACTACGTCCCAAAGCCAGAATAATCCATCCGTCTTAGTGGGGGATTGTAGTCACCAATAGGCTGATAAATTTTTAGCTTTTTTAATGACGAAGAGCTGGTCATAAAAGAGCAGAGCTACTAAAATCGCGTATTCCTGCACTCTTTGCAGTGAGAGCGCGCGAATTGCATATAACGACCTGTTAACTACGTACTTGAACCTGTGGTCGCGACAAAAGCAACGCTTACTACAAAAGAACAACAGTTTTTCATTCTGTTAACGATAACATCGTTTGAAACCATTGTTTTATTTTTAATACAGAAAACGTTCTTTCTTTTAAGCAAGGTATGCCATTTGCTAACTCAAAATATTACACTTACTAATATAACACTTTTATTTTAAACTAGCGGCTCGCCCCAGCTTCGCACGAGTACAATGCTGGTATCAACGGCGGCGCACGCACGCTCCGCGCGACCTTCAAACGCTTGTCCATGCATTTTGAATCTTACACATCTTGGAAAATATTCATTTAAATTACATGCTGTAAAGGGCAATAGTGATCTATATTGAATGCACAAAGTATTTAAGATACTCAATTGGATAAGAATTAATATAGTATTGTTTAAAATCACTTCGTAATAAAGCCATTACTTTCGGTTGAAAGTAAAAGATAAAAAATGGTTATTTTGGGTTATCCCTAAGAGATAGACATATACCATCGCGGACCTTTTTGTTAACCTTTTTAAGTTGTGTAATATTGTAGAACATTATTTTGATATATATTATCTCCTAGGGTTTTTAGCCAGGGTTTGCAATTTAAGCGCAAAAAATACGACATCATATCAGAGACCTCTAAAATTATCAGTTTTTCTCTACTACATTGTGCATGTTTTATACATATAAACCTTCCTGTCGAATCACTCTATCTGATAAAAAAACCGCATGAAAATCGGTTCCGAAGTTTCAAAGATTAAAGCATACATCTAGACAAACATAAAAAAGCGACTTTTTTATACTATATAATGATGGAAACGGTGTTTATAAAAGTAAAAGTACATGGTTTGTAGTGGCTTTACCATCGATATCATCGATATGTGGCACATCAGGTAGGAACTAGCGAAAGAGTAGTAACGCAAAGTGATTTTACCTTCCAGTACGTCGTGTAGAAAGCGAAAGGGGTGTAGATTTGAGCCTGCTCCTAAGAAGTTAGTCTGCTTCTATCTTACATTGCGTCATCACTTACCATAGGGTGTGTTTGCTGTCAAGGGCTGCAACTTGTTGAGTAGTAAGGAAACATATTCATGTACTAACATAGCATTAGAAGGCCATGTGATGTTTTACTCACACCCCATTATATTTTCTTGTGAGAAATTCTCTTGGAAGTTTCTCGAAAATATGTCTAAGTCCTTTACCACGACAACTTTACCAAGTTCTCAAAGTTCTCAAAATTACTGTCTACTTGTGAAGGTTATACTAGTTTTCTAAATATCATCATCATAAGACCCTTTTAATGGCCTACTAAAGACAAGGCCTCTCTTCTTTTAGGAGAGGGAGTGACACCGTCAACTTCCCGTCTCCTTGCTGAGAATGAACCTAGCTCTAAAATCAATATTTCATGTCAGAACTCGAACTCCAGACCACACTTAAAAGGAAGTGACACCGTCTACTTTACAACTCCCTACTGAGAAAGGATGTAGACTCAATATTTCATAGTCAGATTCCGGGCTCGAACTCCAGACCTTATTTAGAAGTTACAACCTCTAACTAACCACTGGACGATCAAGGCAGATGATAGTATTCCTCTTATTATCATCATCTTGACCTTTTCCCAATCATGTGGGTTCGGCACAACAAGTCTTTCTCTTCCATTCAATCTACTTATTACTTATCTATTTATAATAAATAAAAATTTTTAACAAAAAATAGAACCGACTCAAAACGCACTAGAAAGTAAAAAATAACTGTGTCATTTAGTTGCTTTAATTTACTTAAGCATATTTATGGAGTCGGTACCAGCCAAGTTTAAGAAACATTTATTTTACGTAGTAAAGCAGTTTGTGGGTTCTAGGTAACGTCCTTGAAGTAGATACCTTGGCTGGCACCGACTCCTAAATATGCTTAAGTAAATTAAAGCAAGTAAATGACACAGTTATTTTTTACTTTTTAGTGCGTTTTGAGTCGGTTCTATTTTTTGTAAAAAATTTTTATTTCTTACTTTTTAGTAATTTATCGCCACGTAACGTACTCGTACCATACTGTCACATTATATTATATGGCACTAGAAGCTACCGATACCGACACAAAAACTGAAATCGCTGTAAGCGTGCCTCCAAAATTTGAAGACTCTCTTCAATTTCTCCAGGATATCATCATCAGATCCTAACATGATGACAATGGGACCACCTTGGAAGTATGCCCTTTCTAATAAAAAAAATCAAAATCGGAAAACTCTGTAAAAAGTTATGCGTGGTCATACATATAAAAAAAAAGAAATTTACGTGTCGAATTGGGAATCTCCTCCGTTTTTTTTCGTCGGTTAAAAAGTAATTTATTTTTTGGGTTTATAGGGTTAGGTTAATTAATAATAGTCTTCAGAGTTTTTCTGACTTCCAAGTAATTTTCGATAATTTCTGGCCGGAGTTGGTAGTGTGACATCCTTTGCGCCTGGAAAAGCAGATTAAGATGGCGGCCACGGTTACAGTGTAATAGGTATATATAGCAATATAATTCTGATAGTTAAATATTTTTTTTTTTTATTGAGAAAGAATACAATAAGGAACTTAAGCTAACTTATCCTAATAACTTTACAAAGCATGTCCACGTGGAATGGTGGCAAGAATACTGGCTGCATTTCCGCGTTGGATAGCCAGGCTAATCCTATGCGCAAAAAATGAGGCAGCCCTTCGGTCACCAGTTGAGGCAATTAGGCGCGGTGAAATGTTACGGAAGAATTTTTTGGCACTGCGACTCCATGGCCCAGGGGTCTCCACGGCACAAGGTACAAATATGTAACTCTCTGTCAAAGAGGCATACTTGTGCCACTTACCGGTTCCAGCCTTTTCTGCTGCGGCTCCCGGTCTTGATTCTGTCTCCCTGATATGACACGGAGCCAATGTGTCAACGCAAGTAGCGTCCCACATTAGGGCCCGTCCCACTTCTCAGGGAACCAGCGTCAATCCATCAGGTCTCTTGCCATCATCCCGCTTATTCCTGACGGCTCGATTAGCGCAGGAACGTTTATGGTGGCAAGAGCTCTTTTTATTATATCATTAAGAGAGCCATGCCGAAAAAGCCTACCGCCACTCCTTTGGCATGAGAGCCCGTGAATACCAAATTTATTTACCTCTTTTCCACATGGACATCTGTACTCTAAGCACAGTGGTGTTCCCAACCTGAGGCCTAGAGCTTCATTATCCAAAAGTTTCATTATCCAAAAATGTTCCGAGATTGTTTGATGGTAAAGCATGAAGCCAGTTATTATTTATTAATAAATTATCTAATAGGGGATTACAGCAGCGTGGTGGTTATACGCTCTATACCCCCTCTTCTACAAGGAGTGAAACCTGTAGTAGATCGTTAATAGGTTGATAACGATAATATCAACGTTGCTGAAGTAATCACCACTTCAATATTCCATCGCAAAATACACGAAGTAATACTATGTTTCAGCAAAATGGAGGCAGATTATAATCAACAGATTTCGCGATATACAGTGCAGTATATTCCTAATGTTAGCAATTTGAGTAATGGTTCTGAATATATGGGTTTGGAAAATACTCGTTGTAAATGGCTACCTCTTTGCTCTAATAGAGCTTTTATACTTTCTTATAACAATAGAGTTGTAATAGAGCTTTTGTATTTACGAATACTTTGTTGCTTCTGACCTTAATACATCTCTTTTGATAGTAATACGGAAAATTTGTGATAACAAAATTGGGGTACGCAATTTAGTATTGTAGCTTTTATTTATAAAATTAGCAAACGCCCGCTATTTCATCTGCCTAGCTCGTTTTTCGTGAGAATATCACGATAGGCTAGGCTGTCACTTTACGTGAGTTGGATCACCATCACTAGTTATATATTAAATCAAGTCCACTCGACGCGACTTCTATCTGTTGGCGATAAACTTAAAAAGTATTGAACGGATTTTTCATGCGTTTTTACCAATTGATATTGATTCTTGAGAAAGGTTTTAGTGTATAATTTCTTAAGTTTTTGGATATTTTTATTCATTACAAGTTAGCCCTTGACTAAAACCACACCTGGTGGTAAGTGATGATACAGTCTAGGATAGAAGCGGAACAACTTGGTAGGAGTAGGATGAAATCAATACCCTATCCGTTTCTACATCCTTTTTTTTTTTTTTATATTGTAGGAGGAAATCCTCATGGATGACGTCCGGTTACCCGAACGACTATGTCCGACTTCATCGATGATGTACTCGATGACCTACGGACTAAAACCTCCTACATACACCGGCCGTCCTTCCCGGTACCGTTGATTCATTACTTCGGGAAGGGGCTGTCTTTTTTAGGCATTAAACATTCTTTGCCGCTCCCATTCGTCCCGCACTCGTCTTCCCATAATACTATGGAGCATCTCTGCACCCTTACTCCACCCTTCCTTGCTCGCCAACATGAATGGTACCAGGTTATACTTTGAGAGTGGTTCACCAGGTCCGCATGCTTTGTTTCTTGTATCTTCAAACTCCACGCACTCGAAAACAGCGTGGTTTGGCGTGTCTTCTTCTCCGCAATAGGGGCACTTTTCATTGGCCGCTTTGCCTATTGCATGGAGGTACGTATTAAAAACGCCATGTCCGCTAAGTGCCTGCGTTATGAGTTTGTCAACTTCGCCATGCTTTCTGTCTATCCATTTTTCTAGGTCTTGTATAAGGTCTCGGGTCCATTGCCCTTTACCCCTTTCCTTCCACTCCTTACTCCATTCTTGTAAAGTGGTTCGTCTCAACTCTTTCGATGTTTTGTGGTCAACATTTTGGTATTGCCTAGTACGTTCCATGGCTAACAGATCTATGGGTATTAAACCGGCTATAACCAGGACAGCTTGTTTGGATATAGTTTTATAAGCGCCACAAATCTGAATAGCTAGACGCCGCTGTATTTTGCCCAGCATGTTATTATATTTGACTATTTTAAGGCCCTGGCTCCAGACTGGTGCCCCATACAGAATTACTGAATGCGCAACTGATGCTAAAACCCTTCTTTTGCTAGCCCTTGGTCCACCTTTCCTTGGCATAAGTCGACCTAGCGCTGCTGTCAACTTTTCGGCTTTCTCAGCGGTTTGCTCAATATGCTTGTCAAACCTAAGACTTCTATCCATCCAGACGCCTAGATATTTTATCTTGTCTCTTAGCTTTATTTGCACTCCATCGATGTGAAAGGTGATAGGACCATGCTTTTTCCGGCCACTAAGCATAATTGCTTCAGTTTTTTCTGGGGCTAGTTTCAGCTGTTTTGCTACCATCCATTCATTAATTTTTTTAAGCGCCTTATTTGTTCTGTCTATGAGTAAGTTGTCTATACGGGCAGTTACTACCAGCGCCAAATCGTCTGCAAAACCTACAAGTTGTGTGTCTTCACCAAGATCTAATTTAAAAACGCTATCATATAGTATATTCCACAGAGTGGGTCCGAGGATAGAGCCCTGTGGCACTCCACTTGTGACACTAACAGTCTCGGTCATGCCTGCAGTATCTGTTATGACAATGGTCCTTTGATCCAAATAGCTACTAATAAGCTTTATAAGATAGTCAGGAAATTTTCGCTGCTTAAACTCATTAAGTATTTGGTTCCAAGGTGCGGAGTTAAAAGCATTTCGTACATCCAAGGCAACTAGGGCACAGAGTTTTCTTGTACGTCTTGTCCCTTGTTTTGCTGCTTCCGCGATGCTTTTAACTTTTTCAATAGCCGCTAATGTAGATCTGCCGCTTCTGAACCCATACTGTCCCTCTGCTAGTCCACCGTGTTCTGGGAGCATTTTTTCAATTCGGTTCAGTATAAGGCGCTCTAGAAGCTTCCCATAACAATCAAGGAGACATAGTGGTCTGTATCCTGCAGGCTCATCGGCTGGTTTATTCAGTTTCCGCAGTAAGATTAACTTTGCAGTTTTCCATATTGGAGGGAATTCCCCGTTTTGGAAAATATTGCTCATTATGCTTTTAATCTTCTCTGGAATAACACTAGCAGCTAGTTTGACGATCTCTGGTGGTATTTCGTCCGGCCCCGGGGCTTTACGCAGTTTAATACGATCACAGGCCTTTTTCATTTCCTCATCTGTGATAATTGGCACTTCATCAGAAATACTTATGGGCCTTGGAAAGTCGCTGTGGGTAGGAAATAGGTATGTTGCTATGTCTCGCATTTTACTCAAGCTTAAGGGAGCAGGCGATGGTCTTCGTATCTTGTTTGTTACTATTTTGTACCCTAGCCCCCAAACATCCCTGTCTACGTCATCTCTTACTTTCTGCCAATGGTGTCCTTTTGAGTTTGATACAAGAGTTTGTAGTTCAAGCTTGGCCAATTTGTATTTATTTTTAGCTTCTTCACTTTTCCTGTCCTGATTTTGCCTATCTTCTTCTGACTTTTGCTTCTTTTTCTTAGAATTTTCTCTAGTGTAAGCTCTTCTACATTTCAAACAATTTTCTCTTGCTTTGGCAATATCACAATTCCACCAATATGCAGGCTTTCTGCGGCAAGCTCTTCTTTTGGGCATGGAACTGTTGCAGGCTTTTGTAGTAGCAGTGATTAACTCCTCTGGCGTTCCTATTTTTGTTTCCTTCTCTAATGTCTCTACAAATTTTTCCTTGTTAATTTTATTCAAGTTCCAGCCAAATGGTGCTTGTAGACTTGTTTTTCCTATCTGGTCTCCAATGCTAAAGACGATGTATTTATGGCCACTCATCGATTCTTCCTCCAAAACACCCCAGTCATTTATTTTACCTACCAGGTTTTCATTTATTAATGTTATATCTGGTCTAGATGTTCTGATTCCTCTTTCAAATGTTGGCGATTCCCCGGTATTTGCTACTGTCAAATCCAAATCTGCAATAACATCCATCAAATGTTGACCTCTTTTATTGGTGTGTTTACTTCCCCACATAGTCGAAGCTGCATTAAAGTCCCCTGCTATCAGGACTTTCCCTCGCTGAAGGCGGACACTTTCGCTTAGCTCGTCTAGATATGTCTTATATTCCTCTATGGTACAATTGGGGGAAATGTAACAGCTGTAAATAATTAGCTGCGGGAGTTGTAGACCAATAAAACCATTGCCCCTGATTGTAGCCTCGACCGTCAGGGCCTTATTGTAGATAATGATAGCTGCGTCTATTCTGCGGTCCCTTTCCCAGCCGGCTGCTTCTGCGTATTTCTTATTGGGTTCAGCTAATATAACTATATCAATATTGTGCTTCAAATCCGTTACTGGGAGGAGATCGTGAGCCGCCCGTATCCGGTCTGCGTTTATTTGTAGAATTTTAACTGCCATTAGGTGTTAATTTTGTAGGTGTCTTTGGCTGCCGTAGTGCTAGATTAACTGCGTTGATGGCTCTCCTAAATTTTGGACATCCAGTTGTTGCGGCTCTGTGCCCCGAAACCTCGCAAAGTGGGCAGAAAGGTGTTGCGGTACAAGTATCAACTTTATGGCCGGTACCACAGCATCGCCTGCATAGGTTGGCTCTATCGGTTCCCTTGCATTCTCTTGCTTTATGTACCAGTTTCCCAGCATTTAAAGCACTTCTCCACAAATACGCGTTTCTTACATCGTGTCCATCCTATATTTACCGATGTTACATGGGTTAGATTATTGGCATACCTTGGATTTATCGATACTGTTGCTGTTCTGTTTCCGTACTGTGTAGGTCGTATTGACTTGATCTCCACTGGTACTCTTAATTCTGTCTCTAATGCTTCCTTTAGTTCTTCTGCGGATATATCTTCTTCCATGCCTGTGATATGAAAAATTGACCCCTTCCCACGACCGATTTCTGCACACTCTAAAACGGTTTCCAGTTTGGATCTTAGGGCATCCGTATCTCCTGATACCTTCAGCATTACTTTTCCATCACTGGTTTTCCGTATAGATTTCACCTCCGCCCCGATTTGCTTAATGTCAGCTATTGTTACTTTACTTTTCATTTGCTTTAGAGTATCGGCATAGGATCCTCTTCCTTTAACGACTATTGTTTCTGTAGATTTCTTTTTATCAATTATCTTTCTTCCCTCATTTCCTTTCCTAGATTCGGTTTCTTCAACTAGTAATTTTATCTTAATACCGAATTTAGACAAAACCTTTTCTAGTATCTTCCTTAGATGCTTTTTGTTTATCTCCTTTTCTGCTGCGATGGCTATTTTTTTCTTCCTTCCATGTTCTTCTAGGACTTTACTGAGTTTTCCTTTTTGGTAGTACAGTTTTTCCACCAAATTAGCGTTTTTTGTGCTTACGTTGCATGGAAGAACGTAAATCCATTGTTCTGTTTCAGTCACGTCTTTTCTAGAGCTTCTGCTAGTTTAAATAGTGTACTCTACTGCACTATCCACACTGTTATCTAGTAGCTCCAAAGCCTGTGGGAAAGCCTTTTTAAGGATTTTTCGGATGCCTTTTGGTTTACTGTCTTCATTATGCCCAGGTTTTGCAATTAACACAATATCCCAATCTTTGTCCAAGATTTGAGGATTTCCTTTTTGAACTTCTACAGTTTCAAAAGCTTTGTCTGGCCATTCTTGATCAATTATCTCTTTTAGTCCATTTATGTCCGTGCAGTTTTTTATTCTTTCTAGAAGCCTGGTTTTTCCAATAACTTCTTCGTTTAATTTCTTCAGCTTATCTTTGTTTTCACTTTCATTATTTTCTGTTTGTATTCCAATCTCCCTTGTAGGTTTAGTTTCTCGTCTTATAAGATTTTTATCATCGTTACTGTTTTCAGTCTGTGCGCAAATATCTTTCATTAACTTGGTAACGGCTCTCGTTTTCGTAGGTTTACAAGTAATATCTTCCCAATTTTTCGTGATTTTGTTTAGATGTTCGATGTTACCCTTTAAGTCCCTAACACCTGTTTTTATTTCCATTCTAGTGTTTGCATTTTCTCCTACAATCTTCACAAGGCCTGTAGTTATTTTAGTGAGTCTTGCAATCGCATTCATAATTTCTGCTTGTGTTTTGTCCTCGTCTTCATCATCGTTTCTCATTCTTTTGCCTGCAGTTTTGTGTAAAGTAAAGAAGGCTTCAGCGGAGCCAAGCGAACCTTTTCTCTCGCGGGTTCCTGACAGCCGCGGTGTCACTGAGTCTATATTGTATAACTGTTCAAGTTGTTCAACCGTAGTCTCTGCTTGTGGTTTTGCTGTTACATTAGCTTTTATGCCCACACTGGCGTTAGGTGGTGATCTTTGCACAGCTCCTCCTCTCGTGAACGGGTTCATCCCATTTTCTGTCATCGCTGTCGACTTTGTCGAGTGTTTGCTATCTGCTTCGCTCTCCTTTCCCGACGGACGTGCAAAAACGCACGCCTCGTCCTCGTCTTGCGGGCCTTCTAGCCCTCTCGTATGGTTTTTTGAATGTTTCTTAATATTTTCCATTTGCGTCCCACGAGTATGGGGGATATAAGTGGTCCATCTGGGTGGTGCCCCCTGCGCCCAGATAAGCCTATGTTTAACTCGCCACGGGTGTCGGCCGGTACCCTGGCGGGGGTACGCACTAACGACTGACCTACCCGTCAGCCATGCATCCCATCATGGTGCACCGCCGCTTGAGATTCGGGGTGATTTTTTATAGAGGTTTTCTTCCTCACAGTTCGGCCGGTTAAGGCAAGACTTTCGGTCCCTTGGTATTTATTTGCGTAGCATCCAGGGATTACGAACTCGTCGGTAGCGGTATAGATACTCGCTTAAACCGTTCTTCACTAGTGTTCTTCCCTTTGGCACACTTAGAGAAGTCCCCATTCCCCCCTGTCAGGTTATTTGCCACCGTTCGATGATTTATTGATGTTAGACCAACAACCCATCGAAAGGTGCCCGGGGTGTACCACGTGGAGGTTACCTGACCCACACCCCCCGTTTCTACATCCTAACTTCATAATACCGGAACGTTAAATCGCTTGGCATACATTTGTTTTGGTAGGGTGGTAACTTGCCACGGCCGAAGCCCCCTACGAGCCAGATATGGATCAATTTATAATTTCTTAATAGGTCCAGCTGGTAATCGAACCCAGGGTCTCCGTCTTATAGATCCACTGCGCATACCACTACACCACGGAGGTGGTCAAGATTAAATATTTTGATTAGTCAAATACTCCAGTCGTTCTTCGGTCCATGGTCCAAACTACTTGTTTTTGGATTCGAGGTCTTGGATTTGACCTGCATTGGTCTATTTAGTAGCATGGGGGACAAACTGAACTATATATCCCTCCCAAAAAGGAGGAAGACCTTGTCATGATTTTTCGCTTTAACATTTCTTTATTGTATTTGAAATAAAACACCCTGGATTTTCAGCCGTTCGTTTTCCATTTATCATAATTTTAGTATAATTAGAATTATTCAAATTTATCACCAAAAATCTTCCCGAAAGATGTCCCGAGCGGCCGACTTTGAGTTTAAGCGTTAGTTTCTTTTATTCTTCGGACGTTAATTAGAAAGGATTTGCATTTGAATTTAACAAAAGAAGCTAAGTTGAACGAGTAAGCCGTTTAAAAGAGTTAAGTACATTTGTTTCTTTGATTAAGTAATTGGTACTAATAATTAGAATTAGTTCTGGTGTAAAAAGGTATTTAGAGGAAAGCTGTTAATTTGAAATTGGAAACAAACACTTTAATTTTATTTATTTGTGTAGATTTAAGTTTGTATTCCTGGCGGTAAATCTTTACCGGTAGGTTTGTTACCAAACACAGCTGAAGCCACTGCCAAACATTACCAGCCTACGCCAAATATACAATCAAAAATTTCTCCGATCTGCGAATCATACCCAAGACTTTTCAGTCCTAATAAAAAGTATCAAGTATATAGACCTGATATAGTGATAGTCGATCGATCAGTATGCCGTGCAATAATTGTTGATAATACTGTTCCTCATGACGATAACCTCGTGAAAGCCGAAAAGAAAAAAGTATCAAAATACTTGGACCTTGCTCACGAGATTACCGCCATGTGGAATGTTGAGTCAATTATTATTGTTCCGATTGTCATTTCAGTCAATAGTCTTTTTGGGAAAAGCTTTGACCAACACCTTAAGAAGCTTTCGCTTAATTATTGGATCAAGGGTCGGATACAGAAGGCAGTAGTCCTTGAAATAGCGCGTATTGTGAGGAGGTTCCTCATTCTGAAGCCCTGACCACCGGTTGCTTGGGCCCGCAAAGGCCCCGCAAATGGAAGAGAAGATTTTTTTTATAGATTTTTAAAAGTGTTTTTTTTTATATATGTTTGTATTATATACCTATAACATTGTTAAAAATTTAAAAAAAAATATGTAAATAAAAATAAATGAGAAATAAAAAAGTATCAAAAATAAAAATGAATCAGAACTAAAACAGGCAGCGAATAAAATATGTAAATATTTTTTTGTGTTATTGCAGACTAACGCTAATACCGAATTATAAAAAAAAATGGAAAAAAAGTTAGAAAATAAACCGTTTTTTTATTAATCACAAGTTACCGAAAGTTACCGAAACGCTTGGAAGTGCAGCTTTGTCGGTAGGGTGGGTTGGCCACGGCCAAAGCCTTCCAACATCCCGGTGTATTCCAGTATTTCTTTTAGGCATTTCTATTGATAGATATACTGGACCTGATTTAGACTGATTGTCCCGCTATTTCTATTGCTGTCAGCTGCGTCAAAAACGCTGCATTATCACCTCTTATGTCGGCGTGCATACAGAAAACTATTTATTTATTTCCTCTTTAGATAAAACCTCTTGATCATAATTGCAATTACTGTTATTTGGAGACATTTAATTCGGCCAATCGAGTATTAGCTTTAATTTTGTAGCAATAGAAATAATGGGGTATAATCTGTAAAAAACGCTGGTGCAAAATCAATGGAAGAGCAAAACTGAGCATTCGAATAGTAGACGTATAGCCGTCGTGCGGGTAGCGTTTTTTGTCGCAATAGAAATAATGAGATAAAAATTGAAAAAAGAAATGTGGCACTCGGAGACTGCCGCGGTAAAGCTATTACATAGCATTTGACATCATCGGGACCGTGGTCAAGCGGCAAGGCGCTCTAAGTGCCCGGATCGCCAGAGAGACGCGGGATCGAATCCTGTCGGTTCCGCAATTTTTTTTTACAAGCGTGATATTTCAAAAAAGTCATTTAAAGTTCTGGTATTAATCGATAGATACTTTTTAGTTTCTCCATCTATCGATAAATACCAGAACTTTTAATGACTTTTTGAAATATCACGTTTGTATAAAAAAAATGACTTTTTGAAATATCACGCTTGAAAAAAAAAATAAAAAAAACTTGCGGAACTGATGGGATTTGAACTCGCGTCTCTCTGGCAATCCGGGCACTTAGAACGCCTTACCGCTAGACCACGATCTCGATGACGTCGGTGCCGAAATTATGCTTTTGATATTATGTTTTTGATATTCAGGGGGTGTTAGGTTTTTTCGTTACGGAATTTCTGGATTCGGTCTCTACGCTCAAGGCCCATGATAAAAGCTATGCAATAGCTTAAAATATCGCTTGTCCCACCATTTCTAATTTGTATTTTCATGGAAATATTGGGATACATCGCAACATCCAGACCTAGATCAATTTAGATAATCTTGAACGGTCCAGCCGGTAATCTAACCTCCGTCCTCCATCTTACAAATACACAGCGCATACCGTTGCGCCCCGGAGGCCTTCAAGACTGTTGCTGGCATTCTAGAAATACTTCTAGCGTAGCATGGTTTTTCATCTACGATGTGCTTTTGATTAATTGGATATTATTCTGATTGCAATATATCACACTGTTATTTATTATTTATTGAATGGGTTCCATTTGTTCTTGACATTGACTAGGCGTCAGATGTAGTTTCAATAATAAATAACATGTTGTAATTCGATGCTATTGATTTCGTGTTGTAAGATGAAACATCGCTGTTTTAGCAATTTTCACGCTTATAACAGTGAAGTTAGAGTAGGGTTTTGTATGTTGGTTATTTGCGGAGAAAAGTGGCTCAATTTGCTTGGATCGCCAAATTGGGTGTCGGGTGTATTTCATGTATGATTAGAACACGAGAGACTATAATTGAAGCTTCAGGTTTAAAGTTAGAAGATAGTGACAAGTCTTATAAAATTCTATGGACATGAATAAAAATGTTCAATCCTACTGCTCCAATATACCTAAAAGAGCGATTTCACTTCCTCCATTCCACTCACTGTCGCTCTCTTAGATCCAAAGATAACCTAGTCCTAAAAATTCCCTTTCACAACAGTTCCTTCTACTCTAAATCCTTCTCTGTGAAAGCTGCTCGGCTATGAAACTCCTTGCCTCTCGAAATTCGGCGTGCACAATCGTTAGCTTCATTTAAACGGCTGGTGAATGTGCACTTCTATCCCTCATAACCTCGTTATGATACCACTATATTATTACGCATTAATTTATCTTTTTATACTAAATTTTAACTATTTTGTTACCGTCTCCCTTGAATATCGTCTAGATTTTATTTGTTCTCTGTCTATAATTTTCCTTTATTTATTAATTTATATTTTTATGTGAATTCGTATAGGTACTTTTATATGTATGTATGTATGTATTTATGGTATGTATGTATGTAAATATGTATGTGTATATGTTTGCATTCAGTATTTTATGTAAGTATATTTTTATTTGATAATTTGTTACTAGTAGTAGTAGTAATAGTTCCTTTATTTGTGTGTACGTACACCCGAACCTTCTCTAATGGATGCACTTTCCTCTCCAATATTGGTTGTCTGGAAGAGATCGCTCATTAGCGATAAGACCGCCAATTGTACATTGTTTTTATTCCTAATGTATTTTCTATTTTGTATGCTCTTTTCTTTGGTGTACAATAAAGAATATTTCATTCATTCATTCATTCAATAAAAAATCATCTACTTTATACCTGGTCATACCGATTGTTATATAAATAGGCTGAGTTTAATATTATTGGTAGGTACTTTTCTTAGCATATGATGGTTCGGAATTCAGCTTGATTTAAAGTTTGCAGATTTACGTAATTAATCACTGTTATTTTCTTATAGTATTACGAATTAGCAAGTCAAAAATAAAATATTAAAAGGTCCCGAAAGTTATAATTTGAATTAACGAGATTTATGTTTTTTTAAATCGTAATATTATATATTTGGTTTAACTTTTCGCAACTTTATCGTATACATGTCGATAAGAACATTCACGTCAATTATCAATCAAGATATAGGACCACATCGTAATTTAACATCAGATTCAATATCAAAATCACTTATTTAACATGAAGTAGGTATCAATTTCACTGAATAAACAATATTTGTGGCGGAATTACTGGAAAGCTATAAGCTAGACATTCGAGTCAAAAGCTTTTTGGTTGTTAAGCAATGCCTTAGAAACGTCGGAATACCGCCCGCTACCATTTTGGATTTACTATCAGGTATATTTTATTGTACAGCTGTACATTCATGGACGAATACAAAAAGGGGGTTAGGGCGTTTGAACCCCCTTCATAGCACAGAACTTATGTAATAAAACGTGGATTGCTTATCGGACGGGTATAAGACTAAATAAATAACAAAATATATTAATTTATATTTATAATTTTTGGACCCTTGGACCCAACAAAAAAATCTATAGTTTTTTGAATACTAATACTAAGAAAGCTGAAAAAACCTGTTAAAAAGCTATAGCTATCAACATAGCAGTGAAAGGCTAACTTGTAGTAGAATGAAAAAAAAAAGAAATGCTAACAAAGCTGACCACTGAATTAACAAAGCCTCCAAGACACAAAGAACCGCCTCCCAATAGTAGAGCCTTATTTTTCAAAGGGCATTAGGTATTAGCGCACCCGCTAAGGTCCTGGTCATATTACGTTGAATTATTTGCGTTGGACAAACCCGAAAAAGACCTTTCTTGAATAATTTATATCACGAAAAGGTATTATAAACTATGTGGATAGGATAGCAGAATAGGATACCCTAACATCAAAAATTTAAATTACCACTGGTACAGTCTACTAATTTGAATTTTTGATGTAAATTCATTTAAAATGTATAAGACGATGTACATATAAAAAGCTTCTTTAATTTACAAGGTGAAATAAAAAGATTTTTCCCAAAAAAAGGTTTAATTTGTACAGAGGAAAATTGAAGATTTTGTTATTTCAAATTTTGTGTAACACAAGCTTCTAGGAAAACGCATTACTATGTAAAGGATTACATAAATGATGAAAATTGTTCGGAAATGAATTGCTTGCTTTGCTGTATTACTGTCGCACTTGATTCACAATAACATAATAAAATGTAAAAATATTCCTTGATCTTGAGCTGTAAAATTTTAAGTTCATCACTTACATTTAAAAATAATCAATAAATATTTTGGTGATTGTAACTAAATAAGCTTATTTAAGCAATGACCCATTTGTCGTTTCATCTACATATATATAAGTGAAATAGTAATGACTGACTCATCACGAGATTTCAAAAAGTAAACACTCGATTGCCCTTGAAATTTGGCGATGTGGTTGCTCACTAAGAATGGATTTCCTGATACTCCCATGGAAACGGAATCTACGCAGGTGAAATTGCGAGGCATAGCTAGTTAATTAATTAAAAAGTGAATACGACAAGTATCAAACTTTTGATTTCTTGAGCTTCAATTTAACCCCATGAGCATTGAGCTATTGTTGCTATTATATTATCGACTAGTGGATGCCCGCGACTTTGCCCGTGTGGACTTTCAACCCTTCTCCTAAAGGAACTTCGGGATATACAGTACAGAACCTCGTGCCAAGTTTCAGACAGACAGGCAGACAGACAGAAAATTTTTTAAATGTTGTTTTGTAGTCTGTATCGAGTATGTACCTAATACATGCTATTTACAGAATTGAATTCTTTACCATTTTGTTAACCGACTTAAAAAAAAGAAGGTTATTATATGTATAATAATGTTTTTACATAAATGTTTGCATTGATATTGTTTTTTAACCGACGAAAAAAAACGGAGGAGGTTCTCAATTCGACACGTAAATTTTTTTTTTATGTATGACCACGCATAAATTTTTTACAGAGTTGACCGATTTTGATAATGCTTTTTTTATTAGAAAGGGCGTACTTCCAAGGTGGTCCCATTGTCATCATGTTAGAATCTGATGATGATATCCTGGGGAAATTGAAGGAACTCTTCAAATTTTGGAGGCACGCTTACAGCGATTTCGGTCTTTGTCTCGGTATCGGTAGCTTTTTGGCTACTAGTGCCGTATAATATACTATGACAGTATAGTACGAGTATGTAGCGTGGCGATAAATCACTAAAAAGTAAGAAATAAAAATTTTTAACAAAAAATAGAACCGACTCAAAACGCACTAAAAAGTAAAAAATAACAGTGTAAAATAGTTGCTTTAATTTACTTAAGCATATCGAGTCGGTGCCAGCAAGATTTCTACTTGAAGAACATTACCTAGAACCCACAAGCTGCTTTACTACGTTAAACACATGTTCCTTAAACTTGCTGGCACCGACTTCATAGATATACTTAAGTAAATTAAAGCAATTAAATGACACAGTTATTTTTTACTTTTTAGTGCGCTTTGAGTCGGTTCTACTTTTTGTTAAAAATTTTCTTTAAGTCTATTTCTTTGTTCAACTACCGTTCGAAACTAATGGGCCAGTTTTCATACTAGATTGCCGATAGATTAAGCTAAGCTTGGAGCTTTGGAGAGACTTCAGATTTAGTATCATTGATATCGTACGTAAGGGAAAGTTATTAGAAAAAGAAACATCTCATCAAAAAACTTTTTTCTCGTATGATTGCTGACTAAAATAAAAGCCAAGTCAATCGAAGTAAAAGCTCTCTGTAAAAACCTAGTTCAGTACATATTATATTTAAAAACATTTTTTGGTTCCGTTGCCTTATGTTGTTAGCCCCTTGATCGATAGTAAGGAAATATAGAAGTTAATAAGTAAAATAAGGGTGATTTTTTAAAAATATTATTTGTTCTTCACTATTGTCGGAGTGTGCCCGACTATACTAAAGCCGAACTCGATTGAGAATGCTTGTCAACAAACAAATTTAAAATAAAGGTTAATAAAATGCATTACATTTTATGCCTAATAAATTTAAAATTATGTTTTGTTATTTTAAAAAATCTAATTTAAAAGATATTGAATATATTAATTAGTTATAAGTTTACTAATCTAATTTACTGTCATGAATTTTGTCATTAACTAGTTAATTAAAAAATAATAGGTGTAAAATGACTGATGATGTCTACCTTCATTTCTAATTTGTTTGTTGACAAGCATTCTCAATCGACTTTGGCTTTAGTATAGTTTCGAACCTATACGGAGTCCTTAGTCATGAGCTTGCTTGTTCATGACAGATGGCTTCGTATAGATTAAAAACCTGTCGGGCATACACCGACAACAGTGACGTGAGTTAAAGCCGTTTTTATTTTATTTAAAAAATATGGAACATACTTGTGATAGCTTAAATTCTAATATTATTTTTTCTTTTTTTGGTAAAGGAGACTGCGATTATGAACAACCGATGATAGTGTGCATAGGCCTTTATGGCGGTCAAAATAAGCTGTCGACCTCATGACGCGGGTCGATGAGGATTAGCCCTTAATGGCGTGAGGTAATCTGATTAATGCCTTCCTAAACTCATTAGTGCGGTGAAAATTTAATTATCTACAGCCTCATGTGTTTGTTTTAATGGTGGTCATAAAGTTTTGGTGTTTTTAGCATATTTAGGCGGTTTGTTCGGTCGTGGGTTACGAGAGCGTGGTGAAGTTTTATCTTTGTTTGTTAAATTTATTAGGGTTTTATTTAGTTTATGTTTTAGTAACAAAGTTAGTGCCTGACTGTTATCTCACCTGAAGTTTGTGACGATAATTCACTTCATGGAATCGCGCTAATTTCTTTGCCAGTAGTATGGATTGGCCCTTCCGAAGCTCAAAAATTAAGAATCTCTTTTATTACTGAGCATCTCCTAAACTCCAAATTCGTATAGTCAAGAATGACTTAAATATCAAAGATCTTGAAGTTTTTTTTTTATCGACTATAAATCGGCCCTTGACTGCTATCACACCTGATGTTAAGTGATGATGCAGTCTAAGATGGAAGCGGGCTAACTTGTTAGGAGTGGGACGAAAATCTACACCCCTATTGGTTTCTACACGACATCGTACCGGAACGCTAAATCGCTTGGCGGTACATCTTTGTCGGTAGGGTGGTAACTAGCCACGGCGGAAGCCTCTCACCAGCCAAACCAAGACAAATTAAGAAAAATCTCAATCTGCCCCGCCGGGAATCGAACCCAGGACCTCCGTCTTATAAATCCACCGCGCATACCACTGCGCCACGAAGGTCGTCAAAAGTCCTTCTCAATTTCATATTTTTTATGAATTTCATGAGTGGAGGATTTGAGTGACTACAGTTACAGTTTTTGGGTACCAGACAATGAAAATTCCTAAAGTAACTCGAGCATAAAATGAATACTAGGACTTATAAAAATAATAAAAAAGATACCTTTGAAATTGTTTGTAGTTTAGCAAAGCTAGAGCCCGAACAGTCTTTAAGTTCTTCGTTCTGCGCAATGCGTGTTACGCGGGTTATAAGAACGCAAAACGCAGAACGTGGAACACATAAACTCTTTCTTACTGCGCGTACTCAAGACTTGATTAAAAAAAATTATCGGCTTTTACATTCTAATGCTCAAATAGCCCACTATGTCGCATTGTAACAGCCTGGCGGATCTATGACCTTCCTCCTTATATAGTTAAAATAATTGGCTGACAATAATGACTTCCAAGTAAGTCAAAACTAAGAATACGTAAGTATAATAGTTCAATGGGCGGTAATCGAACCAAAGCCCTTTCGGAAGTCAGGCACATCAACAGAAGAATTTGGAAGTTATAGCTCAGTTTTTTTACGAACCGCTTTTTTAATTAGTTTCTTTTGTCTCAGTAAATAAAAACCGTTAAAATATCTGCGGGGTAAAATTAATATTTAGCGACCTTTAGTACCGTTTAATTATTGAGGCATTTTGATCTTGCCTCTCATTATCCAATATTTGTAGAAAATTTTAATTACATTTCTAATTACAGTTCGAGTGAAGTTTTTTGCTCAAGAATTTTTATTTTTAAAAGCTTCTAACATAATTTATTCAGATGTGCTTTATGTTGGGATTAACTTAAGTCCGCGGCTTCGATTTTTGTAAGTTTTAGATATCATATTGCGGTAAATTCAGGGTTATACAAATTAGTACTTTTTGTCATAATAGTTGACAAAGAAGATGGTACCCACATGATGATAAGTGGAAAACCGTTGCATATACTCGTAATAGAGCTGGAGTTAAGATAACTGGATCAAATATTACGATAATTGTTAGGAGAGTCGCACTGCGTTGGAGTTTTAATGATGAAAATGCTACCTAATCTATTAGAGATATAACAAAACCTTTGTTAGAACTACAAAAAAGTTTGGGACGGCAAATATCTATCTTTTAAGGAAAGCTTGCTATACTCATTATTACCATAAAATGGTCAAGAATTTTTTTTTTGGTTTTTTTAGATGTTTATCTACAAGTACGATACAAAAGAAAGTCCTTTAATGTACTGCCCTCTGTCCATTAACCTACGGAATAATAGAAGTTTTTAGTGTCTGTGGTCAGGTTTTGGTTGGAAAACAGCTTTGTGGTATAAATAATTTAGCTTCCCCAAACGCGCTCTGGAACAAAGAGCTACTAAAAACAATGGTCGTTGCAGTCATAAAATGTTGGTTCAAAGATTGGCACCAATAAATCTCAAGCACGTCATACGTGTAGGAAGATTAAAACTTTCCAATGGAAACTTAACGGCGACTACTTGCATAAAGCTCGCATCAAAATAGCTTTTATTAAATTCTGCAAGCGGGCGCTTCTGGGCGACATACATAACAGTATCCAATTCTGAACAGTAAGCAGTTTCCTTAACAAGGCATTGAAATGAAGTATTTTGAACAGGTTTCAGCGCTTGTATTCGCTAACTCGGTTGCTTTCGGAAAATAATAGTGAAATAACGTTTGTCATTTAGCCCCACAGGTCTCACAGATATCACCGGCTTCTGTGCTGTTTAGAGGACAAAAGATTTGTTATATAAATTATAATTAAACTACTTTAATTGTTGATTTTTTTGCCGGCTCTACTTAGCAGAACCTATCTTTCCAGTCAGCTAGTCAAAACAGTAGTAAACGAAACGAGCTGCTTACAAATAAAATAATTTGTTAATAGACTGTGCCTCTCCCTGTATTAAAGACTTTGAGCTTAGACTCACCACGTATCGTCATTGCAGATGACAATGTATGGTTTTGTAACGATAACCACGACCATATTAAAAGTAATGAATAAAATCAGATTAGCTTAACTTTCACTTGTATATTAGATTAAATAATAATTATGTAAGTAGTAATAATATTTTTGTTTTGTAATAATCTATTTGTTAAGAATTATATATATTTTATAACTAATGTCACATAATATTAATTTTAAGCCGGAGAAATGAAAATGTTGAATATGCCTGTAAGAAATGTCAGTATCAGCACTAAATTTTATGCTCAATTTTTTTTTTATGTATAATGCTGCCATTGTTGTCGTATCTCATAAATAAATTACATTGTCTACTAACCTAAATAGGCCAGTAAAATTAGGTCCGAAATCAAAATTTTAGATACAAGTCTGAAAGAAATTAATAAAATGTGTAAAGGAATAAGTGTAAGAAAATCCAGAAGAAAGAAAACAAGATACCGTTTTATGGAAAATTTTCAGGCACATCATTTTCATTTGAAATTTTTTTGTCTTAATTTAACCATTTTCTAGTAATAAAAACAACACACGTACGAAAAACACTTTCTAATTTTTTCCTTCACTTACCGGGGGTTGCATCACAGTAAAACCCTTTTTAGTTTCTTTAAAACTAAATTATATACATATTTACATAATTATATGCGAAGTTGTTGTATCTACAATTTTGATTTCAGACCTAACTTTATGGGGCTATATAGTAAAAAGAACCGAATAAAAGACATACCTAGTCAGGTCGTTATTAACTTTTAACGAGACACGAAATCATTTTCATTTTCATACGTAAGAATAAACTTTTATACGAAACTATGTCTTGATTAACCTCAAAAAGCTTTGCACAGAATGACGTAATATTTTGTATGTGCCATATCCGCGACAACTGCATTATGACGAACATATTTTTTAATTAAAACCCGTCACAACTCTAATGCTTCTAATGAACTAATTAACAAGTAACATAACGCCATCTTTAATGGCGGCTCTTACTCAGTTTATTTCTAGAGTGAATGGACTCCAGACTAATGTTACTTTTACTACGTCATATTTTTTATAGTCAGTCAGTTAAACTTTGGCTTTTCACTGTTCCCTTATTGTATGAAATTTTATGCAAACTCATTAAGTTTTCTGATAGTAATGGTTTGCATACACCTACTTATAGTCGTCTCGTCTTATAGTAATAATTAATGGACGAAGCAGATGGTCCGTCTGATGGAAAAGAGTTCGTTTATAAACCAAGCAACACATCCCAAGGCATGCAAAGGTTAAGTTATGCAGTGCCGCACTATATCCGTCCTGAAGTGTAAATCCTAAGCATCATGTGCCCATATCACATCGGCAGCCAAGCCCTTCAAATCGGAACCAGCAATACAACTCTGCGAAATAAGCATCACGATAACCTTTTTTTTTGTCGTTTACAAGTTGGCCCTTGACTGCTATCACACCTGATGTTAAGTGATGATGCAGTCTAAGATGGAAGCGGGCTAACTTGTTAGGAGTGGGACAAAAATCCACACCCCTATCGATTTCTACACGACATCGTACCGGAACGCTAAATCGCTTGTCGGTAGGGTGGTAACTAGCCACGGCGAAAACCTCCCACCAGCCAGACCAAGACAAATTAAGAAAAATCTCAATATGCCCCGCCGGGAATCGAACCCAGGACCTCCGTCTTATAAATCCACCGCGCATACCACTGCGCCACGGAGGTCGACAAGATATCCCGGATGGGCTCTGAATCTGATTATACTAACTTTCTCGTTTGTATGGTGCAGTGGTAGCGATAGTCGATTCAGAACCTGGTTTCGAGTTGAGGGGTCGGAGTATAAAATAGGGATCTATTAAAAAAAATAAAACACTGGAGTTGTTTAGTTGGTGTTACTGCCCAGTGAATGGTAAGCCATCGGTCTTGGTCGTTATCCATTACACCTGTAAATTATTATTGTTATAGATCCAGATAATATAACTAGTATTAAATCAGCTAATGGCGTGATGGGTCTAAAGTCCTTTTATAAAAGGATGAAGGCCTGGATCTGTAGCGGATAGCGGGTCGTTAAAATAGGCTGACGATGACCGATTTTACATGCTCTCTGAGGCACGAAAGTGTACCACCCTAGACTTTCCAACTTCAGATAATTTATACTGCGAAAAAAGGTCAGCATTTTATACCTTAACCCAGGAGTTGAACCCAGGACCTAGTAAGCCGAGACCACATAGGCTCACTACTGGACCAATTTATTACTGTAGAAATTGTTTTTATTCAACAATATCTGTGTCATTTGTCGAATATATCTAATTTTCGAAAGCCTAGGAATCATCTCGCATCAGGTATTACATAAAGTCAGCAAGAAAAGGCTCATTAAAATAAATTTTCTTTTAGAATAAAATGAAAAGGCCGTTTCAGCGCGCTAAGCGAGAGTCGGTCGTGGACGGAATCTTTAATGTGTCTGATTGTACCTATTCAGTGCCCGTACTGTGGGGGTGCTCGGAAGATTCTAATGGTCGTTAGAATTATTCAAAAAGATACACATTAACTTAAAATATTCTTCTTTATTTCAAACTAGGGAATGCTCCTGACTTTGCTTGCGATACAAGTAGTGTATTTCAAACATAGATAAGTTAATAACCTTATGATTGGAACCTTCTAATACCACAAAAATAACATAGAACATGACCATATTCATTGAATTACCCATAATACAGCCGAAAAAAACCTACTTCAAAATGCACTAAAAGGTAAAAAATAATTTCGTCATTTAGTTACTTTAATTTACTAACCATATCTATTAAGTCGATGCCATCCATCAGATCGACTTCAGATCTTCACCAGAGGCGTATCGCCTAGCGATTTAGGGTTCCAGTAGGTTCGTGTAGAAACCGAAAGGGATTTCATCCTAGTCTTAACAAGTTAGCCCGCTTTAGCACCAGGTGTGTTTGCAGTCAAGGGCTAACCTGTAGTGAATAAATTATAACAAAAAAAACCCGACTGCTTAGAAGTTATGAACTGAAAAGAGAAAAACAAGGATCACTATATCTGTATAAAATTCCAAATACTTTATGGTGCTGCAATCAGGGACAAAATATTTTAACATGTTTTATTTGAGACTTTTTACTTTTAGTTTATGCTTTTGCCATTTTTTGTTAAAAAAGTAATATGAACATGATATGATATTTATATTTTTGAAATGGTCTTTTTACGACCTTTCAATTGGTACCCATATTGCTGAGATAAGAGAAAAAAATACACACATCTCTCCTTTTTTCCCCCAAATTTTGAAAACATGACAAAGTTCACTCACTTGTCAAATTCAGCCGTTTAGGCTGTACCCAAATTGACATACATACATACATACATACGCTTATTATACAATTATGTACTTAGTGATCATTTATTATATATATGAATAGAGATATTATTATCCACTGCGCCTAAGAGTTTGTCAAAAATCAATCTGTGCGGTAAATAGTTTCCATTGTAAGTTAAGCTCCAAACTTAATGAAGTTTTGGTGTTATTTGATTAATGAGAGTCGAAGCTCTCTGTTGATTTAGTGGATGAAGCTCGTCGATTTCTCAAGGTTCCTTTATAAATTGATAGTTTTAGGTATAATTAATAATTTATAGTTGGTGTAACTTGAATAGGTGCTCGAAATTGTTTACAAATTTTGAGATTGTGAAGAGTCTTCGCGACTGGTCACAGACCTCTTAAAGAAGATAGGTAGATAGTATTTTGAGATAACTCTCCATGAATTTAAATTCAAATCCTTTTGATTCAAATAACCTAGCAGATGAAGCTTTGAAGTTTTGTTATTTTGCTTATACGCTTTTGTATTGTAGCTCTATTCAACTTCTATTTTAAATCGTATTAAATTATTTTACCTAAATAAATTAGTTTTCTCTGGATAGTGTAGCTGTTTGCAAATTTTTTTTTGTTATTTATATTTACTACAGCTTCGGCAACGATAGCCCAGAAATACAAATATTCGCCACTTTTATCCAAAATATACAATTTGTTGTCCAGTGTGTTGTAACACTGTTCAAGCAAAATATAACAATAGATTAATATTTAACACATTGGCTCCGTGTCATATCAAGGAGACAGAATCGAGATCAGGAATGGCAGCAGAAAAGGCTGATGGCGGTAAGTGGCACAAGTATGCTTCTCTGATCGAGAGTGACTAAGTCAGATAAGATTTCGACGGCTTCAGGAACAAGTCTTGTCCTTAAGCCGTCGAAATCTTGGGCCTTGGAGTCGCAGTGCCAAAAAAATCTTCCATAACATTTCACTCGTCCAATAGCCTCAACTGGTAGTAGGTATATCTGGTTCGTTTACTGTGCAGATGACCAATCAGCCTGGCTATCCAAAGTAAATGCAGCCAGTAAACTTGCCACCACGCCACGTGGGTACTACCAACTAAATAAAACAAAATTATACATAATTTGCATTGTAAAACAATGTAAGCAAGTTGCTTGTGTTATATTATGTAAGTATGCCGTACTGCGCGCTGAACAAAAGAGGTTATTATCTTTACGCCTGAGGTCTAATTAAGGAGGAACAAGAGCCTGCGTGAGGTCTACTTGTAGCGTAAGAAGCGAGGTAGCTTAAGGCTCGTTGCATATTAGTTGCTAGCTGTGTTCCGCGTTTTCACTCGCATATAATTATGACGTCGGTACGAGTACATAGTATGGGTAACTCAGATTTGTAGCGAACGACGCATCAAGTTCGTCAAATACGCACTGTAATAATATTCATCTATTTTTATTAATTTTCCCGCGATTCCATTCGCGTGGAATTATTTATAACGGCAGCCCTTTTTACAAACTTTGAATGTCATATTTATCAATATTTAATCAACTGCCTAAAAATACATTTTAAGCTTAAAACCAAATTTCATTTAAATCGGTTTGTATTTTTAGCGTGAAAGCGAGACAGGCAGGCAGACAGACATTCTCATTTATAAAATTAGTTAGGATTAGGATTTTCAACAACTAAGGTACATAGTTGTGTTATCTAAATATAGAATGAAGCGACTCGCGTCGATGATTTCATTGTTGTATAATAGTACAACTTGTTAATTTAGTGATGGGAAATTAGAGATGACTTTGCTTCGCCGCTGTGCCAGTCTGAGTTAGGTCAGTTAAACATAGCGGTAGTCTCCTTCTGTGAAATTGTTATGTCTCAGAAGGAGGCGGCGGAGCGACTGAGAGAGTTTGATGAGAACGCTCATACTATTCGCAGCAGGAGAGTCGGACAAACACCGCTTGCCTCTTTGACGACTCCGTACGATAGATCCGGGGAATCTGTAGCTCACAGGAGAAAAGTCGTAGAGTTGGAAGACACTCCTTGTGTTCCGGATATGTCTTCAATAAGTCAGGGTTCTGAGAATCTGAGAATCATGTTGGGAGTGTGATGCGCGGGAAGACTCGCCATGTCACTAGTGGACTGCGTTGCTTGGGCTCCACAGCGACACTCCTTGCTGGCTGCGTTCGCTGGTAATGTCTCTAACCAACATCATAGATCTCATGGTCGATAATAAGGATAAATGGAAGGCAATGGTTCTATTTTGTGAGGAAGTAATGCAACTGAAAGAAGCGACGGAACGCGAGAGAGAGTTAGCAGCGGATGCTCCACTGATTCGTAGAAGAAGGACGGGTGGAAGACAACGTAGGTTTGCCCATTTAGTGCCTCTTGCGTAGATCGTAGGAAGTGTGAGGTTTGCGTCGAGGTGCCAATGTAGAATATTCAATCATGATCCATTGGTACATCTTGTAAGACGCGGAGGGTCGCGCTGGGTTTTAGTGGGTATTTTGGCCGTTTCTCCGCCAGCGAGTCCCACATACCCCCCGGTCGCAGTCCTTGTACTGCCTCCGGAGGGATGCGTAAATGCATTTCCCAGCGATAAAAAAAAAGAAAAAAAAAAGGTTCTGAGAATCATAGATAAGAACAGTGGGGTTTTATTTCAAAGAAGTCCGATATAACCTTTTTGCCTTCCTGTATGAAATGGTGTATCCATGAGGATTTTTCCACGAAAAAAAGTTGTCTACTATATCACTTCTATCACAAAGGTTTATTGTAATGTTATGTTATGTTTGTCACTCCTCACGAGTGTGGTTATCACGCACAAAACAGTTTTTGCAATCTGACTTAGAAATTTCAAAGCGTTTGATCGACGTATCCCGTGACCAGAGGGCTGGTCTCTTATTAGGTCAGAGGATCAGCATTGCCATTCAACGTGGCAATGCTGCCAGCCTTTTGGGCACTTTACCACTCGACACCGATTCGGAGGAATATTATGACGCCTAAGTTTTTTTCCTGTTTTTTTTTAATTGTTTTTATGTATTATATATAGATTAGGTTATTGTAGTGTTTAAGGATTTAATTATTTATTCATTTAATTGTAAATATTTAATATAATGTACATATTTAACTGCAAATAAAAGAAATCTGACTAATAATTCTAAAGGCAAGAGAACATCCAGATGAAAAAAAATTTTCATGACTGTAATAGTATTCGTATAGTTGCTACACAAATTAATTTTATAATTTGATCGGTGTTCCTGAGATAGCAGGTTTTCAAAATTCTTTTGTTTATGATAGCCAAGCTCATAAGTTGTGATAAGATAGGCTATGTACCTGTGTAATGATTTATTACTTGCCTCGTTGCTTTAGTGGTTAGCCTATGTGGTTTCAAATTCTGGGGAATAATTGTGTTTTTATTTTTTTTTCAAAACATTCCAAGCCCGGAGTCGGGAAGTAGGTGGTGTTTCACACCCCCGTGCCTCGAAGAGAACGTTGAGCTGTCGGTTTTGGTCATTATTATCAACATGTGATACCTAGTGATCGCTAATAAATGAATTATCTTTAAAAGCCCGCCAATCAACATTGGAGCGGTGTGGTGGATCTACGCTCCATTTTCCCTTTTCTATAAGGAGGGAGGCCTGGCCCTGTAATGGGCCGTTAATAGATTTAAAAAGGATTATAACCTATGTAATTGTTATACCTAAGTAAAACCGGGGCACTACCATATTACTATACAGTTCTCCTTCTATAAAGAAGTGAAATTCTATAAATACAATTTTTCAAATTTATAAATTTATATTTATCATGTTCTAAGTAAAACTTCCCTCAGGCTACGTGGGGGTTTACTTTAACAATGTCCCTTTGTTTTACAAAAGCGCTGTTCTTATTGTAAAAATTGTATTATAAATAAGAAAATACACATAACTGTCTCGCTGAGCCAGCAGATCATGTGGTTTTGGATTATGAGGTTTGGCTTTGAGACCTAGGTTGGGCAATGAAATATGGCTTTGTTTCCCAAGAAATTATTATTGGCCGCCCAGTTTTGGAAAGTTGGTAGTGTAACACTCCTCAGCCTAAAAGAGTCGTAAGGCCGTCTGTGCTGGTCATTATCATTAGGTAACATGTGATAGTAGTCGGTATGTCGATTCTTGAATAAAACGTGAGTATTGAAGATGTATAACGGTTGCAAAGCGGGTGTAACAGAGATCGTTATTCTCCAATATCATTTTGCCATATTGAACTGACAGTTGAACTGTATGTCGATTCTTGAAAATAACGTCAGTTTTGAAGCCGATGTACCACGGATGCGAAGCGGATGTAGCAGAGATCGTTATTCTCCAATATATTTTTGCCATATTGAACTGACAGTTGAACTGTATGCCGATTCTTGAAAAAAACGTCAGTTTTGAAGCCGATGTACCACGGTTGCGAAGCGGGTGTAACAGAGATCGTTATTCTCCAATATCATTTTGCCATATTGAACTGACAGTTGAACTGTATGTCGATTCTTGAAAAAAACCTCAGTTTTGAAGCCGATGTACCACGGTTGCGAAGCGGATGTAACAGAGATCTTTATTCTCCAATATCATTTTGCCATATTGAACTGGCAGTTGAACTGTATGTCGATTCTTGAAATTAACGTCAGTTTTGAAGCCGATGTACCACGGTTGCGAAGCGGATGTAACAGAGATCGTTATTCTCCAATATCATTTTGCCATATTGGACTGACAGTTGAACTGGAGTTGGGATCGACGAGATGTAAGCTAGATGTTCGTACCATGTACTTTTTCAAGAATCGACATACAGTACTAACTCAAATAGTATCATGCGCATCAACTCACGTTAGAGCAGCGTGGTGCATTTAAGCTCCTTAATCTTATCCTTTAAAACGTAAGAAAGACTGGTCTTGTAATTGACCTTTTAAATAGCCTGATGATGATGAATTATTGTATATTACGGCGCCTGCGTCATCGTACGCGACTAGAAAGAAGTCTGTGAACTGCACGTGCACCAGCTACGCCCTCTTGCGGCTGCTTATCGTTCGATACCCCCACTCACCCCCCTACTTGAGTCATTCTAGGTTGTATAAAAGGAGCGGGTCTACAACTGGTAGGCAGTCTTGGCTCTGGCGTGGCGCGGTGCAGATGTTGTACTTTGCTTATCGCTTTACCTAGACAATTCTGATAATTAATTTGTGCAAACGAAATAATTAACACGAGAAGTTACGCATCATTGTAATACCATAATTTGCTAGTAGTAATTCACTGTTAATTAAGTTGCTGTTAATTATTCTTTCAGTTATCTATTTGTGGTTTAGTTATAATTACTCTAAATACAAAGGATTACCCTATTATTTTATTTACCATCTTTCGACATATATAATGCCATTCTTCATTACGTCAGAACCCATTGTGGTTACCAATATTGTACTAATAACGTAAACTCTGTACATTAATTAAAGTCAGTCAACATTCTCGCCTCAAGCGTGAATTAACATTTAATTAATGAATACATGACAGCCAATAATAAATTATAATGTATGGCTTTGTATCTGATCTTTAATATGTATACGATTTAACTTAACTAAGAGATAATATTTATCATACATACAAAGTCTGCTCAAGTTTCGAAAGTATCTGCCTTATAAAATATGAATATTGGAGCTAATTTAATTGAAATAATATAATTTTTAGTAATTTTTTTTTAACAAATATAATTAAGGATACAGCGGAGAATTTATTTATTATCATAATCGTTTTCACATTTTTTGGTAATAATACTAAGGATTATTACAAATTTCATGTCAAGGTTGGTTATTGTTGTGTGTATTAAAAAAAGACGCATCGAATTAAGGACCTTGTCCTTTTATTGAAGTCGGTTAATAAATAGATAAAAACACACATTAACATGAAAGTCTATAAATAAAAGATATTTAAGTAACGCCATTAAAGCCTCAATGGCTTAATAATTTAGGCGTGAGTAATTCTTTGCCGCTTCCATACGTCTTCTCATAATACAATAGATCATTTTTGCGCCCTTGAAGAACAAGCAAAGACGGGGACCTTTTTTACTTGCCATCATGTGGTACCTAATCAAGTTGTTTTTAGACAGGCGTTCGCTATTGAGGCCTGATCTATTCCTAAAGTGTTCAAATTCCACGCACTCAAAGATGCTATATGGATAGGTGGCTATATGGTTCGGATGCTATATGGTTCGGTGGCTATATGATTCGGATGCTATATGGTTCGGATGCTATATGGTTCGGTGGCTATATGATTCGGATGCTATATGGTTCGGTGGCTATATGATTCGGATGCTATATGGTTCGGTGGCTATATGATTCGGATGCTATATGGTTCGGATGCTATATGGTTCGGTGGCTATATGATTCGGATGCTATATGGTTCGGTGGCTATATGATTCGGATGCTATATGGTTCGGATGCTATATGGTTCAGTGGCTATATGATTCGGATGCTATATGGTTCGGTGGCTATATGATTCGGATGCTATATGGTTCGGTGGCTATATGATTCGGATGCTATATGGTTCGGTGGCTATATGATTCGGATGCTATATGGTTCGGTGGCTATATGATTCGGATGCTATATGGTTTATGCTACCTGCATATTTGTTAGTACAAGATATAGCGTTACAATCTTCTATGAGATATTTAGATGAAAAATGATTTTACAAAAATCTGCGCTTATGCATATTGTTAATATATTATTATTAGTTTAAGCTAAGATACTGCCTCATCCCAGTTTTATAATAAAGATTTTAGATAAAATTAGAAAACTCAAGGAAACTCCTAATACTTTATGGAAAATTTTAACGTATAATAAATGCAAATTCTCTGCAGAAATTATAAAGTCTGCGGTATTAAAAAGTGAGGCAAGGTAAATGTTCGGACATCCTTCTGAAGAACTTTTCAATTACAAGTTTTAAAAGTTCAGCTGCCGAGTTGTAATGTAACTTTGATTACATACCTGCCCAAGAATCTGTCCGGTAATTTGTGACTAGAAAGTTTTGGAAATAAATTAAAATGTTGCAAACCACCGGCATTTTGAGAACCGGAGTGGCGATTCTCAAAATGCCAGTGGTTTAGAATATTTTACGTATACGGTAGTTATTTAACTTAAGTTTAGAGATATATGTAGGTAACCTTTGATAACTTACGTTATAGTTGTAGATCACATCCGCATTAGCGCCGTTTGTTATAAATAAATAAAAAAATATATTTTTAAACAGATGCTCTAAAAGGAAGTAAATTTAATCAGGAAGGCCGTGATCAATTTATGGTAGAGATTAAGTTTTGCTATCAAAACTAATAAGAAGTATAAAGTTTCACATCCGTTCTACAAACCGTTAAGAGCCTTGAGGAGGATATCCTGGCCAAAGAATTAATGGTAATGATCACCACAATTAGATTCCACTTCATTTTGATAGCATGGTTTATATTATATATTAATATATAACTATAACCATAACCATAACTTCATAATATGAAAATTTGATAATGGTACTTTCAAAATTAAATGGATATGCCAAATTTAATACCCATAATTCCCTCTCCTATAAGGAGAGAGGCCTGGCCCTGTAGTGGGCCGTTAATAGGCTGATAATGATGATGATGATGATGAATACCCATAATACAAATTAGTTTCTGAGGACACATTTATATTTTTTTTTCAAATTCAAATTCATTTATTTAGCATACTTTACATGTCATGGGCCCTGTCAGGGCGTTGCTAATATTATATAAACTTAAGAAACTAATATTAAAACATAGAACCAATTACAGTAAAATTACAATTAAATTAGATAATAAATAGTCTTAGTATTAAAGTCTAAATATAAAATAATCATAATAATTTGTTATGTTTTTGGTGGAACTAAGGACGTATGTTTTGAGGAAGCAGTTGATATAAATTCAAAATTAGGCCCTCACATACCTACTAGAGTTTGGCTACTGAAAGTGGAAACTACATAAATTTGTGAAAATATTACTACCAAATTTTTTTTTACAGGGCGATTTCAGTATTTACTTTCAGCAGCCAAACTCTAATCGGAAAAGTAAAAAATCATATGCAAATGCGTTTCGATTAACTAGTTTATTGAAGAAAATTGAAAAGTTAAAATGGCAAAATTTCGTGTTATTTTCACAACACGTTCCCTTTTTTTTCGAAATATGAAACACGTGAAAAGTTTTCAGTGTGTAAAAGTTTTTGGGCGCACTTTAGCAATGCTAATGAGGTCGTTAAATGATACGGAAATACGTTTCGAGTGTAACTCGTTTATGCAAAATTTTGTTGACGATATGTGTATTTATGTTGGAAAATGCAACGTGAAAAAAATATGTCAAGTTGAGCATTTTAGATATAAATATTAAAATTACACTTTACTTATAGCTGACCTTGATGTTGATTACGTACTTATTTATAAAAGGTGAAATTTGTCAGGCTTTTCTCCTACTATATTATGTAAGTCTGCAGGCAAGTTTGGAGATTAGGCCGTGGTGGCCTTGGGAGGGAGGTTTCAAGGAGACGTACTCTTAACCATCCCAATATAAACCGTATTTTTATATTTCCCAGGCATGAAATGAAAAACTATATTCTCAGTCAACGAGTTACACTTGCTTTGTGGCGACCCTTAAAAAACACTGTTACATATCAAATTTCAAGGGTTTTTAGCAAAGATTTGGCTAACTGTCTGGTGATGGGGACGTAATTTCTCTTCATATCCCATAGATAATTTTAGAAATTAGGTTTTGTACATGGGAAATTAAGGACCTGACCACTCCAAACTCAACAGTTGCCTTTCGTTTTTACCTTTAGCAAGTGCAAGAGACGACTAACTTGTTACTTTTATAAAATGACGAAGGTTAGAACTTATGACCTTAGTTGACCTTAGATGACCCGAGAAACTTTTTACGGTCCTAACAGACATTACTTTGTCGATCGCTATTTGAATTCCTGTCAAAAGTAGTACCGATTGTTATAGCAGTTCGAATAACCTTCCTATTTCTGGAACTCAATTAAATTGCGGAAACGGGCGCACATCAGACAGTACTTTACATGCAGAAATTGGAAAACAACACGCTATGCAAATAAACATTCGCGATTAACGAAAAGGTTTTATGTTCCTGCATCATGACTTTGCGAATAACTTGATAAAAATGCAAGCATGCAATTAAACGTATCAAATACTTGTTATGCATGGAATCCACTGAATATTTAACTGTTAGAGATGAAGAGAAATGCCACAAGACATACACAACACTATACATAGAGATAAACTGTTTTATAAATAACTATCAATAGACATAAACTTCAGCTTTGGTGTTTTTTTTTATTCTGGCTACATGCAAATGCTCTGGATGAAAAATCAAAGTCATCAGTCAAGACAATAATTTTTGAATGGTTAAATCATATGTTAGGGTTTTGTCATTATTAAACAATAATAGTAAGTAAAGTCTAGATAAAACATAAAGATAATGCTCTGTGAGTTCCAAATATATTTTAGTTTGTAAAGCGTTAAAAAAAAGTTCAGCCAAGTTTGCCTAGTCGACATAAATTAAACCTTATATTAACTCGAATCTAAGCGTAATCTATTCCATAAAGTTTCATAGTGATCCGATTATGACTTTTAATATTGGAATCGTGGATCGTTTTGAATTTATCTTCCTTTGAAGAAATTCTCAGTTTACTCCGGTGTTTTTAAGAGCACGTGGTCACGCTAACAATCATTAAGGTCTGGTAGAGATTGTTACACTGAAAAAGCCAAACATTATCACCTCAAGCCCTCAAGTGATAATTTGAAGCTATAAACTCATTTCTTATAGAACAAAGAAAATCTTCAGTGGATCTTTCTACAGTGGACGTTTAAAAACCTGCTGAGGCTGTCAAAGTTTACCCAATGATATGAAGTGATATAATTGTTATTGAAGTAATTACTTCTTTAAGTCTGTCTGGCTTCCCTTTCTCTTTTTTAGTTGCCGGCTGGAAATCAAATACAAAACCTCTGTCTTATAAACCCATCGCCCTTTACCACTGCGCCACGGGGACCGTCGATTTGCACAAACGTTGTTTACTTAAAAACTTCACGAAGGGCACAGCTCCACCCTTTGCCAAGTCAATCCTAGTTGACACACACAAAAGGTGGCCCCGCAAACTATTAAACTGATAAGGGGCCCAACTTCGTAACAATGGCAAACAATCACAAAGTTTATTGCTTGCTGACCTGCGTGCTCTAGTGGAGTTTGTACCGGCACCTTTGGAATTAAATATGAGAAATGAGATTATAGATTTGTAGTCGTTGAACGAGTTGTAAATCGAAAAGTCTAGAGTTAAAATACCAGTTGCTCTTTTTTAAGTCTGTAGGTAATAGATTTATAGGACTACCATAAAGATATAAATACCATACAATAAGGGTCAAATTGAAGAAATTGTTATACGTTTTTACTGTGAACTAGGACTACTACTTTAGATCACTCTATGCCACTGTGCTTAGAGCTCAGGTGTCCATGTGGAAAAAGGGTAAATAAGTTTGGTATTCACTGGCTCTCATGCCAAAGGTGTGGCGATAGGCTGTTTCAGCATGACTCTCTTATATCTATAATAAAAAGGGCTAAATATAAACGTTCCTGAGCTAATTGAGCCATCAGGAATAAGCAAGGATGATGGCATAAACCTGACGGAATGACGCTGGCTCCCTGGGAAGTGTCTCTAATGTGAGACGCTACTTGCGTTGACACATTGGCTCCATGTTATATCAGGGAGAGAGAATCAAGACCGGGAGCCGCAGCAGAAAAGACTGAAACTGGTAAGTGGCACAAGTATGCTTCTCTGACAGAGAATTACATATTTGTTCCTTTTGCCGTGGAGACCCTTGGGCCTTGGAGTCACAGTGCCAAACATTCTTTCGTGATATTTCACCGCGCCTTACTTTCCTCAACTGGTGACCGAAGGGCTGGCTCGTTTTTCGCGCAAAAGATTAGCCTGGCTATCCAACGCGGAAATGCAGCCAATATTCTTGCCACCATACCACGTGATTTATATAGTTACTAGGTTAGAGTAATTAAGTCATTTTAAGTTCCCTATTGTATCCTTTAAAAAAAAACTCTGTAAGAGAGTACCTACATATTTTTATTAATTATCATTCTAATCGATACAGTAGTAGTAGAAATAATGTTGAATTTTTTTCGATGTAACATCCGACGTACAGATTTTAAGTTATAAATTGTTATAATCCCTTTCTTTTTGCTTCGACGTAAACTAGTAACAAGAAGTCTTAAGAGAAACTATTAAAGACTATTAGTGCTAAGGTAAGGAAAGTTCTCAACTTTTCTGCGCTATCATAATATTATATTACTCCTGACTGGCAGAGCTTACATTGTTCGTCTACCGATAATTAGGTCCCGCTCTACTATACCATAATAATTATTTTACTGCCCGAACCATAATCTTCATAGAAAAGAGGAGGTATACGGCACCATAGTTTTCATTCTCTATGTTTTTTGTAGCATGGAATTAAGATCAATTTTTTGATGGCGGTATGCGCGGTGAATTTATAACACGGAGAGGTTCAAATCCCGGATTTTTTAATTGCTCCAGGTCTGCCTGCCATCAACAATGCCAAGCAATTTGGCGAAACCGAATTTGTGGATGTCATCCTACTAAGAAGATAGTTCGCTTTCATCTTATATTGCATCAACAGTTACCATCAGCAGTAATTGTAAAGGGGTATCTAACTTGCAGTGAATTAAAAAAATCCTCACTGGCCCAATTTCATAAAAGATAGGACATTATAGAGTATTGATTATATAATTGTTTTATAAATATTTTTATAATCAAACTTCTGGAAATGCTCTCACATTACCGATTTCGGGGATTTGTTAACCCGTGAGAAGGCGCGCCTAATTTTCTTACACGAGTAGGCGCGCGCGAGCAAATTGCTCACACTATCATAAATGTTTACATTTTTAGTGTTTCTATATTTATTGGCTTATAATGTATTTAAATAAATAGAACAAGGTTTAGTAAGTAAGAAAACAAGTATTTTAATCAAAACTATTAAATATAATAGCAACTTCTAACGCAAATAACAAAACAACCTAGTATTAATTAAATTTTTTGGCACGTTTTATAAAAATCACAATAAAAACTGTTACATAACAAAAACTAAAAAGTGTTATTCATCCATTAAATCTACACTAATGTGCCTCTCGAAACACACTGAACACATGTATTTTACATGTTCGATGCAAAGTAATTGCTATCACGAAACACATAGTTTTTTGACCTATTTTTACGTCTAGGACATATTGCACAAAATCCGCTTGGTCCTGGCTCCGCAACTGTATCAGTTTCGTGAGGACTACGGATAACAGAACTATCGCTTTCTATGGTGTCAACACGATATTGTTCCCCATTTTCAAGTTCTGCATCCAATTCATCACCAGAATCCTCTTCCAACCACGAACAAATTTGTGCTTGCATTCGATCGTCCATTTTGTATATGTAGAAAATATTAACATTATTACTAAAGAGGTTTTACATGATAATCAACTAATATAAATCAAACAAATTAAATAATATGGCAGAAATAACAATCTAACTTTTTTAAACCACAAAAATAAATACTTACACGGATGGGCGCGTGATGAGCAAATTGCCACATGTTGGTACACGGCCTCCACAAACACCTTGCTGCGCGGACGCAACGCCACTGAGCGGATCGATAATTGCGTCAGGGGAGAGGGGGTGAATATTTAGGAAGGTACTTAAGTGGTTGAATTGGTGTGGCAAGGGAAAGACAAAAAATTTTTTAATTAAATTTTTGTGTGAGCAAATTGCTCATAGCGCGCCTTCTCACGGGTTAAAATGCAGTCACAACTAGGTCATCACCTTCACTTGTACCATATAGCTACCATATAGGTAGATAAAGTTAATAAAAATCCCTTCCCTCGGGCTGTTCGCTGGCCTATTTTTTCAAAAACTATTTACTTTGCAGGCGGATAACGGAATAGATTCTAAATCCGATAGCGCTTCAAGATCAAACAAAACAGGGCGAACGCAAAACGTGCGAGTTTTTCAGTGTTTATTCCAAATGGTTTGTATTGGACATCCGATATCGGATGAGAGTCGGTAGAAATCTATTTATTGAGTACCTTTAGGCCTGAAAGAAAATGTAGGTGAAGAAAGAATACGCTCTCATCTATACAAGTAAATATAATTGAAATACCTGTTTGTAATTTTTAAGTAGTTAATTTTACTAAATGCAAAATATGAAAGTATAAACAGTACCTTCTTTTGTAAAAATTTTGTCTGTGTATTTTTTATCACTATGTGTTATTAAAGAAACATACATTTTATTAGGGTTAATATCTGAACCTACCCGTCAGATTGTAAAAAATATGTTTGTATATATTATGATAGCCAGTAGAAGAGATTAAGAGAAGTTATATAGATAGTATTTGTGACTATTACTAAGAAATATTCACCGTTTCTGATAAGAGGATTGAATGTTACATCAATTTTGTACACATATACATAAAAAATATATTTACATACATATAAATATAAAAATAACCGTCTTGAGATAAAAATCAAAAGCAAAACTTGCTTAAATTGTTTTAAAAACATAGGACCTCGCATAGGAATCGCAAAAGTATCCTTGACCTTCATGGAAATATTTAGCTTCCTTGAATTATTTATTATAATCCAAAGTAATATTTTAATGAAGGAGCGAGTTGCTAGATAAGTTTAAAGTAAACTAAATGTATTACACGCTAGTGTGCCGTACAACAATAGTTCACTGGAGCCCTCTGGGGAGCGGGCACAGAATGAGTTTGTTAAGTAAACGCAACTTATTGCAAGGGTCGGCGACTATACATTTTAAATTAAAGTTTACCAACTAAATAATGGTACCGCGAAATATAATGTTGCATTTATAGTATGTAAATAATACTACCACACGCCCGCGACTTCGTCCGATAAAATCCATGTATTTCAACCAAAAAGTTTCAAAAATTTCTTTTAGCAGCAAGCTATGTTTAGCAAAAAAATTTAACCGACTGAAAACGCACTAAAAAGTAAACATAACTGCGTCATTTACTTGCTTTAATTACCCGACTGCGTCAGAAGGAGGGTTATGTTTTTCGAGCGTATGTATGTATGTATGTATGTATGTATGTATGTATGTATGTATGTATGTATGTCCATTTCTTCGGCACGCGCTACAGCCTAAACGGCTGAACAGATTTTGACATGTGAGGTGTCGTTGAATTTGTCAAAGTTGTGGTAGTGACATAGGCTATATAAATTTTCAAAATGGCGGCTGTAAATGGGGGAAAAAAGGGGGGGTGTGTGTATTTTTTGCTCTTATCTTGGCAATATGGGTACCAATTGAAAGGTCGTAAAAAGACCATTTCAAAAATATAAATATCATATCATGTTCAAATTAATTTTTTAACAAAAAATGGCAAAAAATGTACTAAGTGTACCGTCTCATTTCTATACCATAAACTAAAACTAAAAAGTCTCAAATAAAATTATTATTGTACCATAAAGTATTTAGAATTTTATACAGATATAGTGATCCTTGTTTTTCTCTTTTCAGTTCATAACTTGTAAGCAGTCGGGTTTTTTGTTTTTATAATAATAATTTTATTTACTGAAGCATATCTATGAACTCGGTGTCAGCCAAGTTTTCTACTTTAAGGCCGTTACCTAGAACCCACAAACTGCTATACTACGTGAAATAAATGTTCCTTAAGCTTGTCCGGTACCGACTTCATAGATATGCTATCTCAAATCTTACAATACCTACCTACGCAAAATCTTAAAAGACATTAAATATAAATAAGAATCATTCAACCTATTAGTGAAAAACGTGTTAAATCCCCGCAGTAGTCTTTGATATTACCGCGAACAGGCTGAAAGAGACGTGGCGCAGGAGTTTAAATTATAACTAAAGGACGCCCGCGGTTTCTCACGTGTAGTTCTCGGTGCCGTGGGAATTTTAAGTTAAAATGTGCCCTTTGTGATATTCTGATAATATCGCACCTCTATATCTAAACAGGCATTAACTCAAAAAAGCTAATTTTACAGGAGAGGCAAAAAACTAATTGCCGAGGCTCTGTGCATTGCAGAAGTTTTCTGTATAGATGTATGAACTTTATTTTACAGCTAAATGTGATAAATATTAAGAATCTTTGGTTTTAATAAAGAACTGGGTCTTAATAATGCATCTTGTTAGATGCTTCCATATAACTTACAAATTTGTACATATATTTTTGTATTATTTTGAGTTGAAACCATTTTGGTGATTTTCGTTTTAAGTTGGTCCTCTTTTGTATTCACCTTCCCAGTAATACTAGTTCAACTCAAAATGTTCCAATAATTAACTCAGCACTAACTATCAAAATGGTGACAATTCGAAATTATACTCTATCAAATTTCAACAATATGAGCGTAACCCAAAATAACTCCAATTTGTTTAAGCCCGGTACGTGCATTCCACTTGTAAATTGGGTCCCAACTGGCGTTGTAGCTATTTTGGTTGCGTGGGGGGTGGGGTCGTTCGTTCAACAATATAGGTATACAACAACATCTAGCGGCGAATATTGTAATACTTTTGAATCTGATTTATTGGTCGATAGGTATTGAAATGACACATTCAAAGGTGTTCATAACTCAAATATCAAGAATTCTGAGTTAGTTTCTTTTAGATCTAGGGGTGCGATATAATCTATATTACTGTTAAGTTTCATCGAAATCCATTTAGGAGTTTTTGTGTGAAAGAGTAACAAACATCTTTTTTTTTTTAATGCCTACAAGTTGGCTCTTGACTGCTATCACAACTGATGTTAAGTGATGATGCAATCTAAGATGGAAACGAGCTAACTTGTTAGGAGTAGCATGAAAATCCACACCCCTATCGGTTTCTACACGACATCGTACCGGAACGCTAAATCGCTTGGCGGTACGTCTTTGTCGGTACATCGATCCAGATGTACAAACTTTAACATTTATAATATTAGTAATGATATATGTATAGTTATATAATATGTAGGGATATATAGTTGTTTTAGATTATTTTAAGACAAAAGAAGACTTTGCCCAGCCATGCGTCATTGACTGGGCTAATGTTCACACATAAGCAACCATACAGCAATAAGGTAAAGGGGTGAAAAATTCCAGCGTTATGTAAAAATATTTACCTTTCACGCCACATGGGATTTTATTGATTTTTTAATTGAATTATAAAGGGGAACCGTGCCTAAAATAAGGTTAAAACCACATTATGAACATGACCTTTGACAAAAATATTTCACCAGTAAAATCCCTGTGGTTAGGTCACTCGTAGATTCGATATAAGAATTCAAGCGCGGGTTTTTGATCAATTGGCCATTAAACACTGACGAGTTGTTTTTTCCTGATTATTTATTTACTAGCGGGCTAACTGTTTTGTTGGTACTGTGGTTTGTCTATGTAGTTTCGAAACACGAGGTCCTAGGTTTGAGACCAGGCTCGAGTTATGAAATATTAAGTTTCTCTTTTTTTCAAGAGTTTTCAACCTAAAGTTGGAAAGTTTGTATCATTCCAACGCCAAACCACGGAGAATACGTAAGTCTTTTGTTAACTCCGTCGCGCAGAGGCATGCGCAGTGGATTTTTAAGACGGAGGTCCTGGGTTCGATTCCGTCAGGGCCGAATGAGATTTTCTGAATGGGTCCGGGTCTAGCTGGTAGACTGGAACGCTAAGCGATTTAGCGTTCCAGTACGATGTCGTGTAGAAACCGAAAGTGGTGTGGATTTCATCCTACTCCTAACAAGTTAGCTCGTAATCTTAGGTTGCATCTTCACTTACAATCAAGTTTGATTACTGTCAACGGTTAATTCATGCCCTATATGGAAAATATAATAGCTAAAATAATATGAAATCTATTTTGCTTTTTATTTTTTGAATAAAGCGTAATTAACTTTCAATTAATAATATCAAGCTACAGTGGAGACTGCACTCGGCCGGGATTAGATCTTGAGGCAACAAAAGAGCGCTTACTCTGCTGCGAACTAAATGTTATTATTTTGTTTAAGCAAATGGAACTCGTTATAACAGAGCGAGGCAGGAATCAGCAAAAAGGTGGTTAAATAAAATGAGACAGCAACGAGATAATAAACTTCTCTTTCAGTCTCTATTTTCATTCCTTTATTTTCTCTTATTAAAGATAAGGTTACATAAGAAAATCCTTACTACTATTTTAAATGCGACAGTTTGTATGTGTGGATAAACTTTACAATAATATATGTCGGAAGGCGGCGACATCTTTTCGACGCAGGTACAAAAACTGGAATCATATTCAAATTGAGAGAGACTAATATCTTAGCATTTAAAGGATTCACCGTGCGGGTGCCGGGTCCATCGCGTGGCTGAGAGAAAAACTCTGAACAGAGCCCGAGACTTGTGACGCGCGTCAACACTCACCTCTTCCGTTCAAGTTATTATCCCTGCCCAGCCAAATTTAGAGATGTTTGTTTATTACATTTGATCAATAATCCTCTTTTTTTGTTTTTTCTGGTTGTGTAGTTGTCGTATGGGACCACAGCGGCGTCACCGGGGGGTTGGGCGAGCGCAGAAGCATCGCCGGAGGGTGCCAGAAGGCGATTGCCCGAAGGCGAAAGAAAAGAGGGCGTAACGACTCTCTAAGGGCGTCTCCTGTGAGACTCGGGCCTCGGCATAGAGGGACGTTTGGAATGGGTGTGTAGTTTAGCCTGATTAGTAAATCAGACCAAAGCGCCCCCTTGATGGCCGTGCGTGAGTGGCACGTCCGGGTGACGTTAGGAAGCGGGGACCTCGTCTTCGCCGGCGAAGACGCTGTGTAGATTGTGTATGTGTGTCCTGGGAGGCGTTGTCCGTAGTTATGTCGTCGACAGGATCGTAAAGGAGCCTCGACTCTTCTGACCGCTGCTTTATATAGGCATCGATCGGTCCTCCCCGCCACTGCCGAACTCCGCCGAGTGACTTGTTGCTTTTATGTCCAACTTAGCTTAAAAACCCTGACATGTAGCTTTTATGTCAGAATAACACATGGGCCATATTTTATCCCGAAATTACAACAAAAACAAGAACTACGTGGCTGAACCCGCGGTCGTCCTTTAGCATAAAAATAATTATGATAGGTACATTTCACACAGCACTGTCCATACGAGGCATTACATTTGGGTATCGATACTATAAATAGAGACGTATACGAAAGCCACACTGTCAAGTTATAAAAACATCGTTTCAGAATAGCGCTACTTTTTGCAAGGCCCTTTATCGCTCAACAGCACAAAACAAGTGCCCTTGTGCTTGCATTTGCTGATTTTCCCCCTTCTCAGGTAGGATCTGCCCTCCTAACCGATAGAGGGATTACAAAAAGACAAATTTGACAATTCTAAAGTGTTTGTATATTAAGCCTACTTGCAATAAATGAATTTAAATCTATAATTTGTATTCAATCTCTTGTCACGTTGTGTAAGCGACGACATCTGTCGGCAGTGCAGCTAAGCTCGTGATCGATTTCCGCGTCAGCGTGGATCGTGAGCGGAGCACGGCAAAAAGTTGGAGATTAGCGCCAATAGAGCTCTGTCGTTAAACACAGCAGTGTCGTTTCTATTTCGTATTTCTTTTGGATTTAAAAAGGAAAAAAGAAAAAAAAAACAAATAGTTAGTATTTTGGGAAAATAAAGGTTTTGTGTTTAGAAAGTTTAGCTTATCCTCTATGTAAGCATAGAGGAAAGTCCCTTTCCTGACGTCTAACTTCATGATGGATGTCTATGGCGGAAGGTGGCCATTTTGAGAGAGCTCTTTCAATCAGTGACGCGATGGCGTGAGGACGAAATTTTGGCCGATTGAAAGGATTCGCTTCGCCCATGGGTTCAGGGCTTCCAATTTTGCAAAAACCCAGTATTAATGTTATAAACAAAATATAAGTTATGAAGTAACAACATTTCGGTGAGTTTGGCAAACTATTTCGTTCGACTACATGGCGTGCTCACGCGGAAAGTATTGTATAACCTTTTCCGTTTCGTTTCAGGTTCCCTAGCAAGTTAATTATGTTTATTTTCGTCATCGGGAGGGAATAAGCGAGTGCTACTTGGCTAGGTAAATATGGGTGAAGATCACCAAAGTATTTTTCGAAAGCGTGGCATGACGTCAGAGGTCAGCGAACTAATTATTGTTTCTTTGTTTCAGCGGGTTTATATTTATTCTACGTTTATGTCTATAGTTATCTACATTCATTATTTCATCGTTATTCGTCCAGTTAGACCATTCAGTTATTTGGGTTGTGGATTTGGAACATTCGAGAGAAGCCTTCGTTGGAAAGGATTTGGTGGATACCGGCGTGGAGGGCTCCAGTCCTTGTTTCCGTGCGACACGACAACGGAGAGGATTGGCTATCCCTGGTTTCGAGGAGCGCCTCAGATTCGCGACGTCGGAAAATCGGAGGAAGTGCCCTATCGCACCGTACCAATGGTGAGATGAGCTAACAGGTCAGTGAACTCACATATTGTCCTACGTAGAGGCCAACAATCTAGCGAGGTCAATGAACTCTAGGATTATGAAATAGTTTGTTCAAATAGACAGTAAATACAAATAGCTTAAAAGTATGGTGGTATTCTGTTCCATTACTAGTCGTTTATATTAAAAATTCTGTTCCGTTATTATTCTGTTCTTTAATATTTTGTTACATCAATGTTCTGTTCCTATAATTTGTGATTCGGTGGTATAAACATAAATTTGATTAAGCTAGCACCTACTGTGTCTTGTAGACACCGGTAACCTGTCTCAGTAATGATGTGGTATTAACTTTGGGTTGGTTTTGGACTGACGGCTAGATTTGAACCCAAGCGCTCTGCCGCTAAGACTGTACTAGACCGGAGTTCCGGAAACCACAGTCAGTCCTGTCCATTAACTTAGATTGGTATGACACAGGAGACCGGTGAATACAATTAGGTTCTTTAATTTAGTATGCGGCTCTTTAATTTAGTATTTAAAATAATTTCTGTAAACAATTCAGCCCACCGAATAAACAGACTCAGGAAACGTTTTGAATCTTTTATTATTCTATTTCCTTGTACCAGACTATGTATATATTAACCTGTACCAAGACTCAACACTTATGAGTTGAATGTGTGACCAAGAGACCCTTTTTTCCGATTCTTTGCGGCCGTTGGCTCCCAGCACCAACCCAGGGGGTTCACGGTGTCGCACTCTATAGTAGTATCTAGACTATTTCTCTACTGGTACATGTAGGTATCTACCTACATAAGTAAAGTTTAAAAATTCAAATGCATAGTTGAGTAAGGGGGGAAAATCAATGAAAACAACATTACAGTGTCTACTTTGCCCAATGAATTAACCTTGATGTCTATTTGTAGTTCGTTATCTATTTACCTAGGCCTTACCTAGTTTAAACAGTTCTGTTTCCTAGCGATACAAGAAAAACATTTGATTTATAGTTAGTTTTTGTTTAAATTAATATGAGAGAATTATTGGAAACTTTTTTTTAAATGCCTTTTATGCTTTATAAATGTTTGTCTGTATATCTGTGTAATTGTATTCATCTATGGTGTCGAGATTTTAAACGAATACACTAATTATGATTGATGCGTTTTTCTTTTGTTTGAAAGCTGTTGTGATAAGGATAGTTCTTTACTCGTATACTGAAGATCCGTTGAATCAGATCATTGACATATTAATAGTTAGTACTATGGACTTCGGGTGTAATGCAAAATTCACGACAAAAATGTCCCGAGATGTCTTATATATACTAGAATGTGTTTGTATCTTTATAAACAAACTAAAACATTGTAATATATGTCTTATATTATTGTTGTACAGTCTAATTTGCAACGGTCTAATTGCTTGCAATAAGTAATCAGCTTTGACATGGCAGCTTCTTGTGAAAATAGGACAACATAAATGGTGTGGAGTAGATAGCTTTGAATTTTTTTTTATTTTATTAGAAGGAATTAAAAAATTCAAATATCTAACAACAAAATAACTCTATGCAGTCGTTGTTCTAAAACATTATTGACGTGTGTTGTCTCAGTAAGCTAATATGAGATTGAATGCGATTAGAAATCTTTTTCGCGTTTTAGGTCTCTTTTGTTTCGGACACTTTTTAGCGCTGACCCGAAATCCATAGTATTAATATGTCAATGAATTGGTAGCTCCGCCAGGTAGTGCTTTTTTGTTATTTTGTTAAACTAATATTATAAAGTACCTACTACCCTAGATTTGCTTTTTTTCGAAGTTGCTTTGTTATTACAGAATAATGTTTTTAAGACGGAATGCTTATCTAGCGATTTAAATTGCAGTTATAGTTTATTTAATTATAATTTGCTTACTTAATTAGTTTATTGTTGGGATCTATTAATAATTTTAAAACCGAAATATTTACCATTCCATTCCGGCATATAAATTATATTTCCAATTTGAATTGAACAGTTTAACAATACCTAATAATTGTTAATTCAAATTCAAAATAAGCACTTTTGAAACATCAAATTAGACTATTTGTAGTGACTCTAGCACCGGCTCGGAAGTCAGGTTCTATTGAGAAGAGCCGGCAAGAAAGTCAACAGTTGCTCTTTTAAAATCATTAATTTTTACAATTTTAACTGTTACGTAAAAAATATTTACTGTTATGTAAAAATATAAACGGTTATGCATTAAATTACGAGTATGCTACACGTGGCTGCTTTTTAAGGACAGACATGTAGCACGTTTTCTCGAACTACCCTCAACACTTCATTAATTACATGTGTGATTGATATTGGCTATAAATTAATTAATTAATTTTAAATTAAACACCCCTTTGAGCCCTCGCATCGGATTACGTTAATTAGTCGTACATTACCTGTAAATGTTACAGGTTTAAGTGCCTCGTAAAACGTTATCTCTTTGTTTAGATCAAAGTTAGCTCGGCAAAGGTTACATAAACGGATCAAAGTATAGAATGTTGTGAAATGTGAAGCCTTGTCTAGTATGCTGAAATGTAGGTACGGTAGAAATATATGGTATAACTTTCATATAAACGCGAAAGCTATTAAACTATACTAAAGCCAAACTCGATTGAGAATGCTTGTCAACAAACAAATTTAAAATGAAGGTAGAAAATGCAACAGATTTCATGTCTAATAAATTTAAAATTATGTTTTGTTTTTTTATAAAATCTTATTTAAAAGATATTGAATATATTAATTAGTTTTAACCTTATTAATCTAATTTATTGTCATGAATTCGTCATTAACAAGTTAACTAAAAAAATTTGGATGTAAAATGACTAGTGATTTCTACCACCATTTTTAATTTGTTTGTTGATAAGCATTCTCAATCGAGTTTGGCTTTAGTATAGGCTTGCAACGAATATTCTGTTACTATTCGGTATTCGGTCTATTTGGCTGCTAATATTGTATTTGGCGGAATACCGAATATCTAAAAATTAACAAAAAAATTGATTTATTACGTATATTCGTATTTTCATTTCTCTTATAATCATTTAAGTAGTTATTAGTACATTACACGGGTACATAATCGTCGTGATCGTATTATTTTTTTTATAATTATTTAATGAGTCATTGGTAAAATTCGGTCGAATACTTTTGCTTAATATTCGGCTATTCGGTGAGAGGCCTCGCCGAATATTCAGTGTTCGGTACTGCCATAAACGTTAAACGCAAAATGTTATCTAAATATACAATAGGTACCAATATGATGTGAAAGGCATCTCAGATAGGGTTAAATAAATTAAAATCATCGAGTCATAATCACAAATTCGACCATTTATTGCAATATCGTTCACAAATTAATCGCTTGAATCATTACGCATAAATTTACAATATGGTGTCACTAATAATGCTCTAATACTTTTCAATATCAATTACACTAAAGATGAAACTAATTAAATGATGTAAGTTAGAATTGATTCAATATTCACACGAATTACGCACCTTAAGCTCGACGACTCGTTGCTGTCTGTTTGTAGCAAAACATGGCGGCGACCGACCGACACAGACTCAAACCATAGACCACACGAAAGTACGCGACACGGTATGACATAAAATATGGTTGTGGCATGATTAAATACGGTGGTGTTACAGTCGGCCATCCTCCATGAACGAGTCCCTTCGTTCCTATTCACTAATCAAATCAAATTTATTCAATGAAATCCTGCGGAGAAGAACCGGCAAGAAACTCAGCAGTTGCTCTTTTTTTTAAAAATCAATGTTACAAATTGCATTCTAAAAAGTACATATTTACATACATTATTAATTTATAATTTCAGTCGTTTATGTTCTTAATTTCTATACAAAATCAAAATCTCTATAACTAGTACATTTTCGGTAATTAATCAAAATAATTATTATCTCTGTCATCGTCACAAATTTGTACAAAGTCTTGTTATGGTCAAAGTTACTTATTATGAAAGTTACATCCTTCGCTTTATTTATATATAGCCATACAGAGTTCATGCTACTTCCTTCACTTTCCCTATGTAACGGCTGCGATGCACTAAGCCATTCCTGGGCGGCAAGTTCATATGCCAAATCCTGCCCGACCTAGAGCACCCTCCCTGAATCTATTCTATAACCGTATAGAGTTCAGGTTACTTCCTTCACCATCCCTCTACAACGGCTGCAATGCGCTAAGCCAACTCCTGGGCGGCAAGTTCATATGCCAATTCCTGCCCGACTTAGAGCACCCTCACTAATCTATAACCGCATAGAGTTCAGGCTACTTCCTTCACCATCCCTCTATAACGGCTGCGATGCGCTAAGCCAACTCCTGGGCGGCAAGTTCATATGCCAATTCCTGCCCGACTTAGAGCACCCTCCCTAATCTATAACCGCATAGAGTTCAGGCTACTTCCTTCACCATCCCTCTATAACGGCTGCGATGCGCTAAGCCAACTCCTGGGCGGCAAGTTCATATGCCAATTCCTGCCCGACTTAGAGCACCCTCCCTAATCTATAACCGCATAGAGTTCAGGCTACTTCCTTCACCATCCCTCTATAACGGCTGCGATGCGCTAAGCCAACTCCTGGGCGGCAAGTTCATATGCCAATTCCTGCCCGACTTAGAGCACCCTCCCTAATCTATAACCGCATAGAGTTCAGGCTACTTCCTTCACCATCCCTCTATAACGGCTGCGATGCGCTAAGCCAACTCCTGGGCGACAAGTTCATATGCCAATTCCTGCCCGACTTAGAGCACCCTCCCTGATCCTACGTTACATCTGTTTACAATTGTTTTAAATTACCTAAGCTCACTATCTTATAATCACTGTAATTAAAATGTTTATCAATTTCTGTAAGTTACAACTGAGATCAAAATTAAGAAATGTACATCTGGTTACAATTGTTTTAAATTATCTAAGCTCACTATCTTATAATCCCTGTAATTTAAATGTTTATCAATTTCTGTAAGTTACAACTGAGATCAAAATTAAGAAATGTACATCTGGTTACAATTGTTTTAAATTATCTAAGCTCACTATCTTATAATCCCTGTAATTTAAATGTTTATCAATTTCTATAAGTTATAATTCAGATAAACATCAATAAATGTACATCTGGTTACAATTGTTTTAAATTATCTTAGCTCACTATCTTATAATCTCTGTAATTTAAATGTTCATCAATTTCTGTAAGTTACAATTCAAATCCAAAACCAATAAATGTACATCTGGTTACAATTGTTTTAAATTATCGAAGCTCACTATCTTATAATCTCTGTAATTTAAATGTTTATCAATTTCTATAAGTTATAATTCAGATAAACATCAATAAATGTACATCTGGTTACAATTGTTTTAAATTATCTTAGCTCACTATCTTATAATCTCTGTAATTTAAATGTTCATCAATTTCTGTAAGTTACAATTCAAATCCAAAACCAATAAATGTACATCTGGTTACAATTGTTTTAAATTATCGAAGCTCACTATCTTTTAATCTCTGTAATTTAAATGTTTATCAATTTCTGTAAGTTACAATTCAGATCAAAATCGATAAATATACATCTGGTTACAATTGTTTTAAATTATCTAAGCTCACTATCTAATAATCTCTGTAATTTAAACGTTCATCAATTTCTGTAAGTTACAATACAGAACAAAATCAATAAATTTTCAAATAATAAGTTTAGGGGTAATATACTATTTACAGTTAATTTAAATATTAGCTCTAATCATTACTATCATCACTGGAAGAGCGAGCAGTGGCTTTAAGGCAGTAATAGTTTAATATAGCGCCTTTTCTAGTTTACTGAGTGTTTTCTGCAAGGAACCTATCCTTCAGTAACATAGTTTTAGTTATATTAAGGATATAAGGACCTTGGCATTTCGATTACAACTTTTGATCCAGTTTAGATACTATTCCCATCGCTATTTTAATGCGGTATCTTTATAATAATCATCAGTAACTTATTTTCTTTGTCTAACATATCAATGCTTATTTGCCTCTTTGATTGTTTTTTTTTTTTTTTGCTTTCACTGGCTTCTTATCATTAATTTAAAAAAGTCTTATCATTAACTTGTACTACCTCATCCATTTAATTATATAAAGATCTTGATTTGACGTTTGGTGTGCATCAATCCTATCAAATAAAAGTTCAGAAGGAGTCTATCTCGTAAGATCGAAAATATTTATTCCTAAAATATGCTACTGCTCCCCTATGATCGCTACCTCTTCTATTATTGTAAGATGCCAGCAATACCGAATTCATTTGCAAGGTGAATAATTGTGTCATAACTTATATAATCCTATAGAGTGAGAATGGATCTATTAGAAAGCATTTTCTTCCAATTTCCGGTTAATATTATATTTCAAAAAGGCGGTCAAGGGGCTTACAATGATACAAATCCCTGCACAAACTTTTCAAAAACAAAAACTAGCATGACCCAAAAACCTTTATCTATCTTTGGCATTAATTTTGTGTTTCTCAAATGTTTTTACTTTCTTTCACAAAAATTTAGACGGTGACCAGATATCCTCTATACATAATATCATAATATCGTAATTGATCAAAATTTAAATTTAAGGCTCATATTTAGTTTTTGTCAAATCGCGTTCGCAAGATAATTAAATAAAATTACTATACCAGTCAGCTTTGCAAGAAACTCTTAAATCCGTATATTGTGTCCTGTGCCAGTCAATCCTAACCTTTTGCATTACTTCAGGGCGGAAAAATGTCAAATGATTCAGATATGTACTTAAAGTAATTCTGAAGAAGTCCTACAGGTACCCAACATTGGAATTCTATCAGGAAAGCAAAGTTCTCATTGTGCTTCAACTAAATATTTCAAGCTCTATACCCAAAGTTCACAAAACCTTATCCGCATCAAAAATCTACTGAAACGTAGGGGTAAATTTTTCTAACGCTCCAGATCCCTACGCTGTTACATTGATCTATAATAAAATAACCAGTTGTCGGGTGATAAGTATGTTTGGTTTGAAATGTATCACTGAAGGACTGACCTTTTGTATTAATAAATTTCTTTCGATGTCCTTAATCTGATATTCAATCGCCAACATAGATATTGCCATTACATGGTGAATTTGATTTAGTAGGGATTGAAACCATTCCGCCTTTATTAAACCTTACATTATGAGCCACACTAAGGAGTAGTTTATCAATGGTTCCATTGCCTACACGTGTAAACTTAATGACTTTTAAGGTTTTGATTAAATTTATAGTGGGTCTTTCAGTAAAACTATGTTTTAGTAACACGTTATAGGTAATAAGATTATCATCTACTACATAAATTTACCTCCTAAAATTCACCTCCCCTCCCGAATACGAGTAGCCTCGTTTCATATCAATGATTAAATACAAACTGTACATTTTAGCAAAGGATTAGGATAAATAGCTAGGATGACCCACAGCTCGAAAAGTGACCTAATGATAACTAAACTAGGTATATATTGAAGTCACGTAATAACTAAATCTTCGTCGTCGGCACGTCAGCTCCTAAACATTATATAATCGTAGTGCTATTATTATAAATATATATTTATTGCATTAATGACTTCCTCATAAAGTAAACAAGGATTGGTAAGTGGGGATGCAAAGAAGTGGGTGAACTCGACTTTGGCAAGGCTTCGTCGCCTAGAGAAAAAACCTATAGTTATTAAGGGTTGGCGCAGAATCTGTCCGATCTAATATTGTATATTCTTAAACGTATTATTATGGTATTAGTCCCTTGTGGAATTGTGTTGAGAAAAATATTAGGGCGTTTGTCTCTAATAAATCTATTTAAATTGTTTAACGGAACAAATTTCGTACTTCTTAGGGCTTTTCAAACTTTAAGGTCTTAGAACCCAAACCTTATCGACGATCACATACCAACACAATCCACTGCCTACATTACAAATATCTTCAACCTGTTTTATACATCAATTTTATCAAAATAGTGCATTTCTTACAACTCACTAAAGCGAGAACACTAAGTGCGTCCATTAAGCATACCTACCAGTTCGTAACGTTTGGTGTAATTCTCTGGAGCTGGAAAAGAGTCTCTCATCGTAACTTTCCATTTTGCCCAGGTATGCTTAATGGAAGGAAGACCAATCCGGTGATTAAGCAAGACATAGTGAATCATTCGCTTCTCACTCCAGTTATACATTTCAGCACATATATGTAGCCAAATATTTATAATTTCTTTTGATGACCTCAACTTTTACCTGTTTTCGCTCGCTAACTGTCTACGCTGCTCGCATGATTGCTCACACTGCGATGACGCGCTCGACGAGGGCTGCGATCAAGCGCTCGATGAGGGCTGCGATGACACGCTCAACGAGCGCTGCGATGACTCGCTCGACGAGGGCTGCGCTGACGCGCTCGACGAGCGCTGCGCTGACGCGCTCGACGAGGGCTGCGCTGACGCGCTCGACGAGGGCTGCGATGTCGCGCTCGACGAGGGCTGCGATGACGCGCTCGACGATAACTGCGATGACTCGCTCGACGAGGGCTGCGCTGACGCACTCAACGAGGGCTGCGATGAAGCGCTCGACGAGGGTTGCAATGAATCGCTTATTGCTTCACTGTCGAGAGTTCGCTTCCTGGACGGTGATGGCAACTCTTCACTATCACTTCCGATATTTCTGAAACTTTCATTACTTTGTTTTTATATGCACTAAAAATTCATTTATTATAAAGATTGAATAATAAACTAAGTAATATGTTTGAACATCAGACATTTTAAGAAAAATTAAAAATATAATTTCACTAAAGCAAAACAAAAGACGGGATGGAAAAAAAAATCCACTTGCATTTTATGCATCATGCTATGTTTAAATAGACTAATCGTAAAATATACAATACTAATATATCTATTTTTCAATACCCAGTGTATTTTAATCGAATCTATAAATACAGTAAAACCAGTAACAAAAGACGGGAAAATGACGGTAAGAGAAAAAAAAATCTAGATGCATCTCATGCATCGTGCGATATTTAAAAGGACTGATCGCATAATCGATGATAATAGTATATGTACTTTTCAGTACCCTGTGTATTTTAATCGGATCTATGATTTTCTTACACAAAATAAAAGTTCAACTATTATGAAGTCCACATATGCGGGCGTTGGTTATAAAACAATAAAAGTTTTAAGACAACCCCACTTCTGAGATGTGAAAGGCATCTCAGATAGGGTTAAATAAATTAAAATCATCGAGTCATAATCACAAATTCGACCATTTATTGCAATATCGTTCACAAATTAATCGCTTGAATCATTACGCATAAATTTACAATATGGTGTCACTAATAATGCTCTAATACTTTTCAATATCAATTACACTAAAGATGAAACTAATTAAATGATGTACGTTAGAATTGATTCAATATTCACACGAATTACGCACCTTAAGCTCGACGACTCGTTGCTGTCTGTTTGTAGCAAAACATGGCGGCGACCGACCGACACAGACTCAAACCATAGACCACACGAAAGTACGCGACACGGTATGACATAAAATATGGTTGTGGCATGATTAAATACGGTGGTGTTACAATCATAATATGTTCCGTGTATCTTGACTCCAGCGACTCCCTGTGACCCAATTAATGCCATCAGTCCACTTATTGAGGGGATCGAACAACACGGCGTTTTGCGTTTCGGTATAGCCATTCCTGCATCTTCCACCAACGACCATCGCATCACAGTTAGAATGATCTAACTGTGAAAGAGTGGTGTTTGGAAGCTCTTACAAGAGACCTATGTCTCTGTGGACGTAGATTGGGTGACGATGATGGTAACTATAAAATGAAAGATTTGATTATTTGTTTGTTACGATTTAACTTAAAAGTACCAAATCGATTTCAAAAAGGTTTTTGCTAACGGAATGCTTTTGGCTGGTGGGAGGCTTCGGCTGTGGCCACCCTACCATCAAAGACGTGTAAAGTGACTTGGCGTTTCGTTACAATGTCGTGTAGAAACCGAAAAAGGTGTCGACTTCATCTTACTCTTAACAAGTTAGCCCGTTTCATCGTTTCATTCGTTAAAATCAGGTGTGATAGCAGTCAAGGGCCAACGTGTAGTCGATAAAAAAATCATTCTATTAGTTTGATCTTTAGTGTAATTGATATTGTAAAGTATTACAGCATTATTAGTGATACCGTAGTATGAATTTATGCATAATGATTCAAGCGATAATTTGTGAACTGTATTGCAATAAATGGTCGACTCGATGATTTTCATTTATTCAACCCTTTTTGAGATGCCTTTTACAATGGATTTTAAAGAAATTTTCTATTAGAAAATTTATATTAGAAATTACCCCCTTTTCGCCCCCTAAGGAAAAAATTTCCAAAAATCCTCTCTCAATGCTCACTTGCTTCACTGGTGGAACCTACATACAAAGTTTCAAGTAAATTCATGAAGAAATTCAAATTTTCACCCCCTTTTCTCCCCTTAGGGGGGAAAAATTTCCAAAAATCCTCTCTCAGTGGTCACTTGCGTCACTGGTGGAACCTACATACAAAGTTTCAAGTGAAATTAAAATTTTCAATTTACCCTCTTTTTCTCCCCCTAGGGGGGGGAATTTCGAAAGATCCTCTCTTAGTGGTTGCCTACTCCCCCTAAAAAACATACGTGCCAAATTTCAGCTCTCTACGGCCAGTAGTTTCGGCTGTGCGTTGTCTGTCAGTCAGTACATCACTCAGTAACGGAAGAGTTTTATATATTAAGATTTATAGAACATAACATGAGATAACTAATAGGCTAAAGGTATTGACGGAAAACTAACTAATCCGTGTGGAATATTACGATTTTTTTTTTAAAAGAAAATACACAGCTTGTATTATTAAGTTATGAAATAAATTTGACCTTCGCAGTGGCTGTGGGTAATTTGGTTTCCACCGGGCAACAATACACACCGCACAATGGGGGCGTACCATTACGAAGGTGCAAAACAGGAAGTGTTTTTCGCCATAATTTATTGTTCATTTTATTCTAAAATGTGTTTTCAAAAATGTAACAAAGGAAATTCATACTTTATATTTTTTTATTTATATTTATACTAGTAGTGCCTCGCGGCTACATCTGTGTAGATTATTCCTGTGAGAATATTTGGATAAAAATTTGTCCGTGCTATACCAGAGTATAATCTATTTCTGTGACAAATTTCATCCATATCTGTTCAGCCGTTGGATAAAAAATGTATGAAAAATTATTTCTTTCTTTTTTCTTTCTTTATCTTGCTTTATCATATTGAATCTATAAGGATATGGAGCGTAAACCCACCACTCCAATTTTGGCTTGGTGATAATGTGCTAATTTATTAATGCTCGCTATTAGATGTTGATAATAATTACCGAAACAGGCTTAACGTACTTTCCAAGGCACGGGAGTATAACACCACCAAATTTTCGTCTCCAGGCTTAGGATTTACTAAATTTTTTTAGAAGAAAAATAAACTTGACGGCCGAGTGGCGCAGTGGGTAGTGACTCTGCTTCTGCGCCTTAGGTCGTGGGTTCGATTCCCACAACTGGAAAATGTTTGTGTGATGAACATGGACGTTTTCCAGTGTCTGGGTGTTTATCTATTTATTATAAGTATTTATGTATAATATATATAAAAAAATTCATCAGTTATCATAGTACCCATAACACAAGCTACCTAGGCTTACTTTGGGGCTATGTAATTGTCCTATAATATTTATTTATTTATTTTTATTTAAACTCACAATTATTCCACGACCTGACTCAGGATTCGTACCCGGGACCTCGTGATAAAAGCCACATAAGCAGACCACTAGACCAACAAGGCAGTCACTGGTGCTCCTGTATTTTTTAAAAAACTGAGATACAATCTTTACAGGTATCGAATATCGATATTATTTTTTCCGCCGTATCTAATAAAAGTTGTAGCAAGGCTAGTTTCATATCTCGGACACAACTCTAGCGCCATTAATTAGTGTCGTAGAGAGGATAGAAGTTATAAGTTTCTGAAGAATGATCGCCGGATACTTGGAGGGATATTGATTACCTTCGTTTTGTACTTCGTCGCGTATACGATCGATGTTGCTTATTATAGTTATTTATTGATAGCAGTTAAATGCAATCACATCTGATGTCAAGTGACGATTTAAGGTGGTTGGCGTGTTTACTTGTGAAGGGCACAACTTATTGTTAATAACTGTAAGTCATTTCAGCTTCGTCGTTGGATTTTAGGTCGAGAGATCTTGAGTTTGATTTCCGCTCACGAGAATATTGTCGTTCCCACTCTTAAGTCACTATTACTTCGAGGATATGAGTTAAAAATATGGCATTATTCTTTTGAAAAATTTAAAAAAACCTGGGTTGGTAACAACATGACATGGCAACACAAAGAAGATAACTTTATCTATTACTTATCCGTTTATTCAAATCTCTAACGACTGAACTATTATAAAATATTGAATGAAAGCAGGGTATATTTTGAGAAACTTCATTATTTTTCGTGGAAAATAGCAAAATACTCGTAAATGAAGTATTGACTGTTAACATCTAGATATGATTAAGTATAGTTTACAGCATAGCAAACATACAGCAGCAGCAAAATCCCCGAATTTTGGCCGGACTTGTCTAGGCATTGGTTCATCCAGGCAGAAGCAGTGTTATATCCGCAGAAAATGTCAGATGAGCAGAAATTCCAATTTGTAATCTCAAAACTTGGGAAGGACGTAATTCAGCAAGTCACAGACATCTTGGTGAGACAGCCGGATACGAGGAAATATGATTTATTGAAAAAACGATTGCTTGAAAATTATGAGGAGTCGGAAAATAGAAAAATCCAGAAAGTCGTTAACGGGTAGCCAGTAAGACACAACGCGTAATAAATAATAGTGAACAGTTCGTGTTGAACTAACCTGACCCTAGCAGAGCACATTACCTCAGTCAACCTGTAACATCCAAACAACCCCTAAAGTTCTATTGAGATAATCTAATTATAGTATAATAATAAAACCCTAATATAAGACGTAGTATATAGTATGCTGAATCTCTCTAGAGGCTAAAACATCTCACTCGCAGGCAGCATTCAGTAAACACACCTGAGGGAGTATCCAAATACGAGGTGAACTAGTTTTTTGTTTCGATATCGAATGGCCGAAAGGGAGTTGCCGAAATTTGGTACGTTTCGTCGGAAATCAGTCCCCCGTGCGGCCGTAAAGAATGGATTTCCGTATCGGCTTTTGATGGAATGTGCCTCTGTAGTACCGGGGTAGGTATGCAATACGTTTTATTGAACTGGGCCAGTGTGGCAAAAGCGGAACTGTTAGTAAAACAGGGGACTGAGCTGTAAATACGTCGATGACATTCAGTTATTGGATCCTTTTTGAATAACAGAAGTGCTTTTTTTTTAATTACAAGTTAGCTTTTAACTGCAATCATAGTTGATGGTAAGTGATGATTCAATATAAGATAGAAGCGGGCTACCTTGTGAAGAGTAGGATAATATTCACACCCTTTCGGTTTTCACGCGACAACGTACCGGAACACTAAATTGCTTGGCTGAATGACTTTGCAGTTGCAGTGGCAGGGTGGTAACTAGCCACGAACGAGACCTCCCATCAGCTAATAAAGTGGTGAAAAAATAGTATTTAATATAAAAAACGAGCATAGTGTCAGCCTCGGTTTTGCAAGACTGAAAGGTCACACAGTCTAAGGTTCGATCACTACCTGTTAACGCCAACTTATAGCCCGATTTTGGCTTTAGATAAACACTATTTTTAATCTGTAATTTTTTACTATTTTTTGTGTCTATGTTTTGTTTATGTGTTATTTTTATTATGTCTATGACCTTATGTATATAAACCGAAACAATAAAATAACGGACACACTCCGCAACTAAAATTCTAGCCCTTTTCTTATAACACACCTACCTGTATCTTTCATTTTTAGAGAAACCAACTATCTGGTTCTCATGTGTCTAAATAACCGACACTACTCTTAGAGTCTTTGCGAACCAACTCTTAATGTAGGCCTTCACTTAGTTGATGGGAAAAGGGAAATATGGATCATGATAAAAAGTGGCAAATATTCTTTTAAAAATATATCTACCCTTTATAATAAAAAAAGACATACTCGAGTACCTGACGACCTCCGTGGCGTAGTGGTATGCGCAGTGGATTTACAAGACGGGGGTCCTGGGTTCGATTCCCGGCGGGGCAGATTGAGATTGTTCTTAATTTGTCTTGGTCTGGCTGGTGGGAGGCTTTCGCCGTGGCTAGTTACCACCCTACCGACAAAGACGTACCGCCAAGCGATTTAGCGTTCCGGTACGATGTCGTGTAGAAACCGATAGGGGTGTGGATTTCATCCAGCTCCTAAATCGTTCATCGTTAGCTCGCTTCCATCTTAGATTGCATCATCACTTAACATCAGGTGTGATAGCAGTCAAGAGCCAACCTGTAGTCAATAAAAAAAAACCTATACAACAAAACAAGGATTCCTAAATAAAATTGTCTAAAGTCTTACTTATGCTTTTCGTTAGAAACGCAAATATAATATTTAAAAACAGGCTTTCTATTGTTTACTGATGAGGACGAGTAGACGTATTTTGAAATACGACTAAAATTTTAAAGTTTTCTCAATAACATCAAATTATAAACATCATAAACGTCGAGCACAGTGCCGTTACCTCTAACTAGCTCAGTTAATATCTCAGTTAATGAACTCGTAACTCTGCGGAATGTGACTTTTATGTACGGAACCAGCGGTGTCAAGTTGACCCGAGAGGGAAATACTACTGTAATAAAAATAGGTGAAATACCTAGCATATTATATTATCAACATCATTATCAGCCTTATAACGACCCATTATCGGAGGTCCTTGTAGGAGATTTTTTTTTATCGACTACTAGTTGACCCTTGACTGCTATCACACCTGATGTTAAGTGATGATGCAGTCTAAGATGGAAGCGGGCTAACTTGTTAGGAGTGGGACGAAAATCCACACTCCTTTCGGTTTCTATACGACATCGTACTGGAAAGCTAAATCGCTTGGCGGTACGTCTTTATCGGTAGGGTGGTAACTAGTCACGGCGAAAGCCACCCACCTGCCAGACCAAGACTAATTAAGAAAAATGTCAATCTGCCCCGCCGGGAATCAAACCCAGGGCCTTCGTCTTATAAATCCACCGCGCATACCACTGCGCCACGGAGGTCGTCAAAATATTTATACGGAGCTTAGACTCACCACGCTACTCTAATATAGGTTGGCGGGCTTAGGTTCATAATATTTAAGTCAATAAAGAGAGATGATAGTGACTGGGACTGACAGCTTAAAGTGCTCTCCGAGGTACAGTGGAGTAGCACCAGAAATTTTTCCTCACTGGCTTAGTATTTTACTAAAACTTACTTATAAGAAAGAAAAAGAGAATCATTCCATAACTCGACTCAGGATTCGGACCTATGATCCTGTGATCGAATTCGCTAACCAGGCGACCAACGAGGCAGTCAGACAGTACACAGGTTATTGAAAACATCAATAAGTCGAGTAGGTGTAGTAGGAAAACAGCGTAATATTTTTTCCTTATGACATCGTAAAACGGAAGTTATTGTCTGTTCAACGCAGAGATCGCGCTGTAATGTTCGTACTGACATCACAGGTTTTCCACTTTTGGTAACATAACAGCTTAACTCTATCCACATACACGTACAAACATTCTAAACAAATAAATAAAATTGTTTGTAATTTTTTTTTAAGTTTTTCACTTATTTAATGAATAATATGAAAGCAATAGCAATAAAATTGCCGTTTTGTTGTAATAGGTACTTCGAATTGACATAGAACCTTCATGGTTTAAGATTTTAAAGTGAAACTTTTTTCATATGGTACCTGTGTAGTTTTTCTTTTAAAAAATGTGCAACATTCGACTACCAACTTTCATTCGATTATCAAAATGAGCTTCCTATTAGATGACAGTAATGTATAGATAATAATGGTAAATTATTTGATTAAATAAATATGTTAAATTAAAAAAAAACGAATTTTTATTTTTCAGTACAAATCGGCAATTTCATACTTTAACCCCTGATATATACTATACTTATTCTACTTCTAAAATCAGTTTTTAGTATTTTGTCCATTTATGTGTTTGTTCAAATTATACATCTAAAATAAATTTTTGTCTGTATATGTGTTTCTTCAGGCTAATCTCTGAAACTACCAGTCGGATTGCAGTTTTTGCACAATATGATAGACTTATGAGGAGTACCATAGGCCAATACTAATATTCTCTCGAGAACGGGAAGCACATGGATGAAACCATGGGCGTCACATCATCACTATCAGCCTATGAACAGTCCACTACAATGCCAGGCTCCTCTCCTTAAGGAGAGAGGATATAGAGCGTAGACCCACTCACTAGAGTACTTACTGCATGCTATTCCGGGCAGATAACAAACTATTGTGGCACCAGCTACACTGTGGATGAACCCAAGAGGCATAGCGCGAGAGAGGCATCAGTATAGCAGTTCATTAGAGAGCCCGGTGCTTCGCTAATGCACTGAGGATGGCCACTGAGGGGGTTTTAGTGGAGAAGTCCCACATAACCCGATTTCTCCCCTGCGAAATCGGGTATCTCTGGAGGAGATTTCCCCCTCGAAAAAAAAAAAGAAGACCCACTCAGCTGCCCCAGTGCAGGTAGGTCGGCAACCCATTTCATTGGTTAACGATTACTATCAGACGTTAATGATAGTGATCCAGACCGACAGCTTAACGTGCTCTCCTGTGTTATACCGTGTTAGGCAAGTTGGTGGTGATACACCCCCGGTATTACCACCATCTTTCCGACTCCGGGCTTGGATTATCCTAATCATAGAAAAACGAAAAGCTTGAGTTAATCCGTGACCCGACCCAGGATTGGAACCCAGGATGTCGTAATCACCACGCGGGCGTCTGCTAGTAGATATTATAATACGAGTAAGTTGTTACTTTCTTGATACGAGACGGTCGCAACACGAAATGTATTGTTCGGGAGCCTTTGGCCTGCGTCACAGCGCCACCGTTATACCCACGTCTTATTTATTTTGCAAATTGCTGAGACAATTTATTTTTATTCCATTTTCTACCGTATTAAAGACGTGGCTACCTTTATATTTTACTTGTTATGAAACTCGGATCGTATTATTTTTAAGATAAATTAGGATTGCGCTTGTTATTTCCAACCAACTTGAAAAAGGGACCGTTCTCAATTCGACGCATAGTTTTGTCGTTTTAACTGATGTACTAATGATTCACGTTATGATAAGTGAAATGCCGTCACTTATAAACTTGGCAATTGTTTTCAGAACATGCAAGGAAACTACCGACTGAGATTTTCTTAATTGATCCAGATCTTGACGGCCGAGTGGCGCAGTGGGTAGTGACCCTGCTTCTGCGTCCTAGGCTGTGGGTTCGATTCCCACAACTGGAAAATGTTTGTGTGATGAGCATGGATGTTTTCCAGTGTCTGGGTGTTTATCTATATATTATAAGTATTTATGTATAATATATATAAAATATTCATCAGTTATCATAGTACACATAACACAAGCTACCTAAGCTTACTTTGGGACTATATAGCGATGTGTGTAATCGTCCTATAATATTTATTTATTTATTATTTATTTATTATCTTGCTGGGATTCATCAGCCGCGGCTAGTTACTACCCTACCGCCGTACCGCCAAGCAATTTACTTTTCCAATATGATGTTGTTTGAAACCGACAGGGATGTAGAAATCATCAAACTCCAAACAAGATAGCCCGCTTCCATCTTAGATTGCATCATCACCTATCATAGGTGTAATTGCTTTCGTCCGGCGCTGACCGTGACCGCGAGCGCGCGCAGGTCACTGGCCTTTGCCACGAAGATGAATGCCGAATCTAATATTTTAAAATGTTCCAATTGCAACATAGTTATATGTGAAGTGTTAGCGTTCGTCCAGAATAAACTGGATGTAATGGATGAGGAAAGTCTAATTCAAATTTGTGAAAGTGCCTTTGAGGAGAATGATATTGAAGCAGCAAAATCATTGTTGTTTAAATCAGTAAACAAGCGGCCATCCGTTAGAAAACGGAAAGGCAAATGTCTTCGGAACATAGAAGACATAATTTGCCTGTTTAAGGAAATAGACCCTGAACAGGTTCCAATTTTTGTAGCGAGACAATTAGAAAAGTTGCCTCCCGTCACGTTTGACCACGTAGACGTAACGACACTATTGAAAAAACTGTTAGTGTTTGAAAGCGAATTAAAGCGCATTCAATGCGACTACGTGACTAAACAGGAGCTTAAAACTCACTTAACTGAGTTAAATAAAAATACATCAGGTACGCCGTCGAGTGCAAATAATAATATTAACCTTAAGAGAGGCGGTGGTGTTAAGTATTTTGATAGTGGGCCGATGGAATTTTCAACCTATTTTGAAGACAGTGCGTCTCACTCGCGCCAGGAGTGTAATACATCTTCCCACTCCATCCACCGTTCGCCATTGAGCGTAACAGGTGCAAGCGAGAGAGTGGAAGCGGCGCTGACGCAGGTATCCGACCGTGCGAACTCCGATCGGGACGCCGAACGACAAATTAAAACTGCAACTTATGAATCAGCTGATCGTCAATGCAGTCCGGCGTATCACGATAGCAACAATAAGAACTTACATGGATGCGATATTAATAATAGAAAAATCGCGTCTTTTTCGGACGTTGTACGCAATGGTGAATGGAAGGAGTCCGAAAGAGACGGTGAATGGATTTTATACCAAAAAAGGAGGCTAAGAAATCGTCTCACAAGTCAGAGGGGTTGTGCAAGCGAGTCTGGTTCAACTACTAAAAATTTCAAGGCGGCAGATATAAAGGTGCCCCTGTTTATATCTAATGTCTCCAAAGCGACATCCGGGCAGGACATTATTGACTACGTGTACAGTAAAACTAATGTACAGGTATCACTGACAAAAATAAATATGAGACGGCGCAAGGGATACGATGCATATAAAGTTCTAGTACCTAAGAACAAAATAGAGGTATTTTTTGATGATAAGTTTTGGCCTTCTGACATAACGTTTCGGCGTTTTGTAAATTACTATGACAGAAGCAAAATGAATATATCGGATAATAAGGAAAAAATTGAAAAGGACAGTAGACAGTTCCAAATTGATTAAATAGATATAAATACAGTAACTATAATAAATAATTAATACAGACAACAATAAATTTTATACATTAATTAAAATCATAGATGGATAAATTTAGTAATATTATAAGTTTCAACTGTAAATCGATTAAAAGGTCAGTGGAAGGTGTCAAAGAGTTGTGCTTGTCAGCCGACGTGTTATGTCTTCAGGAAACATGGTTACTTCCCCATGATCTCTCATTTCTCAGTACGATCAGTGAGGAATTTGGTGCTACGGGTATCTCGGCGGTTGACACAGCGGAGCGCCTCGTGAGCGGGAGGCCTTATGGCGGAGTCGCAATATTGTGGCGTAAAAGTGTGTTTGAGTCCGTTTCGGTGATAGAGTGTGATAATGTTCGGATCTGTGCCATTAGAGTAACTGTAAGTAATAAATCATGTGTTATATTTAGTGTATATATGCCTACAAACTCTTATGACAATTTACCTGATTTTTGTGCGTGTCTCGGCTCGATTCGATCCATTGTAGAAGTAGAGGAAAGTAAAGGTATTGAAGCTTTTTACATACTAGGGGACTTTAATGCTCATCCTAACGAACTATTTTATAATGAATTGTTCGATTTTTGTAGCGAAGAGAGCTGGATTTGTGTAGACATCAGTTTGTGTGATAGGAATACCTTTACTTTCCATAGTGAAGCACATGGTTGTAATAGGTGGTTGGACCATTGCATAGTCACCCACTCTGCAAGTGAGACAGTAGTTGGCGTATCGGTAGACTATGACGTGTATTGGTCGGACCACTACCCGCTTGTAATTCAGTGTAACTTAAATAAACTCAAGCCCAAGGTAGTGGAGCCGGTAATCAGATCAGTTAACCGTGTTACATGGGGTGATAGATCTCCACAACAGATTAATCAGTATCACGATCTGTGTCACGCTGAGTTAAGGTTGATAGATCTTCCAGAGGAACTTAGAAATTGTTGCGATAGTTTTTGTAACGACGAAGAACATCATGCAGTCCTTTTTAACATGTACTGTAAAATTATAAATATTTTATCACTGGCAGCATCTCGTACTTATAGGGGGAAATGTAGAAAAAAGGGAGGCTATGTAACGGGGTGGAATAAGCACGTCGCGGGACCGCATCGGGAGGCGAGGCTTAAGTTTCAAGAGTGGATGTTGGCTGGTCAGCCGTCTAGTGGTAGTGTTTATGAAGAGATGTCAGAGGCTAGGAAACATTTTAAAGCCAAATTAAAATGGTGTCAAAACAGACAGGAACAACTTAAAATGGACATCCTGGCGTCGAATCACTCGTCTAAAGACTTTAAAAGCTTTTGGAAGAACACTAACAAAATGAATGATAGACCGAGCCTTCCGGTGAGTGTCGGGGGTGCTTATAGTCACAAAGATATTGCTAACGCATTCCGCTGTCATTTTTCTGTAAAGTCGCGCTTAAAAGCTACATCAGGTTTGAGTGAGAGCGGGGCTGAGACTATCATGACTGAGCGTAATGAGAAGATACCAGCAAGCTGCATAGATAAAATAATTAAAGATATGGCAAGAGGAAAATCGCCAGGTCATGATGGTCTCAGCATCGAACACTTCAAATATGCTGGAGTACATCTTCCGCGAGTCCTTTCATTGTTTTACAGCCTGTGTTTGGGTCACACTTACTTACCTGAACCACTGATGAGGACTATTGTTGTACCCATTGTCAAAAATAAAACTGGGGATGCATCAGACATTAATAATTACCGACCTATCTCGCTTGCGACCATTACAGCCAAGATATTTGACAGTGTGTTAAATGGGTATCTCAATAGAGTTCTAGAAATAAATGATGCTCAATTTGGTTTTCAACAGAATCTATCGACGGAGAGTGCCATTTACTGTTTGAAACACACTGTCAAGTATTACACGTCAAGACGGACGCCGGTGTACGCATGTTTCCTCGACTTATCGAAAGCGTTTGACCTAGTGTCATACGATATGCTGTGGGGCAAGTTGAGGGGCGCACGTGTGCCGGCTGAATTCACGGCTCTTCTGAGATACTGGTATGCTAACCAGAGAAACCAGGTGAGGTGGGTTGGTGCTCTGTCGGATGAATACAGGCTGGAATGCGGTGTAAGGCAGGGTGGTTTAAGCTCTCCGCTTTTATTCAACCTGTATGTTAACCAACTGATTGATGGACTGACCAGCACACATGTTGGATGCCATATCGATGACATATGTGTCAACAACATAAGCTATGCTGACGACATGGTGCTGCTGAGTCCTTCAATAGCTGCGCTTAAAAAGCTTATCACCATTTGCGAGACATACGCTGAGGAACATGGCCTTAAATATAACGCGAAAAAAAGTGAAATACTGGTATTCAAGGCACCAAAACAGCGGCCACGCTATGTTCCGCCCGTATGTCTCGAGGGTGTACCTCTTAAGGTCGTCGATAAATTGAAATACCTTGGGCATATTATCACGAGTGACCTAAGAGATGACTTAGATATTGAGCGTGAACGCAGGGCGTTAGCGGTGAGGGGCAATATGCTTGCCCGCAGGTTCGCCCGGTGCACGGCAGACGTAAAAGTAACTTTATTTAAAGCGTTCTGTCAGTCCTTTTATACTGGTGGTCTGTGGGTAGCATACACACGCCGAGCCTATAACTCCCTGCGTGTTCAATACAACAATGTCTTTAGGATGCTGTTGAAGCTGCCGTGGTGCTGTAGTGCATCAAAAATGTTCGCAGACGCGCGCACGAATGACTTTTTTGCCATAATGCGCAAAAAAGCAACATCCCTCGTGCAGCGATTACGCACTAGCAGCAACAGCATTCTAAGGGTATTTGCTGCCCGGCCCGATTGCCCCATAATAGCCCATTGTGTGCAGGTGGCGATTGGACTTTCATAATGTTAAAATATAAATGTAAACTAACAACACTAACTTAGAATGTAAGGAAAAATTGTTACTAACGCACTAATAAATTTATGGATCAATTTGGTCTGAAATAAATGATTATTATTATTATTATTATTATTAAGGGCTTACTTGTAGTAAATAAAAAAAGTTTTTAAGCTATTGCATAGCTTTTATCGCGGGCCTTGAGCGTGGAGACCAAATCCAATAATTCCGTAACGAAAAAACATAACACCCCCCACCCTTTTTAGTTTTTTTAGATTGTCTTATTTGCGTCTTTGTTCGCCAACGTCCATACCATGTTGAATACACCGGTTCTCGTCCGATCACCGAAGTTAAGCAACAACAATTATAATTTTATACTTATTAATTTAAAAAAAAATAAAACAAACTAAAAATTAAAAAATAAAAATTTTAAAAAGCCAACATCACACGGTGTTCCCAGGCGGTCACCCATCCAAGTACTGACCGCGCCCGATGTTGATTAACTTCTATGCAATAGCTTTACCGCGGCAGCCTCCGGATGCCACACGTCTTTTTTTTCTGTAGGAGGAAAATCCTTATGGATACCATTGGGTAGTGCCAGACTCTTACCAGCTAAAAACTCCACCTACCTTCAAAACGTTAGTGTTCCTGCCATTCAGCCTACCACTAACGTCGCAGTCAATTCACATCTGTTGTCTTTCATCCTTCTCTTTTGTCTTCATTATATATTTTTAATACAAATTTTTAACAAAAAATAGAACCGACTCAAAACGCACTAAAAAGTAAAAAATAACTGTGTCATTTAGTTGCTTTAATTTACTTAAGCATATCTATGAAGTCGGTGCCAGCCAAGTTTAAGGAACATTTATTTTATTGTAGCAAAGCAGTTTGTGGGTTCTAGGTAACGTCCTTGAAAGTAGAAACCTTGGCACCGACTCCTAGATATGCTTAAGTAAATTAAAGCAACTAAATGACACAGTTATTTTTTACTTTTTAGTGCGTTTTAAGTCGGTTCTATTTTTTGTCAAAAAAATTTATTTCTTTCTTTTTAGTCATTTATCGCCACGTAGCGTACTCGTACTATACTGTCATAGTATATTATATGGCACTAGTAGCTAAAAAGCTACCGATACCGTGTCAAAAACCGAAATAAAAAAAAATAAAAAATATACGTGTCGAATTGAGAACCTCCTCCGTTTTTTTTCGTTGGTTAAAAAAGTAGTAAACGAACATTAAGTTTTCATTGAATAAAAAAAATTTTGACTTTGATAAAATATCTACGTCAAGAAAAGATACTCATTATGGATTACATTATACACGAAAGTAATTTACAAAGGGAACAAAGATGACATTTTTAAAAATTCATTTGTAATAATTTTATGAAACCTTTTTAAAAGCAAGCTTATTATTAACATTTTGGCTGCGACAAACTCTCCAGACAGACATTATAAAGCAAGATAAATAAAAAACCTTTTAAAATTATAGTTCGAAACCATTTAATTTCGTAGTACAAAAATACGGACAAACAAGATGATTTTAAACAATAGCTTTTAAATTTTTGAGGTTTTCTCTATTGCTGTATATATCTACCCTACAACGCTATACAAAACAAACTTACAAATAGACTATACCTTAAAAACTAATGTATAATTGGCGGGCTGATCGCTAATGAGCGATCTCTGCCTGATGAAGAAAGTGGTTTGATTTTAAGCTAAATATTTTTTAAATACCTTATACGTATTTACTTAGGTTTTATCTAGTGAGGTATACCTACTGCCTTTTGATAAAACTGTTCTACATTCTGAGTCTTGTACTCTCCAGGTTTTAAGCTCGAGTTCTTAGTTGTTCTACATTACATGCATATACTCGTAGTTATGAATCTATCTTATGAGAAATTTTACGTAGTTTTTGATGTAAGTACAAGTAGATTTATAGTTTCGATATTATGCATTTAGTGAAAAAGCTGTAAATATTTTTTTTTTATCGACTACAAGTTGGCCCTTGACTGCTATCACACCTGATGTTAAGTGATGATGCAGTCTAAGATGGAAGCGGGCTAACTTGTTAGGAGTGGGACGAAAATCCACACCCCTTTCGATTATCGGGTACACGACACCGTACCGGAACGCTAAATCGCTTGGCGGTACGTCTTTGTCGGTAGGGTGGTAACTAACCACGGCGAAAGCCTCCCACCAGCCAGACCAAGACAAATTAAGAAAAATCTCATTCTGCCCCGGACTCGAACGAACCCGAACGAATCGAACCCAGGACCTCCGTCTTATAAATCCACCGCGCATACCACTGCGCCACGGAGGTCGTCAAAAATATGATATTAGTAACAGACTTCCTTTTTATTTATTTGTATACAAGATCTACGATAGACAACTTGACGTTAACTATCGTATCTAAGACCTCTTGTTCCAGTCCAGGCTATAAACCATGGAGCTATTCAGGCTTAACAATTTGGCTTATTACATAATCCAGCGTCGAGGACCAACTCGCAGCCATTGCTTTCACTTAATGCCAATAAATTACTCGCAAATGGCAGTTGGAGGCCACAAATCCTGGAAACTCATCTTGTTTAGTGTAAGAGCCAGCTCACACTGACTGCGTCACGCGACGTGTATCGAGGAAAAGCGAAATCGAAAAGACTAGACTAGACTAGAATAAGCTCTCTTCTTTACGAGAGGGAATATTTAAGCCTAAGCCTATGTGGCTTCGGATCACACGGTCCTGGGTTCGCGTCATGAGTCGGGCTATTTATATTTGAGCACTCACCTAGGGGTCCAAAATAGGCTACAACCTCTTCTCAGCCCTACCAAATATACATGATAAACTTCATAAAAACCGGCCAAGCCACTTCGCAGTAGGTAGTTCAAAAGTTGTTACACAGTCTCCTGGGATTCTTAATTTAATATTTATAATATTGTTGGCAGCATTGCAAACCATAGACTATAGAGGTGCCGGTTTTGTGTCATTGTGGTAGACTGTAGCAAAAAGGGTTACGGGCAGTTATATAAGCAAAGCCCTAATGGTGAAGTAATTATTATTTTGTGTGTTCTCTTTGTGTGCAGTTATGCTGCCAGTTAATTTTGTTAAAAATTAAAGTGTAATAAAATGTAAATGCTAGTTAAGTAAATTATGTGATTACCGTCATATTGTTTCATTTTGATTGGATTTTAGAAAGTTTGTAATTAAAATGTGTTGATATTTTGATTAATGTTGTTTTCCTGTTCGTGCCTTTCAACCCCTTCTGATGATGTTTCTAATAATATTATATTTGTACTCAAAACAGTGTGAGAGAGCTCTAACCGGATACTTTGGCATTAAATAAGTCACTGAGTCGTACTCACAAATGGTTGTTTGCGCTTGTTTGTGTATTGGTTGCGACCATGATGTTGTAAGTAAAAAGAGATGGATAAGATATCATTGTAAGCAGTGGGGGCTCAAGACCTAAACTTATTGTGGTCAAGGAACCGAGGCCATAGTGTAAGCAGAAGGGATTTCTCTGGAACGTTAAACATAATTAAAATAAATAAGAAAACAATGAAAGAAACAGAAATATTCTACTTTGTATTTACTGATTCTTACTCCTTAAATGGTTTGTAATTCGTGGCGTGTACTTTTGGATTTTTACTTACTTTTACTTACTTTTTTTGTACATTATATTTTCGAGTTAGTACTTACGCCGGCTCTAATTATTGAAGTGAAACTTCTTTATCGGGGTTGGAAAAAAATTAAGTGTAACATTTTTTCGTTACGCGTCACATTTTTCCGTTACGTGCCATCTTTAACTTATGGAAGTGACGTGATAAATATATATAAATGTTATATTGAAGTGATCAGCAAAATCAAAGGGTTTATTTTAATTCTAATTCCAGTGAATTTCTAAAAAAAGTAAGTAATTACATCTCTTTTTCTAATACTTAGGCGTAATTATGGTATTTATTTTTCCACGTCATTTAAATTAACCTCAGTTTTTGATTGTATTTTTCAATACACTAACACGTGGGTGTAATTATGGTATCAATTTTTCTAATACTTGAATGTTCATAAGTTAGTTAGTTAGTTTCACTTCTTACGAGTGTACGCTAGTACACGCACACATTTTTTACTTTAAGTTATTTATACAACAGGACCAGTACTCCATCTTATAGGAGAGGCGATATCAAGCTTAGACTCACCACGCTAAACCTATGCAAGTTAGTGGTATTTGAGTGACTATTTGATATTTTCAAAATCACTATCAGATGTTTATGTCAATGACTGGGACCCACGGTTCGGTATTCGAGCTCCTTTTGGTCTACTTCGTATTTCAGTTAAAATTCCCAGCCCACGGTTGGGGATTTGAAAGGTTATGCATTCCTATGCCTCTGAAAACTAGTCAAGTTTTGACGACCTCCGTGGCGCAGTGGTATGCGCGGTGGATTTATAAGACGGAGGTCCTGGGTTCGATTCCCGGAGGGGCGGATTGAGATTGTTCTTAATTTGTCTTGGTCACGCTGGTGGCTTTCGCCGTAGCTAGTTACCACCCTACCGACAAAGACGTATTGCCAAGCGATTTAGCGTTCCGGTACGATGTCGTGTAGAAACCGAAAGGGGTGTGGATTTCCATCCCACTCCTAACAAGTAAGCCCACTTCCATCTTAGACTGCATCATCACTTAACATCAGGTGTGATAGCAGTCAAGGGCCAACTTGTAGTCGATAAAAAAAAAGTTAATCACGATCTTTATCATTTACATCTGATACTGATCGTTACAAGAATGAACACTTGCCAAGAATAAAGCAGCGTGGCGGGTCAAAGCTCCGTATCTCCTCCCTTAAAAAGGGACTTTGTTTTGTAGCTCGCCGTTAAAATAAGAAAAATTATCGAGCTTATTTACACAAAAATAAAATGTATGCCTTAAAAATGTAACGTGTCCATCTCTGCTAACATCGTTGACATCTCTTCTATTATTGTCGTTTTATTTCATTCCTCCATTACTACGCAACTTACAACTTTACAATTACTCGACAAAGAAATATACCTACTTGATTTATATCAACTAATAGAATTATGACGTCGATTTGGAAAAAAACATGAATGAATGTACAACAGAACTTATTATGTGAAAATCAGAGATCATCTAGTCATCAATGTATTTAACATCATTATTATTAACGGCCCACTACAGCCCTTTTTGACGTGACAACGTCTTATAATTCGATAGAGTCGGCTGCACGCACGAAAAAACATGACTCATGCGGCGTTACCTCGCTTTGAGGCGTTCCATGTAAGGCTTGAAGTGCAAGCGAGAGCACGGAACGAGCAACAAAGAAGCACAATCGGCCTTTGCGTTCGGCAGCGTTCGACATCCGTCTATTAAATATAATTATTAAATATATTAATTTTAAATTAAAAATTTATATATTTATTATAAATTTAAAATATAAATTTATAAAATCAAAATCAATTATTTTATTAATTTAAAATAATATTTATAGAAATATACTTAAATTAAAAATTTTAATAACCAATTAAATGCTACCATTCCATCAGTATTTTCTTAAGACGTTGTCACGTTCAACTATCGTCAGTAAATCGACTTTACAGACAACCAATTTTTTTTTTTCTTTTTTTTTTTTCGTGGGGAAATCCTCATGGATACCGTCTCGCTACGAGGAGGCGAGGAGGTTATGTCGGACGCTTACCAATTAAAACCCCACCGTGTTCCTACCCGTCGCGTGAAAAATTGGACCACGGGAACGAAAGGCTGCTTTCGAGACCCACTACAGGCCTCCGCCAACCCGCACTGGAGCAGCCTGGTGGGTCTACGTTGCATATCTCCTCTCCAACAAGGATATGGGGTGTCGACCTATAACGCTGCTCCAATGCGGTTTTAGCATATAGATAATATCACATATTTATTATTACAAAATAATTACCGAGCCCCGATGGCATAAAGTACCTTGGTACCTCGGTGAGGATACAACGAACTCTCTAACTCTAGGCTGAGAATATCTGTGGAGAAAGTAAATATGAACATCCTGAGGGTTGATTTCGACAAACTTAGGAATACTTTCATAAGTTTTTTAATAATTGTAAATATTAATTAATTCATTTATTTGCATTTTAAAAGCATTTTAACAAAATGCTTATATCAGAATTTAAATTATCGCGAGGGGTTTTTTTTATCGACTACAAGTTGGCCCTTGACTGCTATCACACCTGATGTTAAGTGATGATGCAGTCTAAGATGGAAGCGGGCTAACTTGTCAGGAGTGGGACGAAAATCCACACACCTTTCGGTTTCTACATGACATCGTACCGGAACGCTAAATCGCTTAGGGATACGTCTTTGTCGGTAGGGTGGTAACTAGCCACGGCGAAAGCCTCCCACCAGCCAGACCAAGAAAAATTAAGAAAAATCTCAATCTGCCCCGCCGGGAATGGAACCCAGGACCTCCGTCTTATAAATCCACCGCGCATACCAATGCGTCACGGAGGTCGTCAAATCCTATTATTAAAATATAACGGCGGTTATCCATATTATTACAATATAACGGCGTGAAGCAAGCAAGCTCATGACTAAGGTCCCCGTATGGGTTTAGGTCGGGCATACCCCAACAACCGTGACGTGAGTTTCAGCCGTTATATTTTAATATACGCTTATATTCACAATATCAACAAAAGAAAAATAATGCCACTTGATTACAAAGAAAATTACAGTATAACTAATGGACCATAAAATGGTAAAAAGTAAATAACAATAGCCGCAAACCAAACTGTAATAAAATAAAATAAAATTTAATTTGACAAATGCCTGCAGTTTAAAAATGAAGAAGCGTAATAAAAACGTTAAGGTATTCCATCTTAGACTTCGGCGTACCATCTCTCCTCTGCGAGAATGTAGTTAATCCTGCGCTCTTAAAATAATACTCTCTAGAAAAGGTTGCGACGCTGTAGATATTTAAATGTTACATTACTCACAGATAGGACAAACCAGAACTTCAATATTTCCAGTTACTTTTATTGGGTTTTTATATATTTTAGAGCAAGAGGATTAACATAATTATCTTTATTCTAGTTCTTTTGGAGCTGGCTTACCGATCGATTCTTTGTATATTCTGTGAGATGCATTTTGTTTGCAACTGATTTTGAGAAAAGAAACATCAATCAAACCGTAGATTTGTGATATTGTATTTAAATTTTTACTATATAAATGAAATACGACCAAAGCATTAAAAATAACACTAGTAAATATAGTTGTTTATTTCGGAAGGGATATCATTATAAAGCAGACTAGCTCTGTTGTGAACAGAAAAGTGGGATTGGTTGCCAATTAAAATTGTATCTCGTGCACACTTCGTACAAAAACGGATGAGCCGCAAAAGTATGAATCTGTATGTATCATTGAATAAAAACAAGCTTTATTTTAAGGGAGCTCATTATTAATGAAAAATATTTGATTTATTTCATCATTGTCAACAAAATACAATTCAAATGGCAAAAGCATTTAGATCGATAAACTCTACGTACTTTTCATTCTGAAAACGCAGCGATGTTAGGAGATGTTGACAACATTCAATACATTAATCTACAATACTCAATAAAAAGTTGTCTGCTATTTGTATACGTGCATGGAAAATGTTTGCTTAGGCTTTAAATTTTCTTTTTCAGTTAAAACTGGACAAGTAGAACTAAAAAAGAAAGGCCCAAATCCGCTCTATCGTTCCGGTACATCCGTGGGTAAGTTTCAATTTACATTGGGTGTGCGTGTAAAGTGTTAGCATATTTACCGACCTTTGCCACTTGAATTATTCATACCACTTTAAGATGTTCACGACTATGTAGTTGCAGTTTTCGGAAACATTTTGTTGCTAAGTATGCAGGATAAAAGCTTACTCAGCATTTTTTATTGCGTCTATGGCGGTAGGAATGTGGAAAACGTTTCATGTGTAAAATTGTCAATATTATTGACAACGCAGGGGAACTTAGATAATGTAGAGCTATTATAGAGGTGAAAATTTATGGCTGTATATGTTTTGTTACTTCACGACGAGATGGCTGGAACGATTTTAATAAAATTTGGCATGGTGTTAGCTGACACCCTGGATTACCACCATAGACTACATTTGTTCTCGAAATGCCCACGGGAACTAGAACTACTCAGGTAAAACCGCGAGCATCCTCTAGCATCATACAATATATTGACGGCATATGACATCTTCGACCTTAGCCAAATTTAGTGACAATTATTTATGTTCGGGTAGCCTTAAATTAAGGCGAAAATACCATAACAATATGTTTTAAAAAAAAAGCCAAAAGTCATTCAAGTAAGTTATACATATTTACAAAATTGTTATAGATTACGTCAATAGTAGAGTTATAAGAATCTAGACTAGACACTTTTCTTTTTTCCAATCAAATCAAACGTACGTACGTTGTTGTTGACCTGTTAAAAGACCTTGGCCTTACAAGAAGTGCAGTAAGCTCCATATTGGAACGAGTGTCCGAAGCTGCTCTAGTAGGGTCCTTCCGAATTTGGCTGGGCAGGGAGAATAACTTGAACATTGAGTGTTGACGCGCGTCACTAAGGGTACCCTTAAACCTACACCCGTGTCACAAGTGTCGGGCTCTGTTCGGAGTTATTCTCTCAGCCACGCGATGGACCCGGCACCCGCACGGTGAATCCATGGAATGCTAAGATATTCGTCTCAATTTTACTGGAATTTCAGTCATCAGAAATATGTTTTTAATCGGAACATTTAAATACTACGTACGACTGCTACATGTATCACGGAATAACGAACGTGGCGTAGCGCTGCTATCCTTTATCCACGCTGGCGCCACTCTGTCTAGCTTTTGATCCATTATTTATCTACAAGTACAGCTTAAGCCTATTTCAACTACACACTTTACTTCATTTAGTAATAGGAACTAGAGCTTTTCGTGACATAGTTCATCTAGCTAAGTACTTACTACAGCCATGTTTATTTTCTACCATTAGCAGCATCCCTGTGTTCGGGTTTGGGTCATAGTTGCCATCGCCATAGGCATAAGACGCTCCACACCTATACCTCAAGTTGTAGGGCGAAGGGCAATATTTTGTATGACGATGTCTTGTTTGCATGCCTTGCGAAGATTCGCTCTGTTATAGGCGATTTTCCACTTAACTTCAGGTTCTTTACTTGTCTCATCAACTATTGCAATACTCAAATATATTATATTAGCGGACGCTCGGGAGAATTTCAAAACCACGATAATATTTATTAATCAATATATTATGTATAAACTGATCATTTGAATTACTTTCTATCCATGATAATCGTATTAAAATCCGTTCTGAAATCTTAATAAAATAAATATAATAGAACCAAGCCTTTGTTTAATAATATTTATTTATTATTTTTTTACATATATTTATTATATTTACTATTAACGTTTAAATAGGTAAGGCTTGTTTTATCCCCGATGCGTAAAGTTTTATAAGTTTGACGTCGATGCCTGTCTTTGGTATTGTAGCGTTCAAACGGATAGTCAGATTCAGTGAAATCAATTTGATAGGTAGTTTTTAGACATTTTTGATGCAAATCAGTCCAAAATGACTGCCGTCTACGAACCGGCACCCTCATATTACATCAATGGTAAGAAGTTTGCTAGTTTAAAATAATTTAATCAATTCGGTCCAAATTCAGAAAAATCACGTGACATTAAGTAACTAATTAGATAATATATTTGGCTGCCAACGTTCCCGCGCTGCGCTCAAAGCCATTTAAAGTCCGCCGCAGGTGGTCCGCGTTTCACTCGCGTGTACAAATATCATTTTATGTAATTACGTAGCTTTTACCAGCGATTTGTCCTTCCGTGCATGTTTTAATGGACACCCTAAAATGTTAGTTAAATGTTAGATAATAAATAATTATTTCAAAGGCTAACGCAATATGCTTTTGGTTGTTGGGCGAAGAGTACGTGGGTGCACTTTCAATTACCCGCATGATTATTTATCCGCAATTAATAAAAAAAACATGGAATGTAGATAATACAACGTATACTGGGTTTTCTGACATATCCTAAGAACCTTTAACTTAAACAATAGTTTTAAGATGTCCTTTCATGTCTTGGTCCTTTGGTCAGTCAAAATTTTAAATTACCTTTATATTTTCTTACCTTACCTTAAAAGTTACCTTTTTAGACTTACTTTTACTCTTAATTGTCCATGTAACTGTGATAATTTTGTCTGTTTTTTTACTATCATAATTTAAAATACTTGAACAACTTTGTAGCATGTGCAACTATTGCATAATGCCCTATTGACACTAGTTACAATTTATTTACATTTATTATTTTTTTATTATGTAATTATAATTATTAAATTTTGTAGTATAAAGTGATGAAAATTTACAATTAAATTACATTAAAAGTATGTTTATTTATATAATCCAAAAAATAAATACTTACCATAGCCGAAAAAGTTTCCGCCACAAAGTTCATAAATCAAATCCACAACACTATCACAAAATACACTTTGAGTACAACTGAGTTTTTAAAATTCATTCAAATATTTTTTGAGAGATTTCAAACTTAAAGTACTTTTTTGAGTTTTTGAATTATTCGCGATGTTAGGTACAGTTTGTAGTATAGGGGCGTGCACCCTCTGGGGTGGTTTAACATTAACTGAGGGATGTTTTGGATTCCCGCGCACAAGCGCAGTTCTTGCCAAAGTTTTGTTAAAAAGTAATTTCGTTTCACGTTGAATTGTGAATGCAACTAAGTTACTTCCACTGATTGAGAATATTTTCAGTGCTTTACAAAGTTTTATGGGGTCTTTATTTGAATTTTCCTTTCTTTACTTTTCTTCCTTCTTTTTGAAGCTTTGCTATTAAAACGTGTTTTTGTTACAGAAGTCATCTAGGAGAGCACTATCGTCATTTCTTTTTCTCGCTTAGAAGCATTACTGTGTTCCGATCTGAAGAGTAAGGTGATCACAAGCACATGAGAGTTAAAGCCTATGCCTAAGGTTAATGGACATTGTGCAGGTCTTTATATCACGTGTTCCACAGTTTATCGTCGATTGTTTTATATAAGCACAATACAGTAAATTAAAATGAAGATGGGGTCTTATTGGAATCCTTGAATGAATGAATGAAAAATTCTTTATTATACACCAAAAAAAGAGTTTACAAAATAGAAAATACATTAGGAATAAAAACAATGTACAATTGGCGGTCTTATCGCTAATGAGCGATCTCTTCCAGACAACCAATATTGGAGAGGAAAGTGCATACATTAGAGGTTTGGGTGTACGTACACACAAATAAAGGAACTATAGCAACAAATTATCAAATAAAAATATAGTTACATGATACTTATGCCCTACATAAAATACTGAATGCAAACATATATACATACATGTTTACACATACATATATACATACATACCATAAATACATACAAAACATACATACATACATATAAAAGTACCTATACGAATTCACATAAAAATATAAATTAATAAATAAAGGAAAATTATAGACAGAGAACAAATAAAATCTAGACGACTAAGGGAGATGGTAACCAAATAGTTAAAATTTAGTATAAATAGATAAATAAATGCGTAATAGAATCCTTATACCTGCATATTATAGTCCTTTTGTATTATTAGCTTGATTCATCACATATTAATTCACATTCACAGATTTTTAGTTTCTCTTTTGATGTGAGTATGTTTACCTTATTACATCGAGAAATATTAATTATTTTTTTTTACAGAAGCTTCTATGGCTGATTTCTTGCTGCAGCTTCAGATCACTCTGTCATCATACTGTCATCATAATATTGCAATAATTTGTTTGCGAAATTTCAGTTCTATCTCAAATCGGGAAACGGGTAAAATCGTACTTGCAAGGTATCATAAAAACAAACACCGGGATAGGTGAAACTAAATAAAAGCTGTAATGACAAAGACAAATTCACTTTTTTCAGATTGGCTTAGTTTTTATAAGAGCAATTGCTGAGTTTCTAGCCAGCTCTTCTCGACAGGATCCCAACCGATTGTAGAGTCACTGACAACTGACGTTTCAAAAGAGCTTGTAAAACAGCCTACTTGAAATAATTTTAAATTTTTTTATGTCAGACTACTACTAGCTCAGAAAGGTACCTTAAGCAACAAAATTATTAATGTTTTCAATTTTGGTATTCGTTATTTCAATGAATTTGCCATAATAACATATTAAAAAGTAGCTTAAAGAAATTTGAACGTTTTAATTTGAAAAAAAAAACTCTATTCCGATAAAGACGATGTAAAAAAATACATACAAAGTCGACTACAAAAGGAAACTGTTCTAGGAAGGCTACGGCCGGTAGATATTAAATTCCTTCATGCAGTCTCAATCTTTCAGGTAGCGTAGCGGAAAACTTCACGAAGAGAAATTGAAGATATCCGTCCGAGCTTTACAAGCGAAATTTTACACCCGGGAAAGCTTTTCCCGGGTTTTTCATTCGTCCGCCGTCTCTAAGTCTTAAAGATGTTTAACGGAGCCATTCAAGTGGACTTCTTTCTATCGAATACTTATGGGACGATTTAAAAAGTATAAAAGTTTGAAGGAGTGTTTTAAAGGAGGTATTTATTTTAACTAGTTGAAAGCTTGAGTGCTTATTCAAGTAGAATAAAGAGTTTCGCCCACTGGAAAACCTTATAAATACGTGTTGAAACTCGACATCGAAAATATATCTATATTCATATATTTATACGTTGTAAAGTTAGTGATTGCTTGAACGTATTAGTTTGTAACGTTTAAAACCCTGTCCAATACACTCATACACACAAATAATTTGCGTAGATTGTTTCTAAGACCGAGGTCTTGGGTTCGATTCTCAGCTGAGCCGATTAAGATTTTCTTAGTGTACCGGTTCGATGTCCTGTAGATTTCATACTCCTAACAAGTTAGTCCTCTTTATCTTAGGTTGTATCATCATTTATCATCAGGTGAGATTGCAGTCAATGGCAAACTTGTAATTAATAAATAAAATTCTGCTGGTTGAAAATTAAATATGTTGTTTGGATTCAATTATGTAATAAAAAAAAAAAACAACAGCGTTCATTGACCTGCAATTTGAAAACTACTAGAATATAAAGCTATATAATATTCGCGAACACAAACTTGTTTGCCAAACAATCTTCTAGTCAATCTTTCAGTTTACTTTACAAACAAAATAAGGCAAATCGGTTGGGGCAATTTAATACAATATACGTTTATAGCTCGGGATTTGGCTGCAATGTTTTTTATCTATTGTTATTAAATTTTCTTGACTATTACTTGTAAATTGATTTTAATGCAGTTTTGATTAACCGATAAAGAGATTCAAGGAAATTTTGTACACATAATTTGAAATTGTTTTCCTTATGCGCGAAATCGCGGACGACACTATACTATAATAATAGACTATGTAATAGCAACAAAAGCTAAAAATAGAGCTTATAATCATAATTTTTCCCAAGTCATGAAACGTTCAAAAAATTTTTGACGCACATTTAGGGAAGACAATGTCGAAGCGCGTTGCAATCTGTCGTTTACGTAGATACTTACAGTATAGAGTGGCTAAATAGCTAATAGGGAGCCAATTGGCAAAAAATGGAACCCTTATAGATTCGGCATGTCTGTCTGCCTGTCAGTATGTCCCAGCCGCTTTTTTCTGAAACCATAAGAACTATACTGTCAATAGTAACTTCAACTTGTTAAGTATATGTATTCTGTGAACCGCATTAAGATTTTCACACAAAACTAGAAAAATATAATAAATTTTGCGTGTTTCCTATACTTAGAACTGAAACTCAAAAATGATTTTTTTTTATCAAACCAATACAAGAGAGACATTCTGCCAAGCGACTTAGAGTACCGGTACTGTGTCGTATAGAAACCAGAAGAGGTCTGGATTTCATCCTACTCTTAACAAATTAGCCCGCTTGCATCTTAGATAGCATCAACACTTACCACCAGGTGAGACTGCAACCAGGAGCTAACTTGAAGTATATAAAAAATAATCTACGGCAGAGATTTTTTTTATCGACTACAAGATGGCCCTTGACTGCTATCACACCTGATGTTAAGTGATGATGCAGTCTAAGATGAACGCGGGCTAACTTGTTAGAAGTGGGACGAAAATCCCTTTCGGTTTCTACACGACATCGTACCGGAACGCTAAATCGCTTGGCGATACGTCTTTGTCGGTAGGGTGGTAATTAGCCACGGCTAAAGCCCAAGACAAATTAAGAAAAATCTCAATTTGCCCCACCGGGAATCGAACCCAGGACCTCCGTCTTAAAAATTCACCGCGCATACCACTGCGCCACGGAGGTCGTCAAAACCATGACTTCTCGGTTCTAAGTCTTTACATGAAGAAATATTGAGGCTTATTATATTATTGCAAACAACGCAACCATAGACGACAAATGACTCCAGTTCGTTTATCTTATCTGCTACTAACACAAAGTTTAGATGTCTGTAACTTTGTGTCACCAAAATTACATCAAGATTGATGTTAGTTATAAATCGACGTCAGAGCATCCTGTAGCTGATAATGATGATGATGATGAGGCAAAATATTTTTCACGTTACCAAAGTTATCATTAACTTTAATTAGAGTGCCTTTATAATAGAAGTTTTGTAGTGATTTATATAAATTCTTCTTTCGTAAGAGAGTTAGGATTTTTGAAGTGAAAATTCTTTATCGGGGTTGGGAAAAAATTACGTGTAACATTTTTTCGTTACGCGTCACATTTTTCCGTTACGCGCCATCTTTGACTTATGGAAGTGACGTGATAAATATATATATATATATTTTATATTGAAGTGATCAGCAAAATCGAAGGGCTTATTTTAATTCTAATTCCAGTGAATTTCTAAAAAAAGTAAGTAATTACATCTCTTTTTCTAATACTTAGGTGTAATTATGGTATTTATTTTTCCACGTTATATAAAATTAACCTCAGTTTTTGATTGTATTTTTCAATACACTAACACGTGGGTGTAATTATGGTATCAATTTTTTCTAATACTTGAATGTTGATAAGTTAGTTAGTTAGTTTCACTTCTTACGAGTGTACGCTAGTACACGCATACATTTTTTTTTTGAACAATGCGTTTATACGTAAATCTGGAGGAGTGTTAGCAAAGCAAAAACCCTTATTTAGATTTTAAACTTTCTTTTTTACATAATATATTATAAGCTAACGTTGGACTAAAATCACACCTGATTGTAAGTGAACATGCAGCCTACGGTAGAACGCTTGCCTAGAAAATGTCTATTTACTCACTTGAAGATACCCAAATTGTAGGTGTTACGGAAAACGGAAGCTGGAATATCTGAGAGTAAACGTGTTTTGATCTGCCTCTCACTGTAAAACTGTAAAACATATTTTAACGATTTGTTTTTGGTGCGCTGATGTTCTGTCAGTTAAGCATAAAGGAAATAGGTAAAAATGTATGGAAGTCTGCTCCAGAGATGCCCAGAGATGATATATATGTCATTAAACAGTAGTATCTTCTATTTAAATAGTATTAAAGTTACTTGTAGCTAAGCAGTCGCTGATAAATGTTATGAAGGTTGATAAAAGTTGAGTTTTCATACTACGACGACGGTCACATGATTAAGAACAAAAAAAATCGATTGAAATTCTTATATTTTTGATATATTTTAAGTGATTGCTATGAAACATGGGTAGTTGTTGTAAAATTCATTGTGTATTTAAATAAAATAGTTAAATATGAGCATATGTTTGGACAGCCTGGGGCAGATTTTGGCAATGTCCTCAATATTTGTGGATGTGTCTGTGTGTGTGTAATAGAAAATATAACACCTATAAATCTACAATTGATTTAACTGGAAATCACTTTTCTTATTATAAACCTAGCAACACTAACTACATGTCACAAATTAAATTTCAGTCCGAGCAGAAATGGAACTTGTAATAGAATTGTGAGCAAAAATAGTCAACTCGGTATGCAAATGAATGCTCGCTTGGAGACGCATTCAATTATTCGTAATTGCTCAAGCGATAAATATAGATCGTATGTATTATGTAGTTTACACGTGCCTAAAGCTGCATACTGACTGACCGCCATTTTTTTTTTCGGCTACAAGTTGGCCCTTGATAGCTGATGTTAAGTGATGATGCAGTCTAAGATGGAAGCGGGCTAACTTGTTAGGAGTGGGACGAAAATCCACGCACGTTTCAGTTTCTACACGATATCGTGCCGGAACACTAAATCGCTTGGCGATACGTCTTTATCGGTAGGGTGGTAACTAGCAATGGCGAAAGAAAGCCTCCCACCAGCTAGATCAAGACAAATTAAGAAAAATCTCAATCTGCCGCTGGGAATCGAATCCAGGACCTCCGCCTTATGCGCATACCACTGCGTCACGGAGGTCGTCAAAAAGATCATTTTTATCTTGTTAGGGGATTAACTTGAGCGTCGCGGGGCTTAGATTTAGTAGATCAAATAATTATCATTATCAGCCTATAAAGGCCCACCACACGGCCAAGCTTCCTCTTCTTATAGGAGAGGGGTTATGAAGCGTATATCCACCATGCATACTGACCGGCGGTGTAACGTTCTCTCTGATACAAAAGCCTTTCTGACGTACCTGACCTGGGTGTAACTTCCCGACTTCGGGCTTATTATTTTACTAAAATTTTCTTAGAAGAAAGGAAATCCATATAACTGTACCATATTCCGGCTAAACTATCAACAAGTTAGTAACATTAGATAAAATGAACGTTAAGTAGGTGTAATATATTTTCGTTTTTAGCAAAGAAAGTGTTGACGCGAATTTCAAAGCGATTTTTTTCTTTCGGCTTCCAGGAATCGACAGATTATATATTTTTTTGTAACTCTGGCATTAGACATACCTTAGTCTATACCAATATAAGTTTGTCATTCACATTCTCGAGCTATATAAAAGTAACAAAAACATAAACAAATGAAAATAGCATTAATAAATACAATTCTAACAATAGAAGCAAAATTCAAAATAACAAATTATTAACATTAATCGTTTAGCATTTAAAAGATTTATTGTTAGTATATTTACAATTTTCTCGTAAAAGCTGCAATGACAGAGACAAATTCGCTTATTTCAGATTGGCTTAGTTTTTATAAGAGCAATTGCTGAGTTTCTAGCCAGCTCTTCTCGGCAGGATCCCAACCGATTGTAGAGTCACTGACAACTGACGTTTCAAAAGAGCTTGTAAAACAGCCTACTTGAAATAATTTTGAATTTTTTCAAGCACTACTTTTTTATGTCAGACTACTACTAGCTCAGAAAGGTACCTTAAGCAACAAAATTATTAATGTTTTCAATTTTGGTATTCGTTATTTCAATGAATTTGCCATAATAACATATTAAAAAGTAGGTTAAAGAAATTTAAACGTTTTAATTTAAAAAAAAAAAACTCTATTCCGATAAAGACGATGTAAAAAAATAGTACAAAGTTGGCTACAAAAGGAAACTGTTCTAGGAAGGCTACGGCCGGTAGATATTAAATTCCTTCATGCAGTCTCAATCTTTCAGGTAGCGTAGCGGAAAACTTCACGAAGAGAAATTGAAGATATCCGCCCGAGCTTTACAAGCGAAATTTTACACCCGGGAAAGCTTTTCCCGGGTTTTTCATTCGTCCGCCGTCTCTAAGTCTTAAAGATGTTTAACGGAGCCATTCAAGTGGACTTCTTTCTATCGAATACTTATGGGACGATTTGTACGTTATAAAGTTAGTGATTGCTTGTACCTATTAGTTTGTAACGTTTAAAACCCTGTCCAATACACTCATACACACAAATAATTTTGCGTAGATTGTTTCTAAGACCGAGGTCTTGGGTTCGATTCTCAGCTGAGCCGATTAAGATTTTCTTAGTGTACCGGTTCGATGTCCTGTAGATTTCATACTCCTAACAAGTTAGTCCTCTTTATCTTAGGTTGTATTATCATTTATCATCAGGTGAGATTGCAGTCAATGGCAAACTTGTAATTAATAAATAAAATTCGGCTGGTTGAAAATTAAATATGTTGTTTGGATTCAAGGGCTATTATGTAATAAAAAAAAAACAACAGCGTTCATTGACCTGCAATTTGAAAACTACTAGAATATAAAGCTATATAATATTCGCGAACACAAACTTGTTTGCCAAACAATCTTCCAGTCAATCTTTCAGTTTACTTTACAAACAAAATAAGGCAAATCGGTTGGGGCAATTTAATATAATATACGTTTATAGCTCGGGATTTGGCTGCAATGTTTTATATCTATTGTTATTAAATTTTCTTGACTATTACTTGTAAATTGATTTTAATGCAGTTTTCATCATACAACAGATAGAGAGATTCAAGGAAATTTTGTACACATGATTTGAAATTGTTTTCCTTATGCACGAAATCGCGGACGACACTAGACCATAATTTTTTTTTTTTATCGACTATAAGTTGGCCCTTCCATCTTAGATTGTGAAATCCACACTTGTGAAATCCATCTTAGATTGTGTAATCTACACTCCTATCGGTTTCTACACGACATCGTACCGGAACGCTAAGTCGCTTGGCGGTACGTCTTTGTCAGTAGGGTGGTAACTAGCCACGGCGAAAGCCTCCAAGTCCCACCAGCCAGACCAAGACAAATTAAGAAAAATCCCAATCTGCCCCACCGGGAATCGGCATACCATAATAATATAAATAAACTATGTAATAGCAACATAAGCTAAACACAGCTTATAATCATAATTATAAAAACAAAAAAAATTCCCAAGTCATGAAACGTTCAAAAAATTTTTGACGCACATTTAGGGAAGACAATGTCGAGGCGCGTTGCAATCTGTTGTTTACGTAGATACTTACAGTATAGAGTGGCTAAATAGGTAATTGTTAGGTTTCCGTAGCCAATTGGCAAAAAATGGAAGCCTTATAAATTCGTCATGTCTGTCTGTCAGTATGTCCCAGCTGCTTTTTTCTGAAACTATAAGAAATATACTGTCAATAGTTACTTCAACTTGATAAGTATATGTATTCTGTGAACCGCTTTAAGATTTTCACACAAAACTAGAAAAATATAATAAATTTTGGGTGTTTCCTATACTTAGAACTGAAACTCAAAAATGTTTTTTCTCCATCAAACCAATACAAGAGAGACATTCTGCCAAGTGACTTAGATCGCCGGTACGGTGTCGTATAGAAACCAGAAGAGGTGTGGATTTCATCCTACTTTTAAAAAATTAGCTCGCTTGCATCTTATATAGCATCAACAGTTACCACCAGATGAGACTGCAATCAAGAGCTAACTTGAAGTGTGTAAAAAATAATCTACGGCAGAGTTTTTTTTTTATTGACTACAAGTTGGCCCTTGACTGCTTCACACCTGATGTTAAGTGATGATGCAGTCTAAGATGGACGCGGGCTAACTTGTTAGGAGTGGGACGAAAATCCACACCCCTTTCGGTTTCTACACGGCATCGTACCGGAACGCTAATCGCTTGGCGATACGTCTTTGTCGGTAGGGTGGTAACTAGCCACGGCGAAAGCCTCCCACCAGCCAGACCAAGACAAATTAAGAAAAATCTCAATTTGCCCCACCGGGAATCGAACCCAGGACCTCCGTCTTATAAATTCACCGCGCATACCACTGCGCCACGGAGGTCGTCAAAACTACGACTTCTTGGTTCTAAGTCTTTACATGAAGAAATATTGAGGCTTATTATATTATTGCAAACAGCGCAACCATAGACGACAAATGACTCCAGTTCGTTTATCTTATCTGCTACTAACACAAAGTTTAGATGTCTGTAACTGTACGGGATAGTACATTCACTATTTACTGGATTGCTCTGGACGAAACTGGGCGGGTTTTCTTCAATGAAACACTTCTTCAAGAACGCCTTTTTATTCTTCTATTGGTACCTCTTCTTGTTACAATCTTCTCGGTGGTCGATTGGGAACTGTGTCGCTGTCGGCACAGTGCCCCGTATTTATACAAATTAATTCGGGCCCTCTAATTGGTGCATAATGATATCCAATTAGAGAGCCCATATAACAACCAATCAAACGTGTTTAGCTATCTTTGTCTAACGTCTGCCCTCTCGCTCTATTACAACGGGCTTTCTGATTGGTCGATGTTAGAGCGAGAGGGCCTATATACCTATTTCTTTTAAAACAAATTGGTCACGCGAGGCGTGTTTACAATATTTGTACTATTGCGCGACCTAAAAAATCAATGACTATACATTTGCTTATTGTAAACTATTGGTTATGCACGCTATGATTACTATTAATGTCTATTGTTTAATATTACTGAGTTAATACACTATAAATTACACTATAAATACACTATAAACAAATTACGCACTATAAATACACTATAAATTACACACTATAAATACACTATAAATTACTGTCCCGCACATTCTCCCGCCGTGCGACGGGTGTCGCATCATCTCCCGGTGCGGGCTCGTCGCTCGTAGGTAGAGGCAGGATGACCAGCTTCCGCACGGGTCGTCGCAGCACGCCTCCCTTGGTCCGGATGTCGACGGCTCGAACCACGCCGTCTGGTCCCGGGTACGTGGCGATCACGCGCCCACGAACCCATACGTTGCGCGGCAGGTTGGGGTCAACGACCTGTACTAGGTCATCGACGCACACAGCCGGTCCACGGCCGTGCGGCTCCCGCCGGTGTTGGAGTTCCGGTAGGTACTCTCGTACCCACCGCGTCCAGAAGAGGTCAGCGAGTCTCTGTGAGGCCCGCCACGAAGATCGGGATGCTGCATCTCGCTCGTCGACCACGTGTTGCACCTTCTCTTCCCCAGAAGGTTCTTCTATAACTGTAGTGGAGACTTCAGTAGGCCAGAGTTCTTCCGCTTCGTACAGGAAGTCGGGTCCCGTGTACCAGCGATGGTGCTTGCGTAAACCACTAGGTACGTCGCGCGTTGCGGCATCAGCCACGTTCAATTTCGTTGGAACCCATCGCCATGTGACCTTAGTAGTCTCTTCTATAGCTGCTATACGATGCGCTACGTACGGCTTGTAGGTACGTGAGCCGGTACGTATCCATGTGAGCGCGGTCTTGCTGTCCGTCCAGAAAATCTTGCTATCTGGTTTTCTTTCGTGTTCATCTATTACTATTTCAGCTAAACGCGCGCCCATGACTGCTGCCTGTAGTTCCAACCTCGGGATGGACGTCAACTTCAATGGAGCCACCTTGGCTTTGGCCATGATGAGTGAGAGGCCAACTTGACCGTCCGGCGCCACCGCCCTCCAGAAGAGTACTGCTGAATAGGCTGCTTCGCTTGCATCGGTGAAGACGTGTAGCTGTAGCGAAGTCGCGTCACTATAGTGTAGGTAACGCCTGGGTATCGTGACGTCGCTTAGCTGCTTCAGATGTGTCATCCAGTCTTGCCACTGCGTCGCTAAGTCTTCGTCGAGTTCGTTATCCCATGACGTCCCTCTTCGCCATACTTCTTGCAGCAGCTGTTTCGCCCTTATGGTGACGGGCGAAGCGAACCCAAGAGGATCGAATAACGACATCACTATTCTCAGGGCTTCCCTTTTCGTAGGCGTCTTGCCATCTGCTATGGTGGGGGCTATGCGCGCGAGGTTGAGGTTGAAAGTCAGCTCGTCGGTGTTGATTTTCCATATCACACCTCTCGTTCTGTTTGCTCTTCTGACTTGTAAAGTTCTCTATTTTCTATTGGGTCGTTTTCTCCGAGTGCTTCCAGTAGACACGGAGAGTTTGACTTCCACTGTTTTAGTTCGAAGTTGGCTTTCGAGTGAACTTCTCTAACGCTCTTCGTAATTCTGACTGCATCTTCTATGCTTCTGAAGCTGTCAAGGTAGTCATCAACATAGTGTTTCTGTACTATGGCGGCGGCGGCTTCCGGATGAGAGTCTTTGTGCTGTTTCGCGTTCAAGTCTTTTACGTATATTGCTGTAGATGGGGAACTTGACGCGCCGTATATCAGAGACGTCATTCTGTACTCCTCCGGAGGCTGGTTGTCTCTTCTATTTCCTCGCCACAGATAACGAAGTGCGTCGCGGTCTTCATTTCGTAACTTCACCTGCATGAACATTTCTTTGATGTCAGCCGTCACTGCGATCATGTGTTGCCGAAACCGCATGACAACACCAGGTAGCGACTGTAGAAGGTCAGGCCCCTTGAGCAGCATGTCATTGAGAGCCACCCCTCTGGTCTTTGCCGCGGCGTCGTGCACCACTCTGAGTTTCTCTGGTTTCATTGGATTAATGACTCCGAAGTGTGGTAGGTACCAGGTCTTCCCTTCCGATTTCTGTGCTGGAGCTGGTTCGGCGTATCCTTTTGAGATAAGGGCTTCCATCTGTTCCGTGTACTTCTGGTTCAGCTTGGGATCTCGATCTAGCTTCTTTTCAATATTGAAGAGTCGTTTAAGCGAGTTGTCGTAGTTATCCGGTAGAGTGACGTCTTCTGTGCGCCAGAGCAAACCCGTTTCATACTTGCTGTCGTCTATCTTGATGGTGGTCTTCTCCAGTAGGCGTAACGCTCGCTCCTCCGGATCCGATTTCGGTTTCTTCGGCTGTAGGCAGAGTGCATCCATTTCGAAATATTGCTTCACGAGGCCTTCTAAGTTATCTTCTGAATCTTCTGTGACGTGTGACACGAAATCGATTGTGTGTCCGATCGTACGGGTCTGGCTGCCATGTAGCACCCATCCCAGCCGAGTGAGGGAGGCCACCGGTTGATGTATGCTTCCTCTCTTCACCTCTGTAGTCAACAGGAGATGCCAGTTGTCTTGCCCTATTAGCACTCGTGGCTTCACGTTCGTGTACACGAGATATTCGCGTATGTCTTCTAAGTGCTTGCACGTGTCTACCATTTCCTTTGAAACGCGCTGCGATGAAACTTGGAGGTTATTCACAGTGCGCGCTTGAATTCGCTCTTCGTGATCGTTTAGTCCCCTTAGCTTGATGTTGACTCTTCGCGAGGCAGACTCCGAGGTTTTCATATCGTTGATTGTTTCTATTTTCAGAGGATCGATGGGTCCCGTCGCGCCGATGCTTTCGGCCACGGCGCTGTCTATCAATGTCACTGTTGACCCGTCGTCCATCAGTGCGTAGGTATCAAGAGCCCCCTTGGGTCCTACCACTTGCACTGGTATAATCTTTAGGTATGACTGTTTCCTCTTGATGGTCCACGCGGAGTTAATCACTTCTATACTATCTTGATCTTCTTTTTTATCTGTACGTGTAGCTTTGTTGTAGTGCAGCATCCTGTGGTGGTAGTACTTGCACCCATCCAGTCCACACATCCTTGGCCGACAGCTGTGCGACTTGGTTCTATGGCGAAGACATCTAAAGCACAGGTGCTTGGCCTTGGCAGCGTCCCATCTACTGTTGGAATCCAAGTTCTTGAATTTTTCACAATTGACCACGGTGTGAGTTTCATCGGAGCATACGAGGCACTTGTTTGTGAAATTCTTTTCCGATGTCTCTCTCTTTTCCGTGACGCTGTTCACCTTCTGTGGTCTTCTTTGAAGAGTGACTTGTGCTACCTGTTCAGGTAGGGCATAAGGTCCACACAGCTCCGCTTCGCGCATAAGGAATTTTTCTATTTTCAACAAATCGGGTTCTTCCCTAGGTCGAAGCGCTGCGAAGTCGTAGTACCTATATCGAAGCGTAGGCGTCAATTTGTCAACAATAGTTTTCGAAATTTCTGGATTATACATGTAGTTTGCACAGTTCAAAGTCTTCAGTGTAGCCACCACATTAGAAATTTTCGTAGAAAATATACAGATGTCACGAGGAGAGTCGGTGAGCCGCGCTAGTCCACGAAGAGTTTCCATTTCCATTATAGCGATCGACTCTGGTCTTCCGAATCTTGACTCCAAGGTTTTCATGACGTCTGAAGGGTGTGCACTGGTGATGAGAAGGCCTTCTACAGCTTCTCGAGCTCTTCCTTTCAAGTTCCTCCGCAAACGGTTTGTATTTTCCACTGCTGTGAACGAATTTTCTGTTTCGTAGTACGCCGCACGAAACGGTAGCCATTCTTGATGAGATCCACTGAAAACGGGCAGTTCGAATAACTTGGGGCGCTGCGCTGCTCTAATGGCGTGGGTGATAGCCTCTGCTAGCTGAGCGACGCCGTTCGATTCTCCCGCCGGTATGCCTGTGGGCGCGCCGGCCGGAACACTCGGCGGCGCTCCCGCCGGTGGCTGTAGTTCACTGAAGTGACCCCGTTGCGCTTCTGGGTTCTTCCGTGACCCCGCCGCACCCTTGATTGGGTTGTGAGGCACTTCGGTGATCGCTAATACGGGGCACGGCTGTGGCGGCGGCAGCAGCGATGGCGGAGGCGGCGGCGGTGGCGGCGGCTGGTCTTGTAACCAATTATGCACAAATTCATTTGCTTCTATTCTCGAATGCACGGAGATGTCGTCCTCTTCATCTATTTCTTGATCTGAGTTCTCCGTTTCTAGAGTCGCGAGGCGCGCGGCTGCTAGTTCGACTTGAAGGCGTAGTAGTTCCTCCTTCGCCTTTGCTATTTTGAGCGTCTTGGATTTGCTATGAGTGGACGCCCCACCCATTCCCTTCTTGAGCGGGGGTCGCGCTGTCTGATGATCCATCGGCTCTTGATGTTTGACAGTTCCTTTTTCTATAACGTGACCACGTTCTATTTGCTTCTTTGTCGAAGTCTTCACACACTGTACTGTTGCGGCGGACGCGTCGGAAGCGGCTGGCTCCGTGAGCGCGGCGGGCGCTACGGGCGCCATCGCCGGATGGGCGAATGCACTCACGGACTCGGCGGACACGGGCGCGCTCCCGGCGGACACGGGCGCGGACGCGGACACGGGCGCGCTTTCGGCGGACACGGACAAATACGCGGGCGCAGACGCAGTGGATGCGTGCGCAGACGCGGTGGACGCGTTCGAGTTCTGAGGCGTCGGGGACCCAGCGTCCCACGTGTTGGTTTCAGAAGAAGAGGTGCCGTCGTCAGACTTCTTCGCCTTGCGACTGTCTTGACGCGTCTGTGGCATTTTCTTGAACACGACGAATTTTCACTGTTGCACTATTTCACCAGTTTCGCAGAGACGATCCGGCTCGAAGGACCATTCAATGTACGGGATAGTACATTCACTATTTACTGGATTGCTCTGGACGAAACTGGGCGGGTTTTCTTCAATGAAACACTTCTTCAAGAACGCCTTTTTATTCTTCTATTGGTACCTCTTCTTGTTACAATCTTCTCGGTGGTCGATTGGGAACTGTGTCGCTGTCGGCACAGTGCCCCGTATTTATACAAATTAATTCGGGCCCTCTAATTGGTGCATAATGATATCCAATTAGAGAGCCCATATAACAACCAATCAAACGCGTTTAGCTATCTTTGTCTAACGTCTGCCCTCTCGCTCTATTACAACGGGCTTTCTGATTGGTCGATGTTAGAGCGAGAGGGCCTATATACCTATTTCTTTTAAAACAAATTGGTCACGCGAGGCGTGTTTACAATATTTGTACTATTGCGCGACCTAAAAAACCAATGACTATACATTTGCTTATTGTAAACTATTGGTTATGCACGCTATGATTACTATTAATGTCTATTGTTTAATATTACTGAGTTAATACACTATAAATTACACTATAAATACACTATAAACAAATTACGCACTATAAATACACTATAAATTACACACTATAAATACACTATAAATTACTGTCCCGCACAGTAACTTTGTGTCACCAAAATTACATCAAGATTGATGTTAGTTATAAATCGACGTCAGAGCATCCTGTAGCTGATGATAATGATGATGATGATGAAGCAAAATATTTTTCACGTTACCAAAGTTATCATTAACTTTAATTAGAGTTTCTTTATAATAGAAGTTTTGTAGTGATTTATATAAATTCTTCTTTCGTAAGAGAGATAATAAGTGAAACTTCTTTATCGGGGTTGGAAAAAAATTTAGTGTAACATTTTTTCGTTACGCGTCACATTTTTCCGTTACGCGCCATCATTGACTTATGGAAGTGACGTGATAAATATATATATATATATATATGTTATATTGAAGTGATCAGCAAAATCAAAGGGTTTATTTTAATTCTAATTCCAGTGAATTTCTAAAAAAAGTAAGTAATTACATCTCTTTTTCTAATACTTAGGTGTAATTGGTAATTATATTTCCACGTTATTTAAAATTAACCTCAGTTTTTTATTGTATTTTTCAATACACTAACACTTGGGTGTAATTATGGTATCAATTTTTTCTAATACTTGAATGTTGATAAGTTAGTTAGTTAGTTTCACTTCTTACGAGTGTACGCTAGTACACATTTTTTTTTTGGAACAATGCGTTTATACGTGAATCTGGAGGAGTGTTAGCAAAGCAAACACCCTTATTTAAATTTTAAACTTTCATTTGATCTTTTTTACATAATATATTATAAGCTAACGTTGGACTGAAATCACACCTAATGGTAAGTGAACATGCAGCCTACGGTAGAACGCTTGCCTAGAAAATGTCTATTCACTCACTTGAAGATTCCCAAATTGTAGGTGTTAAGGAAAACGGAAGCAGGAATATTTGAGAGTAAACGTATTTTGATGTAAAACGCCTCTCACTGTAAAACTGTAAAAAATATTTTAACAATTTGTTTTTGGTGCGCTGATGTTCTGTCAGTTAAGCATAAAGGACATAGGTAAAAAATGTATGAAAGTCTGCCCCAGAGATGCCCAGAGATGATATATATGTCAGTAAATAGTACAAATCTTCTATTTAAATATTAATAAAGTTAATTGTAGCTAAGTAGTCGCTGATAAAAGTTATGAAGGTTGATAAAAGTTGACTTTTCATAGTACGACGACGGTCACGTGATTCAGAACACAATAAATCGATTGAAATTCTTATATTTTTGATATATTTTTAAGTGATTGCTATGAAACATGGGTAGTTGTTGTAAAATTCATTGTGTTTTTAAATAAAATAATTAAAAATGAGCATACGTTTGGACTGCCTGGGGCAGATTTTGGCAATGTCCTTAATATTTGTGTGTGTGTGTGTGTGTGTGTAATAGAAAAAATAATGCCTATAAATCTAAAATTCATTTAACTGGAAATCACTTTTCTTATTATAAACCTAGCAACACTAACTACACGTCACACAAATTAAATTTCAGTCCGAGCAGAAATGGAACCTGTAATAGAATTGTGAGCAAAAATAGTCAACTCGGTATGCAAATGAATGCTCGCTTGGAGACGCATTCAATTATTCGTAATTGCTCAAGCGATAAATATAGATCGTATGTATTATGTAGTTTACACGTGCCGAAAGCTGCATACTGACTGACAGCCATATTTTTTTTTTTCGGCTACAGGTTGGCCTTTGACTGCTATCACACCTGATGTTAAGTGATGATGCAGTCTAAGATGGAAGCGGGCTAACTTGTTAGGAGTGGGACGAAAATCCACACACCTTTCAGTTTCTACACGACATCGTGCCGGAACGCTAAATCGCTTGGCGATACGTCTTTGTCGTTAGGGTGGTAACTAGCAACGGCGAAAGAAAGCCTCCCACCAGCTAGATCAAGACAAATTAAGAAAAATCTCAATCTGTCGCTGGGAATCGAACCCAGGACCTCCGCCTTATGCGAATACCACTGCGTCACGGAGGTCGTCAAAAAGATCATTTTTATCTTGTTAGGGGATGATTTCACGGGGATTAACTTGAGCGTCGCGGGGCTTAGATTTAGTAGATCAAATAATTATCATTATCAGCCTATAAAGGCCCACCACACGGCCAAGCTTCCTCTTCTTATAGGAGAGGGGTTATGAAGCGTATATCCACCACGCTTACTGACTGGCGGTGTAACGTTCTCTCTGATACAAAAGCCTTTCTGACGTACATGACCTGGGTGTAACTTCCCGACTTCGGGCTTATTATTTTATGAAATTTTCTTAGAAGAAAGGAAATCCATATAACTGTACCATATTCCGGCTTAACTATCAACAAGTTAGTAACATTAGATAAAATGAACGATAAATAGGTGTAATATATTTTCGTTTTCAGCAAAGAAAGTGTTAACACGAATTTTAAAGCGATTTTTTTTCTTTCAGCTTCCAGGAATCGACAGATTATATATTTTTTTATAATTCTGGCATTAGAAATACATCAACCCAAATTTCTCATTCACTTTCTCGAGCTATAACATAAAACATAAACAAATGAAAATAGCATAAATAAATACAATTCTAACAATACAAGCGAAATTCAAAATAACAAATTATTAACATTAATCGTTTAGCATTTAACCTCCTGCCTACCAGAGGCACTTTTTGACTAGTATATTGCTGAAACTTTAGTATTGTATTCTTAACCCGTTGTTATGTGTCGGAAAAATAGTGGAAAAATTCCCACCTCTTGGAAAATGGATTTTCACTATGTCCTTTATAAAGGACAAAGTGACGATATTACTATGTCCTACATATAGGACATAGAATTTTTTTGGAATATAAATTGTTATTAAATAGGAATTAGAATCTAACAAGAGTCGCTATCTTTTGCAATGTGTTTTTTTATTAGAATAAACGTAAAAATAACAAACATTATAAACTTTTTCTCATACAGAACTATCAAATTACTAATTTTCTCAATAAATGAAGGTAAATTGAGTAATAAATGTACATTATTTTCTTATATATAATAAATAATGATCAAAATTAGAGATAAACGTAGTAGGAATTAAAGTTATATACTAAGATTACTAATTACCCACACGAAAGTTAGAAAATAACAGGTCATATTTGGCATTAAACAAAGGAAAAAATCACATTGTTTACAATAAACTGTTGTTTTTATGACACATCCACTTGCCCTACAACGCGATTATTGGGTAAGCGTAAAGCAGCATTAGCAAGACGTTCTTTAGAGGGCATTGGTTTTATGAAAACTTATGGTACAAACTTTTCGTACTCTTCTTCTCCGGTATCTTCATCACTGTACTCTTCGTTGTCTATCAATAGCTTTGTACCCAAATCTAACTTGTACTGCCGCAATTGCACAATAAATTTATTTTCAACATCTCTTTATTGTTGCCAAGCATTGCCCACAGCAAGATCAAAAAGGTATGAGATTATTCGAATGGTCCATTTTCTTCTTCGATTACGCAATGGGCAGACTGACAGTCAGTCAGCCACCCATATTTTAGTTTTGATCACTTCTTCTTCATTTTACGTTCACGTTCTTATTTTTTCATACCTTTTCTCTTTGTCGATCGCTCGGATCGATCATGGTTTTCATCGCAATAACAAGTCAACATCGTCAAAAGAAGCTGTTATGAAGCCACATTGTTACAGCGAGTTTTTCGTCTTCCCTTACCTTTACTTCACTACTCCCTTTGGCTTTTTTACGAAGTAGTTTTTCTTCCGTTTTTTTACTTTTTTTTCCGAAAAAACAGGTCTTAGAAACTCTACTTCTCATCACAGTGCCTATGTCATGGAACCAACGTCTCAATGTATGAAATAAAACAGCGGTGAATCAAAAATAAAATATATCGAATTGAGAACCTCCTCCATTTTTTCGTTGGTTAAAAAATGTCGGAAAACCAAAGAACCGGTTTTAAGGAGTCTTTTCCTCACTTGTCTTGCACGCCATCATTCGTTTGGAGATTTCTGGTCGCAGTGTACTGGGTAGATAGAGGTGAAGAATGGTACTGCTGACATTTTTCGCCAAGATTTGAGCCACGTCCGCGACCAAGACTGCGTCCACGTCTTGTTATCCCAAGTCCTCTTAAGTGAGATCGAGAAAAAGAACCGTCGGACAGCGTTGGAGAAGCTGGTGGAGGAATCACAACATAATCTTCGTCTGAGCTACTGGACTCAATAGAATCGTGATAACTCGCTATTTGTGCCGGTTTTGCAGGCAAAAGATCTAGATCACCATCGCAGTTATCCCCGAAAAAGTCCAATTCAGAATCATAACTATTCCAGCATGTGATAATCCTGAAAAAAATAACAATTATTGAAAAAATCTTACAATGTACTTCTCATAGTACAGTAGTAGTATAACTATAAAAACTTTAATTACCTACTTTTGTTCTTTGCATAGGACATAGAAAAATGATTGAAGGTTTCTCGAACTATATTTATTTTTACGCGAAAATAACATGGCATATCTTCGTCTCAAATCATCAAATTTTTACAAATTATTCAAAATATATAAAATATTAAGAATTTAATAAGATTTCAACAGATTGACTTACCTCTGTGTGAACGTATGTCTGTATCTCCACCTTCTGACGCTATTTTGAAATAGAATGACGAATGTGAGGTGTCACTTCAAACTGTTTTTATGTACGTAAATATCCAATAGATTTTACTGTTAAGTAAAATTTGTGTTTTCATTTAAAAATAAAGACGCAGAATTTTTCATTTCTTATGTACTGTGAGTAGTACATATGTAGGTACGAGGTTAAAAGATTTATTGTTAGTATATTTACAATTTTCTCGTTCACCGTGGAAAGCGATTAATTTTTCATAATTGCTAGCGAAATTAAGAAAGATTCGAGCGCCGCTGTGTCAAAGTAGAAAATTAACGACGAATTTTCACAGGGAAATAAATTTCCTATGATATAAAACGGTTGCATAATATTAACTAACTGTGCTCCGTGGTATCACTAGCGTAGTTTACGTCTATATGTTTATATACTATTATATTAATCTATCTTTTTGACTTTTACTTTACTCGTAGATCTTGACTATAATCGCACGTGGTGGTGAGTGATAATGCAATTTAAGATGGGAGAGGGTTAACTGGTTGAGAGGAGGATGAAATGCCCAGTCAGTTTCTACCGAACCGCTCATTCACTTGGCGGTACCCAGGATTTTTCTTTTGCCGTCTAGGTTTTCCTAAAAAAATAAAATTTAAGATCCTAGGAAATTAAGAACAAATCAATTTTCAGTTTTTCCTCGTATGGTAGGTTATGTCATTCAAAAATGTCTAGATCCTCTGGACCCATGGGTACGTTTTATGTTTCAGTTGTGCAGGTATTATAAGTGGGGTAAGTAACACAACTTTGTTTTCTATTTCGTAAATTAATATTTTTAAAACTCGAGTGCATTTTGTAAACCGAACGAAGTAAGCTTTATAATAGAGACAAGAGAGTTGTAAAACAAAGTTATGTGTTGTTTTACGCTCTACTTTATTTCAGGCAATATGTAACAATAAAACTTTAAGGCGCGAGAAAACTTAAACTTAATTTTAGTGGCGCTTAAAAATTCGAAATTTTGTAGCCGTCAGAATTTTATTTCACACAAGCTATAATTTTTAAATGTAAATGCAACAAAATAGTTTTGCCCAGCTTGTTGTATAAAGTTTATATATACACTTTGTTTCTAACAAAACTTTGGTATTGATGGCCTCCGAGGTGCAGACGTAGTAGTAAATTTATATGACGGAGATTTGGTCAAGGTCTGGCTGAAGACAGGTTTCGGCCGTGGCTAGTAACCATCCCGCAGTCAAAGACGTACCGCCAACCAATTTAGTCTTCTACGATGTCGTGTAGGAACAGAGAGGGGTGTGGATTTAATCCTATTTCTTACAAGTTAGTCCGCTTCCATCTTAGATTTAATCATCACTTATAGCTTGGTCAATCCACGATGGCTCGTAGTGTTTTGTTTTTCAAACGCTGACAGTGCAAGTGTGCAATAAAAACTGCAAGAATGTGAGTTCTATTACTACGTAACGAGTAGCAATGTGTGCACACTCACACAAAGTGTCAAGTTAATTATGTCAACAAGAATGTCATGTTTGACTAGCAGTATGCTCTACTTCATTTTAACTCATTTTTTAAAAATGAATATGTCGTGTTGGTCCTGCACAGCAAAATTATATTGTGATATCAGTTAATATATATATCGGAGTATCACCATTCTTCTTGACATCATCTTTAGTGGTTCTTAATCTCTTGGGCGTTTTCTAGGGTTACAAAGACTTCACGAACAGATATATTGCAAGTTCACAATGTTTTGATACATGAAATAGATTTTTATAATTCCTGACGTATTATAAAGATTCAGAACAGTAGTTTATTTACACCCATCTTACTTTACTCCCTAATTTAATTTACTTCTTAAGAACACTTTTACACTGGTCCAACTCGACCAGTGTAAAAGTATATCCTCTCCGCACTCCAGACACAAACTAACTACCCAACTCCTTTATTCCCCTCAAGATGGTGTAAATACTCTACTAGGACTTTTGCGCCTGACTCTTTTATTGGTTGGAGTATTAAAACAAACCAATCAATCATTCATTTATCAAATCAAATTGAATTTAACTTTGTGTTAAAGTTTTAAGTAAGCACCTATCTCATATCTTTTATTAAATGATTAACAATTCGTTCTATTTTGATTACTTTCATAAAAAATAATTGGTTGTCTGTAAAGTCGGTTTACTGACGATAGTTGAACGTGACAATGTCTTAAGAAAATACTGATGGAATGGTAGCATTTAATTGGTTATTAAAATTTTTATATTTTTATAAATATTAATTTAAATTAATAAAATAATTGATTTTGATTTTATAAATTTATATTTTAAACTTATAATAAATATATTAATTTTTAATTTAAAATTAATATATTTAATAATTATATTTAATATATTAATAGATATATTAATATATATATAGGATAGACACCTGCCACCTGTCTGACAAACAACATCAAAAATATTAAAATAATTACAAATATGTAAATAATCAATAAAAATATCAAACTAATAGCTTAAAATGCACGCAAAATTAAACAAATAATAATGAAAACATAAAAATGAGACGTGGTGGCGGCCGATCGAAAAGCGCACAAAGAACACCAAGAACATTGTCGTCGTCGTCGCCGCCGTCGGTACCCCGCCATCATCCGCGAGGGATGTAACGCCCTCTCCACCTCGGAGGACACATCACCACCAGCGAGCTTGGGGCAACAGGGGCCGATGGCCCCCGCGAATGCTCCCGCTGCCGGTGGTATAGTGCGCCGCATGAGATGGTCTCATAAAATGAATGAGAGTGTCATGCGTGCGTACTACGGGGCGACAGAGGGGGGAATTAACCTCACTGCGTACCGTTCAAGAATGCTGTCTCTGTTTCAGGCGCTTGAACCAACAGTGACCGTGACTGCACAACGATTGGCGGATCAAGTACGGACCATCCAGCGACGTCATCTGCTGGATGAGGCTCTACTTGAACGGCTGCGTTCAACTCTACCACAGGTTAATACCACTTGTAACTTACCTCAGCATGCAATACCAACAGCATTGCAAATTAACATCCAAGAGGAGTTACAGAGTGGTATCGATCTGACAGTAAGTAACCAGGATGATGAGCAATTGAGGAGAACTTTGGAGGATGCGATTCTGATGTATAGGTACATGCCTCTTAATTTAAGACCACGTTTGCCTCGGTTGCCTATACATAGACGAAATATGGCATTAGTGGGGGTTCTAGACCAGATATTAGGTAATTACCTTTTAACATCTGAGGACCTAAGTGATACGCATTCGATCCTATACTGTGGAGCCGTTGCGGCGTGTCGAATCGCGGGAGTTAGATTCCCTGAACCACGCACGGCCCCGCAGAGGACGGGTCAAGCTCCAGCTTGGCAGACCAGAATCGAAAGGCGTATCACACTGGCTAGAACTCTCATTGCTAAGCTAATCTGCTTTAAGGAGGGCAATAACCGCCCTAGGGTCATGCGATTCGTGAACCAGGCTTTTGCTGGGACTGATACACGTCCGTTCCAGTACTTGGACTGTGTCACGGAACGCATCGACTTCTTGAAGCAGAAAGTCTATGCATAGGCAAAACGTATCAGGCGTTATAAAGAGCGCAATGACCGATACTATCAGAATCGGATCTTTCAAAGTGACCAACGGAAAGTATATAGGAACTGGGAGCAATCTAGTGTTTGTGTGACTAATGGAGAGTTTCCAACTTCTGATACTATGTCAGATTTCTGGCGTAGCATCTGGTCGGCCCCCATTGATCACACAACCGGCGTTTGGATGAATATTGTCAAGGAGAAATGCGCGATGGTAGAACAAATGGTTCCAATAACCATAACTGCGGAAGACGTAGGTTGTGCAATTCGGCCGGCTTCCAACTGGAAATGTCCTGGTCCGGATGGATTGCACAACTTCTGGTTGAAATGGTTCCGTAGTGCGCATTCTATCTTGGCAATACAATTCCAAAGCGCCGTTGACATTGGATCGCTACCGACATTCTTAACAACTGGTGTCTCGTTCCTATTATACAAATCCGGAAGTACCACGGATCCCAAAAACTACCGACCGATTACATGCTTACCTACCATCTATAAGCTCCTTACATCCATTCTGACATCAAAAATAACAATGCATATTAATGCAAATAATATTTTGGCCCCAACACAGAATGGATGCAAGGCCCGGTCTCGTGGTACAAAGGAACTGCTCCTCATTGACACTGCTATTTGCCAGCAGGTTCGGCGAAACAGAAAAAATCTCACAGCTGCTTGGATTGACTATAAGAAGGCCTATGATTCAGTGCCTCATTCATGGCTCATGGAGGTCATGCGGTTGTACAAGGTCGATGCAACACTATGCTCTTTTCTTGAATCGTGCATGAGTCAGTGGATGACAGTCCTTAACCATCCAGGCATCTCTGAGAGTTCTGAATTGAGTGAACCGATAGGGATTAGGCGGGGTATTTTCCAGGGCGATAGTTTAAGCCCTTTATGGTTTTGCCTAGCTCTTAATCCTCTCAGTACTTTGCTGATGGATTCAGGGCTAAGCTTTCGCCTTCGCAGGGGTGGTGAGCTCATATCTCACTTGCTTTATGCTTATGGACGACCTCAAACTGTATGCATCAAAGCGTTCAGACCTTGTGTCACTGTTGAAGATCACTCAAACCTTTAGCAATGACATAAGGATGGAATTTGGTGTAGACAAGTGTGCGGTAATCAATATCGAGCGAGGCAGAGTTGTGAGCTCTGAGAATATAGTACTTTCAGAAACTATTATTCTCAAATCACTTTGCGAAGGGGAGACCTATAAGTACCTTGGAATGTCAGAAGCACTTGGTATTGAGGTAGGGAATATGAAACAACTAGTGAAGGAACGCTTCTTTAGCCGCCTGAAAAAAGTCCTAAAAAGTCTTTTATTAGGTGGTAATAAGGTGCGTGCCTACAATAGCTGGGTCATGCCCTTACTCATATACTCTTTTGGCATTCTAAAGTGGACTCAAACTGAACTGGACTCCCTGGACTGTAAAGTCCGCAAACTGCTGACGTCATATATGATGCACCATCCACGTTCATCTGTAATGAGATTGTACCTCCCACGCAAGTGTGGGGGACGTGGTTTCTTGAACGCCAAGAACCTCCATAATCGTGAGGTGTGCAATCTCAGAGATTATTTTCTCAAGATAAATGTAGGTATGCATAAGGATGTCGTTGCAGTGGACAAGGGTCTTACCCCACTATCCCTTGGCAAAAAGAACTGGCGTAAGCCTAAAGTAATTAGTAACTCAGATCGTGTGGCGATTTGGAAGAGTAAGGAGTTGCATGGACGTTTCTACAAGGCCCTCACGGGGCCAGATGTAGATCAAATAACATCTGTATCTTGGTTGCAATTCGGTGACCTCTTTGGGGAAACCGAGGGTTTTGTCTGTGCAATTATGGACGAGGTTATCAAGACGAGAAACTACCGGAAACATATTATGAAAGATGGCACTCTAGACATATGTCGAGCGTGTCATCAGCCTGGGGAATCCCTCAGACATATAGTTTCCGGGTGTGCTCATCTTGCTAATGGCGAATACTTGCACAGGCATAATCAAGTAGCCAAGATAATCCACCAACAACTTGCTCTTCAGTATGGCCTTGTCGATTTTGAGGTGCCTTACTATAGGTACGACCCAGCGTCAGTTCTTGAAAATAGCAGTGCGTTGCTCTACTGGGATCGAACAATTATCACTGATAGGTATATTGTAGCCAATAGACCTGATATAGTGATAATTGATCGATTAACGCGCCGTGCAATGATTGTTGATATTACTGTTCCACATGACGATAATCTGGTGAAAGCTGAAAAGGAAAAAGTATCAAAATACTTGGACCTTGCTCATGAGATTACCGCCATGTGGAATGTTGATTCAACAATGATTGTTCCTATAGTCGTTTCAGTCAACGGTCTTATAGCGAAAAGCTTTGACGAACATCTTAAAAAGCTTTCGCTTAATTGTTGGATCAAGGGTCGGATACAGAAGGCAGTAATTCTTGAAACGGCGCGCATTGTGAGGAGGTTCCTCACTCTGGAGCCCTGACCACCGGTTGCTTGGACCCCCGGGCCCCGCAGCAGGCGGAATTAATTTTTTTATAAATTTTTAATAGTGTTTTATTTTTTTATAATTTTAGAAGCATTGTTAAAAATTTTTAAAATAATTGTAAATAAATAAATGACAGTAAAATATTTAATAGACGGATGTTGAACGCTGCCGAACGCGAAGGCCGATTGTCCTTCTTTGTCGCTAGTTCCGCGCTCTCGCTTGCACTTCAAGCCTTACATGGAACGCCTCAAAGCGAGGTAACGACGCATGACGTCATGTTTTTTCGTGCGTGCAGCCGGCTCTATCGAATTACAAGACGTTGTCACGTCAAAAACTCGTGACATACCAAAAATAATTACATCCACAGACAGTAACATTTCCATAAACAATGACGTCTATTACAATATTACAACAATCTATTCTAAGTCTCTAGTCTAATTCCTTCGACATATATATTAACCCATTTAAAAATATCTTAAAAACACACATACCCACAATCATCTCAGATAGGTACCTAGTATATCTATTTTTCTTTTGTTTAAACAGTTTAATGATTGAGCTCAATTCCACGCTGTCTTGTCTACCATACCCCTAGTGTTTTTGTAAAGCGTGAACCCATGATATCTATTATTATTTTGATTTATTACAAGTTAGTTTATGTAAACTAAGATGGAAGCGGGCTAACTTGTTAGGAGTAGCATGAAATCTACATTTTTTTAGTTTCTACACGATACCGGTACGCTAAATCGCTTGACGGCACGTCTTTTTTAGTAGGATAGTACCAATGACCAAAGCTATTTTGCTAAGCAAATTTGGAAAATCTATATTGGCAGTAACAAACCAATCAAGTGACCTTTGTAGAAAAATTAAAGTCGAGTCGGTCAACCTGAAGGAATGGGCAACGAATCTTCTGGCTAAGTCACATTTAAATATGTAGTTTATCATCATACGATACGTTTTTTTGACATTATAAATACAATATTGGTAAAAAAATTAAGTAGAGCATCATTCCGTTGGGTCATGACACGCAGCGATACAATCTACAATAGCCCGTGTACACCGAGCCGTGGTCGACTCGAGACTGATGTTCGAACTGTACTCCCCGCACCCTTCGGTTTCCCCTCGCGAGAATTAGTGGGGCGCGTCTTAGTGAATTGAACTATCAGTACCCTTAGGTATGATTGCTGTCAAGGGCTGTAACTAGTGGATAAAAAGAGTTTAGTAGTCTTTCAGTTTTATAATAACCGTCATGTTATAATAAGGACTTGGTTATATAATAATGATAGTGATAAACCTTAAATTCGGAGGTCAACGTTATTACGTTATACAAAGTAGTTCTGCAGTAACAATAACGCGGAACTTGTTCTACATTGTATTACTTGGAGCGAACTCCAAACCAGCTTTAGTAAACATTAAACGCGCCACAACTAAGCGGTTGTGTTTTACAACGCGGACCTAACAATGTCATAGTCACTGACTAGAAGAGAATGTAGAAAACATATTTTGTACTCGTTAATAGTTAAAGTCGGTAGTTTCTTTAGCTTTCACCCTATTTGAACTCCTAAGGAGAACGTCCTCCTCAGACCTTTGACTGAAACTAGTCTTAGAACTCAAATGTGACTCAGACGGCTCTGCTGGGTTTTAGTGGGTATTCTGGTTGCTTTCCTGCCAGCGAGTCCCAAGTACCCTGACGCAGACTGCAGGTCTGCCTGCCTCCGACCGGCGTTAATGCATTTACCAGCGACAAAAAAACGGCCACCACCAATCAAAATGAAGGCAACGACAAGCAAATGACCTAATTTTCGATACTGCACAGTTGCAAATCCGCCAAGAGCAATCAAGAGACGGTTTCTGGGCCAAGAAACTATTATAATGGTAAAGGTGTCCTGGGAGAAAGCCGTGGATGCCGAGGTTGTGCTGCATTGCACGACACATACTTAAGAATGTTACTTGAATAAGTTACAAGATAATAAAGATAAAGCGCAATAATGGAGATACGATTAAATAAAAAACAAACAAAAAACGATCGAGCCAACAATTCTACTCTATTTATACATAATTTAAAGCTAAATTATTTTGTTTAAGGTCATTGGCATTGGTAGCATACTTAATAAATGTAATTTAGTGTCAATCTTAATTCATATCAATATAAATAATAGAATAGGTTGTCGAACGGAGACATATATTTCCGATATAATATCAATGTATTGAACAATGTATACAGATAATTTCCAAGCAATGTTTCTAAGAAAACATAAAATTTGTTGTTGTTTTTGAAACTTCTCCTTGTTTAGATAGTATGGGAGCTTGTGGAATTTTCATATTTTTCATTTTCACATTTAATAAAATATTTAAATACTCGTCAAACAGGTAAAATAATATCTTGAACAAAAATTTCAGGGTATCTGTCCTACACGTAAACTGAGGATGATTTTTTTCCTCGTTTAAACCTATTCAAAATTATGTACTATGATAAGTCTTTCAAAAATTTTTATGGATATGTGAATATATTTATTTATACATATTTTTTGGATCCAGGGATTCCCAGTGAAATATTAAGTTTGGTAGTGTCAAAATCTGGTAAATGCTCTACCACCTAAAAGGGAATTTATGCACACGTGGAAAAAATATGAGTAGCACATATACCTAACTAAATTTAAAGGAAATCTATTACAGGTAAGTAGGGCTTATATGTTGAAGAGTTATAATTGAACAAGTTATAATGTAATGTTTGTAGAAGCACTTACAAATTCGTTGTAAAATTTAGTTTGATAAAATTGATAGAAACGTAGATCTGATACGCTTAGAACTAACGAGCTGTAAATTGGCATAGAAATATAACATGTATATTAATTTCGCCGACAAAATAGTAATATAAGAAAATATTATTCGGAGTACCTCCACATAGTGTCCTATTAAACTAATATATATGGGATTTTGTTGGACAAAGCTTTCAAATAATGCGGGTGGCATTATTCTTATCGGTGAAGTAAGACTACGGAACCCAACACTATGCGTGGAACGATACGCAGTTGGCCAGTTTTTGATTTTTTATTTTATATCCTTTTTGTTATTTACATATCTTAAAATATGTATCTTAAAATATTTAAAATATATATCATTTTGTCTTTTTAAAAATAATTGTCTTTGATACTAGTTTGATCATGTGTCATAATTTACCTCGTTTATTCAAATACCAAGTCGTAGTACGGAGTAGTTTTTGGTGACTGCCGATAGAATTGAAAACTAAAGAGGAAGTGAGTTTCATGTTTTTTTTTTAAGTACGCATATATATACATTACACTTAAAGGACATGGAAAGCGTTCGGTAACAATGACGTGAGCTACATGAATTTGGTTCACCCAAGAAGTACTCAAAGACGTTTTCACTTAAAAAATAGCGTAACTTCGTGAAACAGCACTCAACCTAACTTGTTTTGTTATGAGTAATGTTAAAGTTTTGAGTAATGTTGACCAACTCGTGACAAATGAAATGTTATAAGAGGTGTCATGAGAGGTGATACACCCGCTACCTCCTCGTCTATAGAGCTCAGCTGTATGCTGTCGTAAACCTAGATTCGATGTTTGTTATAAATTCATTTATTCGTTTAGTAGCGCAGTAGTTTGTCTGTTTCATTCGCTTTTATACGTTGCTTTGTTTTATTGGCCATTTCAAGTGGAGATTGGTTCGGAGCTGAAAATTTATAGTGGAACTTTACTCGTATTAAATTAGTAATGAAAGCTCGCGACGTCGTCTACGTGGTTTAAAGGTCATGGCTCATTAAGAGGACTACTAAAGGTGAAGCGCAACTAAACTTTAAAAGTTATATTAGAATAATTTTCTAAACCAAATATTTTTGTAAAATTACCATAAAATTTATTTTTCTACAATTTTTTTAAATTTACAATGTATGGGAATTATCGTCCAAAACTTTACAAGGAGTAAAGTCACCGGATGCGAACAGCACCGCCTCGCAAATGTTTAACGGTAACGCTACCGGTAATTCGGATCTTGCAACTGATGGCTACGGTGTCAACGTAGTTAGTGTATGTCCATAGGACTTCAAATAAATAATACTAACTAAAGCGAGGCAGTTCTGGTTTGGTGCCAAGTGGCTCTAATTTGTTATGACCTTAATTAGGATAATTAATTTATCAAATGTTTCATCTTAATGATACAAAACTTGTACATTACATTAAGCTTTACTTAATTTGTTGATTAAACAATATGATCTTTGAAATCGAAAGAAGGAATATTAAACATCTAAATCCAATGCCGATAAAGTCAACAGTTTAGTTATAGATATTAGAAGAATAAAAGAGTTTAATGATTATTATTGTCATTGAACTATTTTGCTTAATGTTTTGATTCAAAAAAAAAAACAAAAGTTTGTTTAAGAATTTATTCACGTATTCATCCATTTATCCGCTTATACATTCGCATATCCATTTGTCTAAGTAAACACCCATTTTTTCATCCATCCATTAAATGTTGGTGTCCACATTATCGCATTGTAAACATCGGACGCATATCATCACTATTTCATCACAGCATCACAGCATTACAGCAAACTGATTATTTTTTAGAATGCGTCCACGGTATCAACAGCGTTCTGATTGTCTTTCTATACAAGGAATACTACAATGACTTCGATGGAATGCGTAAATGCTGACGTTTATTCGTATCTTTCAGATCAATAGGATCATGAAGGAAGCTAATACAACCCACGTATTCATTTATTACCCCCTCCCGGTTGGTCCGCCCGTGTCCCGCTAATAAATCCAGGACGTGCACATGCAAAATGCATAAAAATGCAGAATCAGGCTGTAAAACTTCCTTTTTATGAGCGACCACGCCGCTGTCTCCGATAAGGCGTAGAGAACTTACCATTGTAATTTTGTTAGATTTTTTATGGAGTTACGGATACTCTCCCTAGTGTCCCGGTTCGATTCTCTACTGGGCTTACTGATGATTTCTTAGTTGGTGCAAGTCTGGCTGGACAAGCGATTTAACGTTACGGTACGACGCCGTGTAGAAGCCAAAAAGGGTGTTGATTTCAACCCGCTCCTAAACAGCTAGTCCGCTTCATGTTAGATTGCTTAATTATTTGCCATTAAGGGCTTTGGAAGGGCTAACATATAATAAAATAAAAAAAAAAACATCATAGGGTCTAATTTGTTTAGAGTGGGTAGTACCTACGCAAATAAAGCGAGAGTTGCTATAGTTTTCGTAGACGGTTTAATTAGAAGATAGTGATTTATTAAGTAAACGAAAATAGAACACACGAAATTAAGACCTTTGAAGCTTTAAGATTGAAGCAGGATAAGACTGGAAAAGATAAGACAGTTAATTAAGGCCACAGCCCTAATGGTTTGATCTTGGACCCTTCGATTTAGATGTAATAATCATCATCATTATCCGCCGAACGGCCCACTACAGGACCAGGCTCCCCTTCTTGTAGGAGAGCGGATTAGGGCGCTCAGGATGATAATATTTAATGCACTTAAAATAAAGAAAAACTCAGAAATATTATACAACTTGAGCCAGCTCAAACCTATGATAACATGAACGCAGCCACACAGGCTAACTAATGAGGCAATCAAATTAAAAACGGTTTATTTTTATTTTGCTTTTTTTGTTGTTAAAAGCTTTTATTTAACTTCATTTAAATTGTATATAATGATGGCAGAATATATCTTTTTAATGCATTTCTACAATCTATACTAAAATTATAAAGAAGTAAAGTTTGTTAGTTTGCAACTTTGTATGTTTGTAAGTTTGTATGTTTTTTGGATCTGTTGGGCTTTATCTTCGAAACTGATCTGATTTAAAAAATTAATTCGCCAGTAGAAAGTTACATTATTGGGAAGTGTTATAAGCTATATTTTTATATTTGTATTATATATATTAGCCGAATTATCGAAGTTTTTGTCGCGCAAATTGGACAGTAAATTTTATAGCTTTTATGATCATATAAATTGTATATAATGAGGTTATAAATTGCTAGTTATAATTTTTAAGAAAAAAATATTTTTAAATAAAAGCTTCTTTTAAAAAAGTTATTTTATTTTTATATTGGTTTATTTGAATTTGGCAGTTAATTTTATAGAAGGTTTTATGCAATTAGTGCAGTTGCGTATTAGTTGCTATGCAGTTGATAGCTACAACAACAACAGAAGAGTAATTTTATAGAACAACTCTCTTTCGATCAGAATATTTTCGAGACCTATTTCTAGTCGAGATGCCATGGTAGTGCCCTATTTTAATGCACCATAAAAGCAGGTTTCAATAAAATTAACTAAACACCGTAGTTAAAGTGAATATAACAATGGAGTACTTTGCTAAATTGGTTCCGTTTAAATATTATGAACTTTTCATTGCGATGAAAAGTGTAAACGGTTCAAGTCACGTCATTTGGTCAATTTACTGTGTTTTTCTTTGCGGTCCGCTTAACTTATACTCGATTGATTAGTATTGTTATATGAAACCTATAGACCAGTGCATTTAATTTTTGAAACCAAATAAAATCGCAGTAGGATGAAACCCATTGGAAAAGGAGGAGAGTATCATAAAAACGAAAGGAAAAATAAGTTACGGGCGATCTGAGGTCGGAAAGGGGTAGGGGTTGAGGGTTTAGGGGTAAAAAACGGATTTTCTCGATTTCCAGCAAAACTAAAAGTCCTATGGAAAAGAGTTGAATGGCAAAGTTGTAGGTAATAAAAAGATCTAAAACTTTTGTTTCCACACTTTTTTCACATAAAAGCAAAAACGAAAAACTTGGTTTTTGAATTTTTCACATAAATTTTGAGGTTATTTGAAAAACGTGTAGAAAAGCGATTGTGACAGGTGATTAATAAGACTGGAAGAAGCTAAGGGAGTATGCAAGACGCGTGGCATATGGAAGAATGTAGTATCTGCCTACCTCTATTGGAATGATGTATGCATGTATTTCATGTATGTAGGCTTAGTACAGTACAGTACAAGCCATTTTGAAGTTACGTTATCTTTTTTTTATTCATACAATAAAGTAAACAAATTGACTAAATAGATGTTTTCTTTAATGTTACTTTAAATGTAAGTATTAATTAATTGTGACGGGAACATGATGTCAGCTGGAAATAAGGAAATATATAAGGACTTTTAAGTATCACGGTGTTGAGTTGCTTGTATCCAGTTGCTTTATGACACCTGGTCGTTATCGTTGGTTCAGATAATTGACGATCGACGAACTGCGCTTTCCTGCCACTTGACTAGTATTGTTTGAGATTTTGTATTCACTTCTATTAACGCCATTACGGGACAGGCCTCCCTCCCTGTAGGTGGGGTTAGTTAGAACCATGTTCCCACACGCTGCTCCAATGTGGGCTGATGGTTCTAGGGTGATAATGTTTATTCATTAACGCTCACTACCAGATGATGATGATAGTGACCTAGACCGACGGCTTAACGTATTCTACGGTGTTACGAGGGTATATAACACCAACAACTTTCCGACTCCGGGCTAAAAATTTACTAATTTTTTGTGATAAGAAAGAAATGATGTCACAACCCGACCCAGGGTTCAAACTTAGGACCTCAACGGAAACCACATAGGGTAACCAGTATACCGTTATAGTCATAGTCAGTATATAGTCATTGATTTTCTATTTGTAGATTCTTATTTAATTTTGTAACCATGGCTTTTTATGCAACGAGTATAATTATCCAATCAAATGAATAACAACTAAGTTGCATACATTCGTTTACATTCCACAATAAATCGCATGCCCTTGACCAGGGTCAGTGTTGCATAATACGAGCAAAACACGCGAGCAGGGGAAGTTATGGTAATACCCCTTTGCTGTACGGTGATAAATTTACTAGCAGTTTGCCTGATTTATTGCTGTATTATACAAATAGTTTTATTTTATAAAAAACTGTATTCGTTTTTAATTAGTCTTTCAACTTTATAATAAGATGGAGATGATGTACGACGCAAAGAATGTGGTTCTGCGTAGTCATCTCTAACCATCACAGAACCATCTGCCAACAACACAGACCACTCAACGGTACAGTAGTGGTGAGTGTAGTGAAAGCTAGAAGTATAAGACTATTTTATTGGCTCGCTAGAGTCATCTGGAGTTCATACCACCACGCTGTTTCAATTCAGCTTGGAAAACTTAAGTTATCATGTTTGACTAAGTGACTTTGTTGTCAGATGTTAATAAGCATCAAAACCTCCAGGCTGGACTCAATACCGCGTAAGTTATAGAGTCATGAATTACTGACGTTCAGATTCCTTACTGAGTCTTAACGTCTAATTCGAAAGAATTTTGTATATTATTCAAATTAAAAATAAGGGAAACAACCCCAACGAAATTGAATGGGAGTGGAAAACGGCTGAAGTGCCACTCATTCCCCGGGAGTATTATATTATGATTTTCCCAACACTGGGCTGCTACTGACGATTTCTTCTAAAGATGATCATAATATTCACAAGAGTTTTGAACTTTTTTTTATTGAGAAAGAATACAATAAGGAACTTAAGCTAACTTCTTAATAACTACACAAATCATGGAAACGTGAAATGATGACAAAAATGCTGGCTGCATTTCCGCATAGGACAGCCAGGCTGATCCTTTGCGTAAAAAAACAAGCCAGCCCTACTGTCATCAGTCGATGCAATTAGCTGCCGTAAAATTTTTGGGATATTTTTTGCACTTCTAGTGCATAGCTCTTCACGGTAAAAGGTACAAATATGTATTTCTCGGTCCGAGACGCATACTTGGGATACTTAGCGGTTTCAGATTTTTCTGCTGTGGCTTAGTTTGGACTTAATGTTATGTAGAGTTGAATTTAGGGATAAAAAAATAAAAATACTTGAAAATATAAATGGAGGAAAATATCTGGATAGATTTTCTTTAGCCAAGCTCACGGCACATAACGAGAGTTCTATACCTGGTATTGAAACTTAAATCCTTTTGTCTGCTATCTAACACCATTAGAGTCTTTTATCTAAGATATTGTTACAGGAAACAGCTTCATAACTTTGAAAAGAAATTGTCTGACAATTTCTATACACGTTCAGAAAATACTGAACCATAGGTGAAATAATACTTCGAGCGCCTTCCTTAAAGCTATTATATCTATAATTTCCCTTGATAGTTATCTATATTCTATAGTCTAAGATGCCGCTGCTGGTATCTCTTTTTTTGATAAGACTTATTAACATTGAAGTATTAAATCAATGTCGAGGGAGTAAGCAATGGATTATTCTATTAAAAAGTGCTGCAACTACTTGTATGTAATTAATTTGCCGACTGCTTGTGTCAAACCCAGCTGAAGTTCCAATAATACCAAACTCTTTTACTCTATATACCAAAAAATCGAAAAAAAAAATACCTATTATCAAAAAAATCGTAATAAAAACGAAAGAAAATTTTAGAATTTTATCAATCTATGCTTACTTATGAAGTATACTAATGAAATAAAATATTTTTAAAAATTGTGCACTATTGTCCTTTAAATGATTTAATTAATTCACTATCTATTAAATTACTCGTGTCTAAAGCCTAGCACGCCATCTATTCAGGAACGAAAGAACTTGCAACTAAGCTGTACTAAAAAGGTTTCTACTGAAACAGAGATGCTTACGTGTTAGTTACCTGAGAGACCTACAGATGGCTACTCAAACTCTACGACGTGCTACGAAGAGTCTACGAAATACTGTCATGAAAATATTTTTGTATTTTCACGATAGATGTCGCTGTATTTCTCATATTTCATTTTACAATTTGTAATTTGTGTTATGAACATCGTGCTGTGCAACGTGTGCTGGTGCCCACACTTAATCTAACAAACTTTATCTTAACAATCTACAATAATATTATTTAGAATTTTTTTATGTTTTTATTCATAGCTACTCACTAGATGTGATGGTTATTCTACATTGATTCATTCTAGTGGAATTTTTTTGTAAAATACCATGGAAAATACATGTAAAACATTTTGAGGTAAACCGAAAAAATATATATTATTCATATTTTTTAATACTATCCTAGATTGCCAGATGCCTGCGACTTCGTCTGCATGAAGGTTTACTTGAACCTACATTTCAACCCTTTAAAGGAGCGAGTTTTTGAAATTTCTTTCCGCACGTCACTACATTTACAAGCAGGATTTAGAAAAGGAGTGGGATGTACGGATCAGGTCTTGTCCTTGCAGTGTATAGCTGAAAAATTTTGGGTTAAACACCAACCATTGTGCTTTTATTGACTTGAAGAAGGCCTATGACAGTGTGGTGAGGAATGAACTATGTCACCATTGTCCACGTATGGAGTGAGCAGCAGTCTGGTCCGAGCACTAAAATCTCTTTATGACAATTCTAGTGCTCGTGTTAGAATAAATGGGGCATACACTGAGTGGTTCCCAGTGGAGAGGGGCGTTCGACAGGGATGTGTAGCGTCGCCATGGCTATTCAACTTGTTCATGGACAATTGCTTGATAGATTTGAAAGAAAGTGTATGTGGTCTAAGAATGAACGAGTTACTCATTAAATGTCTTCTCTACGCAGATGATCAGTTATTACTTGCATCGTCTGCTAATGAGTTACAAGAAATAGTAACTATTATGAATGCAGCTTTGAAAAGGAAAGAAATGAATCAAAAGACATGAAAGTGAATGTCAGCAAAACGAAAGTTTGATAGATAGTTTATATACCTGGGTAGTATATTCATGAATGATGGAATGTGTGAGAGTGATATTGAAAGAAGAGTAAATGCTGGAAATATAATGAATGGTGCTCTACATGCATTTATGATTAGCCAGAGAGTGTCCTAGAAGGCAAGACTGGCTGTGCATAGAGGTGTGCTGGTGCCCACACTTATGTATGGTAGTTAAAGTTGGATATGGCAGAAGAAGCATAAAAGTAAAATAAATGCAGTAGAGATGAGAGCATTGAGGAGTATGTGCGGAATAAAAAAGTGTCAAAGTTAACAATAGTATAATAAAACAATAGTGTGGTGTAAAAGAAGATATAGTGACTAAAATAGATAAAGGGATGTTTAGATGGTTTGGGAATGTAAAGAGAATGGGTGAAAGAAGATAAACAAAAGAGATTTATAAGGCGGGAGTGAATGGATATGTTGGAAGGGGAAGACGAATTTTCCTGGACCAAATTCAGGACATTTTAAATAATGGCCAGGTCAAGAGTACCCTAAATTGACGATCTTGTATGAAAGGATTAATGAGAGTGAAAGAAGCTAAGGAAGTATGCATGGACCGTGGCAAATGGAAGGATGTAGTCTCTGCCTACCCCTATGGAAACGAGGCGTGATGCTATGTATGTATGTAAATAGGAACAAATATGAGAAATGTAAACGCGCACTAGTGCTAATTTTTTTGTTCTGGAGTGAAATCAGAGTATTTTTAATAATAAAGCGTTTGCGTTACTTTATTGAGTGATACTTGTCAGAATTGGTGAATATACTCGCCAGTGAGACGTGTCCCGACTGAGTTATTGGATTCCATTCCACGTCGATTGGAAAAGAAATAAAATTCCAGTCAAATTAAATCACGATTTGGCCTCGCCCTAATTCCAATGCCCGTGAAATTTAGACTCCTCAATTATTATTGGACAGCTTAAGGTGTATTCCCACAGGTACAGGACCTCAGCTGCATGGAATTATTTGTATTGTATTAATTTTTGCTTTTTCTCATCAACTTAAAAGCAAGCAAACGAGCATGCGGGTCGCCTAAGCGATTACCGCCACCCATGAACATTTGCAACACCAGAGACAGTGCTAATGCGTTGGCGGCCTTTATGTGTAAATATGCCCCTTGAATATAGGGTACATAATAATTTATTTACAATACCAGAGCTGGAAGATGATTTCACAATTAACATGTACGTGGAATATTCTGGAATTGGTCCTTACGACGCAAGTTTCGTGGTTAATAAGGGTGCACTCAGTTCAAATAGCTTCCATGCTTTCCAAATGAATATAATTAATTGGGCGAGCTTAAAAAGGTGCAAATTTTTTTATCCCATATTTAGTTATAAATAATATACACCGCTAAGCGTAATACCAGTGACTCGTCACGAGATCTCTAAGACTATACACACGATTGACCGGCAAAAAAAAAACCGAAAGAGGTTCTCAATTCGACACGTATATATATATAAATATAAAATATATATATATATATATATATATATATATATATATATATATATATAATATATATATATACGTGTCGAATTGAGAACCTCTTTTATTAATTTGAGAATTTTATAGGCACACCTGCAGTGATTTCGGTTTTAGTGTAAGTATCGGTAGCTTTTTGGCTACAAATGCCATATAATATACTATGACAGTATAGTACGAGTAGGAGTCGGTGCCAGCCAAGGTTTCTACTTTAAGAACATTACCTAGAACCCACAAACCGCTTTACTACGATAGATAAATGTTCCTTAACCTTGCTGGCACCGACTTCATAGATATGCTTAAGTAAATTAAAGCAACTAAATGACACAGTTGTTTTTTACTTTTTAGTGCCTTTAGAGCCGGTTCTATTTTTTGTTAAAAATTTTTTAGCATAGCGTTTTGTGATGTGGACGCTTACTAAGAACGGATTTCCCTATATTCCCACTGTAACGGGAACTACTCGGGTCAAACCGCATTATACAACTAAATTAATGCAAACATAGACTTTTATACATGATAATATTTCCTAACTATTAAAAGATTTTCGATGATATTTCTGACGGAAGATCGCGTATATATCAATAAAGAATATAGGTATATGGTTCGTATAGAACTGGCCGAGTGAATTAGATAACATTACAATTTTTTTTAATAATAAGATGTTATGTTCGAGTGAAAAAAGTGTAAGGGGGCGCACCTCCATCTTACCACTCCAATAGCCAACCTCACCTGCCCGTGGTATATCCTGCTGACTAACGAACGAGGCTCAGGCGTCCGACAATGGCGGGATAACCATTACTTGACTTTTCCAGGCTTAAGTAAATGGCACAGACCAGTGTCGGGCAGCAGCGACACCGGTGCGATCAAGTCAGGTTCTGCGATCGCCAACCCACCTGCCCAGCGTGGCGATTAGGGCATAATCCTTATGAGTAGCACACCAATAAAATGGCCCCTAGACTGGCGCTACTTAAGAGAGGCCTATGTCCAACAGTGGACGCATGATGGCTGATGATGATGATGTTTCGAATGTGAGTACCGTCATCATTATTAGCCTATTGACGGCCCACTACAGGGCCAGGCCTCCTTCCTTATAGGAGAGGGGATATGGAGCGTAGACCCATCATGCTGCACCAATGCGGGTTGGTGGGCTTAGGGCGATAATGTTTTATTTATTAACGATCACTATCAGATGTTGATGATAGTCACCAGGACCGACGGCTTAACGTGTTCTACGAGGCACGGGGGTGTAACACCACCAACATCGAAAGTCCGGGCTTGGAATGTACTGAACGTTTCATAGAAGAATGCAAAAGTTCAGAATTATTCCATAACCCGACCCGGGAATCGAACCCGGGGCCTCGTGATCGAAGCCACATAGGCTGAACACTAGACCAACGAGGCTGTGAGTACCGTAATCAGCAATAATTTATATATTTTACCATGACTGTGAAGAATATTGTGAAATATCTTTGTAATCTACCTCATTGATTCCGTGGTTAGCACATTGATATTGTATCTCAAAGTCCTGGGTTCAAGTCCAAGGTCTGCCTATAAATATTAAGCTTGTGTTTCTTTTAAGAAATTAAAAATAAATCTTGGAGCTTGGAAGATGGTGTCGACCTTATTATTATTAATAACATCTGGTAGTAATAGTTACAAGAGTAAATCCTAAACCCACAAACCTGCATTGAGGTATTACCTACCTGCGTTAAAAACTCCCTATCTCCTCTCCAATAAGAATAAAGGCAATGTAGTAGGTAGTTAAAATAGCCCAATAATGATAAAATAAATCGTAAATAATGATTATTTTTATATTAAAGCCACGGTGCAAAGGCCTGGTTCCATCAACTCAAAATGAAATCACATTTAAATGCAGCGACAGATGTCCCGGATTATTCCGCCCGCACGCGCGCCTGATCCCGCCATTTTGTAATATCTTGTGTAAATTAATACTTTTGTAGTGTTTTACTAATTAATAAACTGTAATATTACTTTGTCGACCGAGTATATATCGCAAGCCCACGTTCTTTGTCTGCGTGGAAACCCTAGACCCCATAAAATCTATAATATAACTAGCTGACCCGGCAAATGTTGTTTTGCATTAAAAATTTAAAAAAAAATTAGATGAAAATTAGATAGTAGCCGATTCTCCTGTTGAATACGCAAACAAAATTTGGTAAAAATCGGTAAAGCCGTTGAGGAGTATGGTAACTAACATGGTGACAGGGAAATTTTATATATTAGATATAATCTATGCAAATAAATATAATTGAAGTGTTTGTTTATAATTTTAAATTCAGAGCTTTTCAATAAATGCCTATAAAAGTATATAGGGTACTTAAGTTAAAAAAAATATTTTTAATATTTTTGTTTGTCTGCTTGTTTGTTCCGGCTAATCTCTACAACTATCTGTCGGATTGTAAAACTTTTAATATGTGATAGCTAGACTTATGAGGAGTGGTAAAGGCTAACTTGTATCCCCACAGGGACGGGAACTACACGGGTGAAACCGCGGCCTCCCGCTAATAACAAATTCATGAATCATGACGGGGGAAGTTTCAATATGTTTAATTTATCCTTTTACATTGATAGAATAAAGTATAATTTTATTAGTGTCAGAACAAGGACAGGTTCACCTGATACCACAGTCATGTTATAAGTTATAACAAAGCATCACCTTGCATGCTACGCTAGGAACGTGCTCTATTTTGCGCCGCCTCGCGCCTGCCAACGTGCGGCACAGGTGTGGAGCCTCATGTGACTTTTGACAAATATCTGGCGTAGTTGGTACTTGTGCTATACTTCAGTTTACAACAGAGAGGTAGGTCCTGGATTGATACAGTTATAGATTTTCTCTACGTTGATCAAAATTAGTTAGTCTATATGGCTTCGGTCATGAGGACATAGATAAGGTCATGAGCATCTAGCTTTTGTGCCGACGGTAGAGTCAGTACAAACAGTCAAATTTGCCGTTTTAAAAGTGCTCGTAAACAAGGCCTATTTAAAAGACATTCCATCAAGAAATTCTCAGCAAAACTTTTTTAGCCCGGATTTGCAGAATTAGTGACGTTACACAGCTGTCACGGTCAATACGTACCTAGAGAGTCAAACTTATCACAGCCAACGTTGGACAAGCTCTATATCCTCTCTTATAAGAGATGTCCACCTATTTTAATACAGGTTGATAATGATGATGATAATTTTTGACGACCTCCGTGGCGCTGTGGTATGCGCGGTGGATTTATAAGACGGAGCTCCTGGATTCGATTCCCGGCGGAGATTTTTCTACCGACAAAGACGAATCGCCAAGCGATTTAGCGTTCCGGTACGATGTCGTGTAGAAACCGAAAGGGATGTGGATTTTCGTCCCACTCCTAACAAGTTAGCCCGCTGCCATCTTAGACTGCATCATCACTTAACATCAGGTGTGATAGCAGTCAAGGGCCAACTTGTAGTCATTAAAAAAAATACTGCAAAAGCTAGCACAAAAGCTCTATTAAATCATCATTAAATAGTATAAAACAAAGTCGCTTTCTTATGTTTATCCGGATGTATGCTTTAATGTTTAAAACTACGCAACCGATTTTCATGTGGTTTTTTTTTATCAGATAGAGTGGTTCGACAGGAAGTTTTATGTGTATGACGGCGCCTGCGTCATTGTACGCGACTAGAAAGAAGTCTGTGAACTGCACGTGTACCAGCTACGCCCTCTTGCGGCTGCGCATCGTTCAACAACCCCACACACCCCAATATTTGAGTCATTCTAAGTTGTATAAAAGAAGCGGGTCTACAAGTAGCGGGCAGTCTAGGCTCTGGCGTGGCGCGATGCACACGTTGTACTTTGCTTATCGCTTAACGTAGATAACTCTGATAATTAATTTGTGCAACCGAATTAATTATTACTCTCAGCTTGAGTCGCGGTGTCTTGGGGTTGCTGTTAATTATTCTTTCAGTTATCTATTTGTGGTTTAGTTATAATTACTTGGAATACAAAGGCCTAATTTATTCACAATGTCCTACCCTCTTTCGACAAATTTGGCTGGGCAAGGAGAATGACTTGAACAGGGGAGGTGAGTGTTGACGGCCGTCACTAAGAGATCTCTTTTAAACCTACACCCGTGTCACAAGTCTCGGGCTTTGTTCGGAGTTATTCTCTCAGCCACGTTCGGACTTACTCTCTCAGTGTCTCTGATTCCAGTCTTTGTACCTGCGTCCAAAAGGTGTTCCCTCTTTCGACATGTATAATACATACACAATGTAGTAGAGAAAAACTGATAATTTTAGAGGTTTCTGGTGTGATGTCGTAAATTACCGCATTTTTTGCGTTTACATTGCAAACGCTGGCTAAACCCTAGGAGATATATCAAAATAATGTTCTATAGTATTGCACAACTTAAAAAGGCCAACAAAAAAGTCCGCGGTGGTATATGTCTATCTCTTAGTAATATCTCCAAAATAACCATTTCTTATCTTTTACTTTCAACCATAAGTAATGGTTTTTTACGAAGTGATTTTAAGCAATACTCAATTGGATATTGAGTGTCTTAAATATATTGTGCATTCAATATAGATCACTATTGTCCTTTTTAGCAAGTAATTTAAGTGAATATTTTCCAAGATATGTAAGATTCAAAATGCAGGGCTAGAGTTCGCGCGGGGCGTGCGTGCGCCGCGGTTGGTACTGCATGTTGGGTGCATTGCACCCGTGCGAAGCTGGGGCGGGCCGCTAGTTAATATTATAAATTCAAAAGTTTGTGTACCTGTACGTGTATATGCATGTTTATTATCTCTCCACACCGCAACTGTTGACTCAATATGGCTGTTAATATAAAGTTAAGATTTTACCCTGGATAATAACATAGGCTACTAGTTGTCCCACTACTAGTACTATTTATTGGAATGGGAATTATGTGGGTGTCCTTAAGTTTTTCTTAAATCTAATAAAACCTTACCCGGGTACAATATAAAGCTAATATAATATCTACAAAATAACCCCGTCTATATATACCCCCGATATCTTTGTCAACGAATAGGGTAACAACTATACAAAACAAAATGGCGGAATAATCCCGGCGGGACCGTTACTTATAAAATTGAAGCCCGTGGGCGTTGTTTTGTCTCAGCGTAATTTATAAATTCGCTGAGTCAGCTCGATCACAATGACTACCGAATCGCGGGACGACGCTGTTTTCATATTCCGGACTAACTGTTCACACTGTGTCAAACGAAAATTACTTTTACACTTCCCTTGCTCAAAAATTTCGGCATTGTGGCACAGTAGAGCGGAGGTAAAATAGCATTTTTATTACTAGGGGATTTTGTTTTGATCTATTAGTAACAAAAACTTTCCCATTCTATACTAACAAATATTTGTCTTGCTATTAATCCCGCTAATCCCCAATGAAACAGCGTGATCTTAACTCCATGAAGGGTATATGGAGTCCGCTCCTATGCCGAAACTATTAATTTTAGGGAAAAAAAGGTTATGACATAAATTGAAGGAAATTTTCTCTACTTTTATTTTGCGTAGATATTTTTTTCCTGTAAAATGCATCGGAAAAGAGTTATTATCAAAAAACTTTTTTTTTTTATCGAAAATAAAGCGGGCAAACGAGCATGCGGGTCGCCTGATGTTAAGCGATTACCGCCGCCCATAAACATTTGCAACACCAGAGGCATTGCTAGTGCGTTGCCGGCCTTTGAGGAAAGAGTTGACACGCCCCTTAAATACCCCCATATTAAAATTCCCAGGAAAAACCCGGGCGGGAAGTTGATTCCACAATTTACATGTTCGTGGAAGAAAAGTTCTGGAGAATCTTGATATCGTGGATGACCAACCATTAAGATGGTAACGATGGAATTGGTCTCTACGACGCAAGCTCCGCTGCGAAAAGACAGATGGTGGTATCAGTTCAAACAGCTCCTCGGAACACTCGCCATTATAATAAATAAATAATAAATAAATAAATCTTTTATTTGCAAGATTGAGAGACGAAACTGCTTTGGGCGCCATTTTTTCAATATGGTGGCGCGAGTGGCAAACATACGAGGTGGCAAAGTTGAAATTTGGAAAGAGCATATCAAAATCTATAAAATTGCCAATTTCCAAAACTCCCGGAAAACTTAAACTAAAAATACTAAATGACTGTACTATTAATATATCTAGATATCCTACTGAAGATTAGTTAAACCATCTATCAATCAACTATTACTTTAAAAACAAATAACAACGAATGCCATCGATTTGCCACCCCTGCATTACAAAGTTTTAGTTGAGTGTAATTCATAATGAGTTAAACAAGTAATAACCGATGTTTCGCGGTCGATTAGAAGCGCTTAGCGATCATTATTCCAGCTGGCAGCTACAACTTTAGCGACTAATCACTTTGTGTTTGTTTGAGCTACGCTTAAACGGTACACTCGGTTCGGTTTTCTGTGTTTCAGTGAACAGTTTGAGCGGGAGTTATCGCAAATAGAAAAGTTATTTACGGTATAAGATAAAACGATAGTAAAATATTAGAAGGGTATAAGCATTGAATTATTTTCAAAACAAGAATGAATAGTCATATTCTAAGCGAGCGCGTCCCATCTTAGACAACATCTACACTTAACATCAGATGAGATCGCGGTAATGTGCAATATTATTTCATAAAAAAAATATTAAGTAAATAAGTAGGTATGACTGCCTCGTTGGTCTAGTGGTTAGCCCATGTGGCTTCGATCACGGGGTCCTGGGTTCGAATCCTGGGTCGGGTCTCGGAATAATCCTTTTTCATTTTTCTATGAAATTTTCAGGACATTCCAAGCCCGGAGTGGGGAAGTTGGTGGTGTTACACCCCCGTGCCTCGGAGAGCACGTTAAGCTATCGATCCCGATCACTATTGTCAACATCTGATAGTGATCGTTAATAAATGAAACATTATCACCCTAAGCCCACTAATCCGCAATGTAGCAACGTGATGGGTGTACGCTCCATATCCCTGGGTCCTATAGGCCTGGCCCTGTAATGGGCCGTTAATAGGCTGATAATGATGATGATGATGATGAAGTAGGTATTCTAAGTGGCGAAGCGGCATGACGTCGTGGGTTGGGCTTATGGTATATTTAAGCTTTCTTTCTTCTAAACCACTTTCAGTATATTATTTCAGCCCGGAGTTGATAGCTCAATGGTGTAACACTCTCATGCCTCGGAGAATAAGTTGTCAGCCCCTATGATAGAAAAACATCATTATTACTCTAAGCCCGTCAACCAACAATGGACCAGCATGATGGTTCTAAGCTCTATTGGTCTTTCAGGTAGTGAGATAGTTACGGGTAACTTATTATCGATAATGCTGCAATTGATTTCGTTTTTTACAACAAAAAAATCACAAAAAATAAAGATTTCAAGGTGCAGTATTCATATGGTGGTAGTAAGTGTATAGTGGCGTGGTCGATTTATAAGACGGAGGTTCGATTCCCGTCGGGGCCGATTGAAATTTTCTAATTGGTCGAAATCCGGCTGATGGGAGGTTTCGGCTGTGGCTAGTTACCAACCGGCTAAGACGTATTGCGATGCGATTTATCGTTTCAGCACGTTCGTGAAAAACCGTAAGGGTAAGGGTAAGTATTTCATCCTACTCTGAAGAAGATAGCCCGCTACTATCTTAGATTGCATCATCACTTAACACCAGGCGAAATTCCAGTCAAGGATTAACTTGCAGTAAATAAAAATATATATATAAAAGTACAAAACAAGATCATATCAGTGATAGGTATCTTGGTGGCAGGGTGGCAAAGCGTAGAAGCTTTAGAGAGAGCAAGAGAAACCGCGTCAACCACAAAAGAGATTAACCTTAATACATTATAGTCAAAAGTAGCAACTAACTTTCTAGTCTCGTTAACAGTTTGAATAATTAGTGTAAACTCGCTAACGAAGGTAATAGTGAAAAGTGGCAACCAGTTACTAAGACTTTGTGAACTGTGTCCAAAGTTTTGTGTTTTCAATCTTTTCAAACATTAACTATCGGCTATTTGGTTACTTAAGTATGAGTTTTTAACCGACGAAAAAAAACGGAGGAGGTTCTCAATTCGACACGTATATATGTATGACCACGCATAACTTTTTACAGTGTTGTCCGATTTTGATAATTCTTTTTTTTATTAGAAAGGGCATACATCCAAGGTGGTTCCCATTGTCCGCTTGTTAGGATCTGCTGATGATATCCTGGGGAAATTGAAGGAACTCTTCAAATTTTGGAGGCACGCTTACAGCGATTTCGGTTTTTGACTCGGTATCGGTAGCTTTTTGGCTACTAGTGCTATATAATATACTATGACAGTATAGTACGAGTACGAGTAAAAATTTTTAACAAAAAATAGAACCGACTCCAAACGCACTAAAAAGTAAAAAATAACTGTGTAATTTAGTTGCTTTAATTTACTTAAGCATATCTAGGAGTCGGTGCCAGCCAAGGTTTCTACTTTCAAGGACGTTACCTAGAACCCACAAACTGCTTTACTATGTAAAATAAATGTTCCTTAAACTTGGCTGGCACCGACTTCATAGATAAGCTTCAGTAAATTAAAGCAACTAGTTATTTTTTACTTTTTAGTGCGTTTGGAGTCGGTTCTATTTTTTGTTAAAAATTTTTATGTATTAATCTTTTCTATCTATACTAATATTATTAAGAGGTAGTGTTTCTAAGATTTTCAATGGCTTCAAATGGGGTAACATTCGAAATTCCTGATCTGTTTGAAAAAAATCCTTCACCAGTAGAATGCAACGTTATTAGAAAGTGCCATAGGTTATCTATCTATACTTGTCATACTGTAAAAGTTCCAATTCCCAGAGAGAGAGACGAATATCTTAGCATTCCATGGATTCACCGTGCGGGTGCCGAGTCCATCGCGTGGCTGAGAGAAAAACTCCGAACAGAGCCCGAGACTTGTGACTCGGGTGTAGGTTTAAGGGTACCCTTTGTGACGCGCGTCAACACTCACCTCCTCTGTTCAAGTTATTCTCCCTGCCCAACCATATTCGGAAGGACCCTACTAGTGCAGCTTTGGACACTCGTTCCAATATGGAGCTTACTGCACTTCTAGTAAGGCCAAGGTCTTTTAGCAGGTTGTAGAGAGACTTCGCTGGTATACCCCTCGCCCCCACTTCTACCGCGTATAAGCTAACCACATAGCCATTTTTGGTTAGTTCATTAGTAAGGTCATAGTATTTATTCACTTTGAATACATGGTCTTTAGGGATGTTTGTTTCCCACGGCACTGTAAGCTCAACAAGTACTATACGTTTGATTTGTTTGGAAAAAAGAAATATGTCCGGTCTAGATGTCGTAATAGCTAAGTCTTCCGGGATTTTATAGTGCTTTTCATACGTGTCCATTAGTATAGTCCAATCAGGAGCAGAGCCCAGAATTGAATAAGGCTTGCTGGTGGAATTTGTACTTGAGCCTGCTTTAACGAAGTTAGTTTGTCTTTTATTCGTCGTCAACCCTTTTTGAGCCCTAGCTACTGAAAGGTTTATAGCTTCACGTATGATTTCTAGTACTCTGTCGTGGCGGCATGAGTAGAGACCCCTGTCCAGGAGCACCTTGCATCCTACCAATAAGTGCCTTGCGGTGCCCACTGCCTCACCACAGGTATAGCAAGATTTTTCTGAGGCTTTTCCCCATCTTACTAGGTTACTCTGATCTGTGAGAGTCAGTTGAAAGGCATTAAGATAAAATTTCAATAAGGCAGGAGACCAATCGTACAGCAAGGCGCGCCACTTCAGAGCCAGAGGGATGCAGAACTCGCCTAAGTTTAACCACTCGTTTTGCATTTCTAGGTTCATGGCATGCACTTTGTAGTTGTCGTCCTCATCTTGTTTAAGAAAAGATTTTATTATGTCTTGGTCTTCCTTTTTACGTCTTGCACCCAACCCGGTTCTATTTACCTGAGCCCCTGCCATAAATATTGATGATATTTTTGAAATTTTTATTTAAGGTTACTGTTATATAAGACACTGAACCCAAAAACGTAATTCTAAAGATTTTTGTCTGTTTGTCTTTCCGCCTGTCTGTCCCTACTTTTGTCGTCTGCGAATCAAGTCCAAAGTACTGAACGAATTCAAATGAAACTTGGCACGATTTAAAGCTCCTATTGTGATTTGTAAAAATAAAAATAGAGTTGAAATATGTTTTGAAAGTTTGTATGGAAAGTCCATCATTTCTGAAGTTATGTTTATAAAAATTACTATAAAAACTGCCCGACAAATATAAAACATAATGGCTTTAGCCGTGGCTAGTTACCGCCCTACCGACGAAGATGTGCCGTCAAACAATTTAGCGTTATGCGACGATGTCGTATTGAAACCGAAAGGGGTGTGGATTTCATCCTTCTCTTGCTACATAGATTGCATCGTCACTTACTATCAGGTGTGATGTTAAGAGCTAACTTGTAATGAATAAACAAAGCCCTCTCTTTTCAATCTTTCACTGAAATACTACCACCTCGCATGCATTAAATCCTTACATGCTCTGTTAAATGTTGCTCTATCATAGACGAAGGTTTTCTACTTAATGTCAAGTAGATGTGACAATTAATATAATAATAAAATACTATGAAACAACACTTTCACCCTGCTTCTAACTTTTTAATTATGTAAAAGCGTTAATTCTTCTGACTGAATAATTAATAATCTTTACTTTTTATACGAAGCTGCTGTGAGGGTTGGTGAGTTCCATTTACTTAAAATATTACATTTCAAAAAACGTTTAATTCACAACCAATTAGGCAAAGCGCCGTCGAACCTTCGTCTTATGTCAAAAAAATAATTTCCCAATTCTATTTGAATTAATTATTCGCTGCGTAAATATTCGAAAAGAAATTTCCGAAATGGTTCCGAACGAGTCTAAAATAAACAGAAAGTATTTTCAAGGCTCACCCGTACACCTGAAAATATAAATTTGTACGGGAAACCACTTAAGGATAACATGCTGAAAAGGGAAATTTGACTTTATTTATATTTGTTTTAAAGTATATAATAGGTTTTATTGCCAGGGTAGTTTATACGCATGCGTACGAACTTGTTGGGAAGCGTGTGTTATATGAGATTCAGTAGTCGGGTACAAACCGACTGTCAACGACGCTCCGGGTTTGTCGGGTTCCCGAAAAAGCGCGCGATACGATCCCGATTTTTTTCGGAAATATTTCTTTATTTAGTCGAGTTTTTTTGTGCTGCTTAGTGAGTGTGTGGATTGTGTGGAATGTCTGTGTGTATGCTTGTGTTGGTAAGTTTAGTTTAAGTTATTTTTTTAGAATTTACAGGATTATTTTTTATAAAATAAAATTAAATATATTTACATTTAAAAAAAAATACGTAGAACAATTTAATTCAAATAGTGTTTGGTAAGATTATAAGCGATGATAAAATAATGAAATAAACTTAATAAATAATTTTTCATACTTTACCATAATATATAAATTAAAAAGGCAAAGAATATATGAAATATAATAAATATGATTACAATATCTGAATTCCAATTAAGCTTAAAATTATAATTATACCTATTTTAAGGGCTTCGTATGGTAAGCAAAGAGTAATTAAAATTCTATGTAACGATAGAATAGGTTTTCTGAAAAACAGTGGAATAAAATTAATTTTACCTAATTTTATTTTATTGTTCCACAAAAAACAAGTAATAATACGGTCTTATTTTACGATTCCTACAAAATTATATTACTTTGAAACATAAAATCTTAATAAATACGCTTACATTTTTTTGTTCCTGTATATGACAGCAATAATAAATCTGATCTTAAACAAATATTACCTAAAATAGCTTTCACAAGTAGAAGTTTCACGAGTGGTACCCGAATCACCTCTACTCTAGTCTACCTAACATTTACGCATTGAGGCAGTGACAACTGCATTGAAATGTACCAATGGATCATGATTGAATATTCTACATTGGCATTAAAATCCGTTGTGTAGCTTAAAATACTGCACACAAAAGCAGTTTGTATGCGTTAATTTAAATGTTTCATCGATCATTTCAGTACTAAATTTAATCAATTTATTATTTATTAATTTTACACTTTAGACTATGTATCATATATCTACTATTCATATTTCATTATGTAAGGTGTTAAGTGTTAGTCGTAATTAGGGAGAGAATTTTAGAAGTAAGTACATATTTCTGTTTAGAAATCCAGGGAATATACGCAAGAGTATCGATTTTTAGTCCAATCGAAAAGTGATTCTAAGATTTCCTTATATAAATACTTGCACGGCAAATAAAAAAAGTTTCTAATAAGTAGCTCGGTAAGCAACCGTCGCTGTAAACCATCATTTGAATTGCATTAGTATCTCGGAAAGGCAGTTCAAAATCCAAAAATTCAGAAACTTTGTAGAAGTCGAAGAGTGTGCGATAGTTGCAAAATATATATGTAGCTGATTTTGTGTACATATTTTTATTAATGAATGATAGACTTGACTTGACCTTACCTTAATCACACCTGATAGAAGTGATAAAGTCTAAATTAGAGCTCCCTAAAATTATAAAATTATGAAAAAGATACCTATTTACTCTTAGTTTTTAAATTACAGGCCGTAAAGGCATTCTACACTTTTTAATCTTTTGCTAAAATGTTTTGTTCTAGTTGCCTGGTTAGTAAGGGTGTTTCCATCCTCAGCATGTTGCTGTTCTGTGGCAAAATCGAATAACAAGATAGTGGAGTACCCGAGCATACTACTACTCGCTAAAGTATAGATCCTTCCAGCATGACGATATATATGATATAATAGCTAATTTGGGATATTTGGCTGGGTATGGCTTAGATTTACCACCAAGCAAGGATTCTAGTTTAATTTCCAAGATTTTGCTCACAAATACCATACCATGCCATGAATTCATCGAGTGGTTGTATCGGGTCCAATATGTGGTAGAGCAAAATACTCCGAGCACATCTTGGGGCACGAGTGTAGGCTTGAAAATAGCTTTGTGACACGTTCACACCCACTAAACCTATTTTTATACATGCCTATTTTTAGTTAGTTGTTACATCATAATATTTATTCTATTTTAATTTAGATCATGATAAAAAATTATATTTTTCGGTTCTGTCTCGGTTATACAGAAATCCAATAAAAATTTTATAAATACATTCAATATACAGAAAGATAAAAGAGACGTTAAGTATATTTAAAAGTCTATTTAATGTAAAAAAATCTGTGTCGCAAAGTGATATCCAATATTGTGAAAGATGTAGCCTCCCCTTTAAATTCAATCTATTAGGTAATGGGTGCCGGCTATCTCCGATAATGATTTATTACGCGCATCCTGTATAAGCTCAGTATAAGCTTCACTTAGTTTGCAGCTCATATTCCGTTAATAGAAACGGACAATTTTATAAATATAAAATATTATATGAAATAAATGTTATACAGGAGTACAAATAAGTTTCCGCCGTTTTTTAACACAAATTAAATATTTATCATTAAAGAACGGTAATATAAATTAATTAAAATATTGCCCATCACTTGCAACCACTTTTTCCCATCTCTCAGGCAGCATTCGAATCCCATGTCTGAAGAACTCCTTGTTTTTTGAGGCTATCCACGAATTAACCCAATTTTTGGTATCCTCATAAGATATGAACCGCTGCGCCGTCAGAGCATGTGCCATGGACCGGAACAGGTGATAATTGGACGGTGCAATGTCTGGTGAATACGGCGGGTGGAATAACACTTCCCAATCAAGTGTTTCCAAGTACTTTTTCACGGGAGCCGCAACATGTGAACGAGCATTGTTATGCAGAAGAATAATTTTTCGTGTCTAGAATAGTATTCAGGGTGTTTGAGATGAATCTTCCTCCAATAATTCCTCCAATTCTGCATCCCCGTAAATTTTTGGCCTTCCACTGCGATCTTTGTCTTCTACGTCGAAATCACCGTTTTTAAACTTTTGAAACCTCTCTCGACACGTTCTTTCACTCAAAGCACCCTCACCATATGCTTCTACGAGCACTTGATGCGCCTCAGCAACAGATTTCTTTAAATTAAAGAAGTAAACTAATATTTCCCGCAAATGACGCTTACTCGGCTCAAATTTTGGCATTAAAAATTATATTTTACCAATATAAAATCAATAATATTAATAGGTTATGTTGTTCTTGAATGTCCAAACTATTTTTTAAGCCGGTTATCATCTGCGAAAGCTAACCGAAACTCCGTGCCACACCATCTACAATAAAACGGCGGAAACTTATTTGTACTCCTAATAATTTACTGAATGGTCACAAATTATAATCAAGCTTTGTTCGACTATCGCTTTGGTCGAGTAGTTAATATGTTGTTGCAGATATAGTGGTCTGGGTCGAGCTATATTCTATTGAACATCTCCTTATTTCCAAGAAATTCTCTGTAGTAACTCGGAGTTGGAAAGTTGGTCGTGTTACACCAAGGAATTTCCAAGGAGAGCATGTCAAGTTCCTTCTATCATTAACATCTGATAATGAACGTTAACGAGACTGTCTATGTGATTAGCCTATATGGCTTCGTTCACATGTTCTTGGGTTTGAATCCTGAGTCGGGTCACGGAATAATTCAGAGTTTTTCATTATTTTTATGAAATTTTTAATTCAGTACAAGCCTGGAATCTGAAAGTTGTTTGCGATACACCTTCGTACCTGAGAGAGCATGTTCAGCGGTCCGGCCTAACATGCTCTCTCTCTATCATAATCTCTCTCTCAATCATAAATCTATACTAATATTATAAAGCTGAAGAGTTTGTTTGTTTGTTTGAACGCGCTAATCTCAGGAACTACTGATTTCAATTATAAAATTCTTTTTGTGTTGAATAAACCATTTATCGAGCAAGGTTTTAAGCTATATAACATCACGCTGCAACTATTAGGAGCGAAGAAATAATTGAAAATGTGACAAAAAAACGGCGAAAATTATTCATCCTTGAGGGCTTCCGTTGCGTGCGCTGCGAAAACGGTTCAAGACACCACAAATATATGTATGAAAGAACTATTCCTCTTAAAATGATCTAAAAAAATATCAACGACAGTATATATCTGTCTTTGAAGATTAACTCATTAGAACCGTTTTTATGGTAATCAAATTTGATCGAAATTAATGCATTTGTTAAGAGTTGTATCAACGTAATAATATTAATGTAATAATATCGTACAATGTTTAACAAAAATGTAGGTCTTTAGTACACGGGACGGGACGAAGGATATTAGTTGATGGAAAACTATAAAAAAATTAAATTGAGAGGGGTAGCGGGGAATGAGCACACTTTATATGAAAGTCTGTCTTTAAAATTAGAAGGGTACCTAATAGGATTTCACGCGGACGAAGTCGCGGGCGACTGCTAGTCCGATGATAATCGTTAATAAATGAAACATTATCACTCTAAGCCCGCCTACCCGCATTGGAACAGCGTGGTGGGTCTACTCTCCATTCCCCCTCTTTCATAAGGAGGAAGGCCTGATCCTGTAGTGGGTCGTTAATAGGCTGATAATGATGAATGTACGTTACACAGTCAAACGTAACTCTTGTCTTATAATATAAAATAAATAGTTTTAATATCTAATATATAAAATTTCCCTGTCACAATGTTAGTTACCGTACTCCTCCGAAACGGCTTTACCGATTTTTACCAAATTTTGTAAGCAGGTCTGAGAATCGGCTACTATCTAATTTTTAATGCAAAACAACGTTTGCCGGTTCAGCTAGTATTATATAGATAAGTAAATCACGATGACAATAACAACAATTAATAAATTTGGTTTTAAGACTACGGGTCTTTAAGAAAATCCATTAAAATGGTCTTGTGTTGCATAGATTACATTCCCCTTTTTGTGTTTGTTTATGTTAATTGGAATTAATAAGGATTTGTAAGCGATTTTTACTTAAATATGAAGGAAGAAGAGTTTTCTTAGTTTGTTTATACAAAAGGTAACGGATACTGATCGATCTATAAACGTACAGCTCAAACTATTGAACGGATTACTCTGAAAGGAGAATGCCAGACAATGTATGGAACTTTAACCCACTAATAAGAACATATTGTACAACAATGTATTATGCATCATTTTACTGCATTTTTTTTACTATTTAATATAAATTTCATTTAAAAGCTCTAGATCTCGGAGTATTCGACACGAGCCTAACGTTGGTTATCGTCCATTTCCGTATAGTTGTCACACTGACATGACAGTCGTAAAATAATTTTTTAAACAGGCTTAACGACTCTGGATATTTTCCATTTAGAGCCCAGTTTTGATGAAAATACAATAAAAACGATTTAAATGGCTAGAACCCAATGCAACAGTAGAGATTTAAAAATGCGTAAGGAGTGTAAACTAAAAGGAAATAGATTAATTACTTTTTTTTAAACATAATTTCATTCCCATGTCCAACAGTAAAAATGGCTTATTGTAAAACATTTATATAATAATAGGATATTTTTAGTATATTTACAATTTGTGGTCTTTCTGGGTTAGGGTCTGGCATTCTCCTTTGATGGAATAGTTATTATCCACTGAGATTTTCCATAGTTCACTCCTTAACGGGTTTTGTAATTCTTTTTCACTCTTTAAAAAAAACTTACCGATCATTCATCGGTGAGTTCTTAATTTTAATAATTAAGTTAATTTTTTTCGTTCCTCTTTCATTTAATGTTTATTTGACTGTTTGCATGTTCTTTTTTGTGCACTAGTTATTGATATGCGTATAAGTTAATGTGAGCATTATTATAATTGTATTAACGTGTATGTCTTTATATGCATATTGTTAGTGTACATAAATAAATAAATAAATAAAAAAACGAGTTGAATTCAAAGTTCATGGTCCAAAATATTTTATGCAATTACCTTGAATTTGTGCAGGCATACCGTTGACAAAAACTATTTAAAGTTTAATTACTACTAAATTCTCTTCGATTCTACAAACTGGATTCAATTTCGATTCATTATTCGAATCTGCGTGTATGTGGTATCGATAAATTATGTTCTCCAAATTTCGATTATGATTATAGTAACACAGTTGGTACGAATTTAAATTAGTAAAGATAATAATTATAAAAGAGTATTAATGTATTTTTTATTTTACTTCTTTTTCTTTATTTATGGATATAAAATCAGAATATTGAAGTTAATTATTGTAACATATTAATTTGCTTGCATGCCTATTGGACAGAATGTGTATACGCTACACTGAAATGTAGAAACAACTTTATATTACCACAATCTAGCAATAGATTATTTTGATTTTTTGATTTTAATTGTTATAAAATAAAACTACCTGGCTGATTCATATTCTTAAATAACTTGTTATCATATATTAAAATGAACTTTTTTGTTTTAACCGAAATAGAGTTTGAGTTTGAATTTGCTCTCATTACTTTTTATGTAGAGACTCAAAGCATTGGAGTCTGTGAATATCTGATCGGTATCACGTGACCTCATATTCAAATTGCGGCCCGCCGTGCTTCGGAAATACGTCGAGACTTCGATACTGATACCAATGCTAACAACATAAATATGAACTCCACGACCATTACTTAGAAGTCTTTTGAATAACTACTGAACTTTGTAATAAATCACTAGATATTATTTATCACCTTGTTAAGTCAGTGGTAAAGTCACTACATATAGTCAACCTTATGTTTTAAAAAATAGAACCGACTCAAAACGAACTAAAAAGTAAATAAAATTTTTTAAGAAAAAATAGAACCGACTCAAAACGAACTAAAAAGTATTTTTTACTTTTTAGTGCGTTTTGAGTCGGTTCTATTTTTTGTTAAAAAATTTTATTTCTTACTTTTTAGTGATTTATCGCCACGTAGCGTACTTGTACTATACTGTCATAGTATATTATACGGCAATTGTAGCCAAAAAGCTACCGATACTTACACAAAAACCGAAATCGCTGCAAGTGTGCGTAGTAAAGCAGTTTGTGGGTTCTAGGTAATGTCCTTAAAGTAGAATCCTTGGCTGGCACCGACTCCTAGATATGCTTAAGTAAATTAAAGCATCTAAATGACACAGTTATTTTTTTACTTTTTAGTGCGTTTTGAGTCGGTTCTATTTTTTGTTAAAAAAATTTATTTCTTACTTTTTAGTGATTTATCGCCACGTAACGTACTCGTACTATACTGTCATAGTATATTATACGGCACTTGTAGCCAAAAAGCTATTGATACTCACACAAAAACCGAAATCGCTGCAAGTGTGCCTATACAATTTGAAGAGTTCCTTTAATTTTCCCAGGATGTCATAATCAGATCCTAACATGATGACAATGGGACCACCTTGGAAGTGTGCCCTTTCTAATAAAAAAAGAATTATCAAAATCGGACAACTCTGTAAAAAGTTGTGCGTGGTCACACATAAAAAAAAAGTATACGTGTCGAATTGAGAATCTCCTCCGTTTTTTTCATCGGTTAAAAAAGTAGTTGTTAACCTGGCTAGCTTGAAATAAACGGATTTGATTTGTTTGAGATTCTGGGTTTCGCTTCTCAGCTGCAACCCGTGCTCCGTTGGGTTGGGAAGTTCCCTGTGTTACACCACTGTGCCCTTGAGACTATGTTAAGCCTCGTCAATATGACATGTGCTAACGAAAGTTACAGTTATATCATACATATTACGCTTAGCTCGTTAATCGGCAAAAAGGCAGCTTTGTGGGTCTAGGCTGCAAACGGTCATTCACCCAGGCCTAATGATATTAAATTACTGAAACAGTTGAGTTATAGTGAATCACTTAGTGATAATAGTAATTTTCCGTAAAATAAATGATTACATTTTTGATATTATTAATTAAAATACCATTTTTCTTTCTACTCTAGTCAATCAGTTCAAAAACGTGAAAAATAGAGATAAAGTCCTAAAAATATGAGCGATGGGCTCATTCGATTCGGAATCACCTCTAGAAAAATGTTTTTGAAGGATTTTGGTGCAGGTTAAAAATGATATTTCGTTTTTTTCTTAATAACTTAAAAAATATTAACATTTAAGCAATTTTGAAAATAGCTCGTTAAAGAGGAGGAAATTTCCAATAAAAAGTCCTAACTCCCGGAACTCTGTCTCCATTATTTATAATTTTAAATTTCATCAAATTTTTAATAACAATTGCAATTTTTAACCTGCTTTTGCAGGTTCAAAAATATTTTTCTAGAGGTGATTCCGAATCGAATTAGCCATCGCTCATATTTTTAGGACAATTTTTGCTATTTTTCACGTTTTTGAACTGATTGACTAGAGTATTCGGATGATGCGAAAAATCTGTTCTGCGATACTTTATAAATGCAACCGTCGCAAATATTAAAACTGTATTTCGTCAGCATCGCAAAATGTAAAAATCCTATTCAACTTGTTTACAGTTTTCCCGCGTTGATTAATAATTCAATAAAGTGTATTGTTACACTTTTGTTAACACAAGCGAAGTAACAAAAACAAATTTTGTAAACATGCATTTTAATTGCGAGGGTGCCTTAGCCCGGTCGTTTTCCGGGATACATCGGGACCGGCCGGGCTATATTCCGGGATATATCGGGACCCTCGATGTAAATATAAGCAGCTTACCGTAACGGACGCACTCATTTCGTTCATACATATTTCATTCACTCGTAAATTATTAATATTAATGTTCTGTTGTGTATTAGAATAATTTAAAAGCACAAGCGTCATCGCGCGTTCACTGTTGGCTTTTTATGGAGAATTTTCCATGATATAATGGTATAAGAGCTTTTTATGGCCTACGTAATGTGATTATAATAGTTAAAAAAATGTTTCATAGTTAAGTACTGTAGGCAACTATGGAGTTTAGATCACGGAGGTTATAATATAGAAGGTCTCCGTGGTGCAGTGGAATACGCTGTGAATTTATAAGACGGTGGTCCTGGGTTCGATTCCTGGCTGGGCTGGTTAAGATTTTGTAAATTGAAGCGGGTGTCGCTGGCGGTAGGCTTCGGTCGTGGCTAAATCTACCGACAAAAACGTACCGCCAAACGGTTCTGGTACGTTGTCCTATCTGATTTTATTCTAGTAATAATAAGTTAGCCCGCTTCTAGAATGCATCATCATTTACCATTCTGACGGCCGAATGGCGCAGTGGGTAGTGACTCTACTTCTGCGTCCTAGGTCGTGGGTTCGATTCCCACATTTGGAAAATTTTTGTGTGATGAGCATGGATATTTTCCAGGGTCTGGGTGTTTATCTATATATTATAAGTATTTATGTATAAAATATTCATCAGTTATCATAGTACCCATAACACAAGCTACCTAAGCTTACTGTGGGTCTATATTGCGATGTGTGTAATTGTACTATGTTTATTTATTTATAATTATTATAATTATTAGTTGTGATTGCAGTCAAGGACTAACTAAATAAAAATAACTGTTATAATATAAAAGAGTATGTAATACATTTTTACAATAAACCCTTTGAGGCTGCCGTAACGTACAGAGGCGGGCTTATAATTATTTTTCAATACAGAGATAAATATCGAAATCTATCGGATACAACAAAAACTGATCACAAAACTAGTAGGATGAGTATTACAAGATCTCACTGTATATTTTATTATCCGAAGAGCAGCTAGACACAGCTCCTCTATTATGCAGGGTTTAGTCTGAATGAACGATTTCCAGCTGAAAACGTTTTTACGCTCGCTTTTATGTTCAACGGCACGATAGGGAGCCGCTATTGAACGCTGTTTGTACTCGTATGTGAAGATACCCTCCAAAGAATTGAATGTTTGTACAAAAATAAACGTTAAAGAGGAATACTAGTTTTGAACTAACATCACAGAGTAGGTACATAATAGTCCAACATTTAGGTACATAGTTAGGAGTATTTTAATGGGCTATTATTGAATACAGACTTCTCTCCTAGCTTAGACGACTGCTCTAAAACAGGTTGTCGAGCTTAGGGTGATTATTTTTTACTCTATCATCATCAAATGGAACAGGAGCCGATGACGACATCACACTATTAACGACCCACTACAGGGTCAGGCCTCCCTTCTTAAAGGAGAGGGGATGTAGACCGAAGACCCACCAGGCTTCTTCGATGCGGGTTAGCGGACTTAAGGTGATAATGTTTTATTCATTAACGATTAATAACAGATGTTGATGATAGTGGCGGCTTAAGCAAGCTCAAGTTGTTCTTCGATGCACGGGAATGAAACACTACCAACTCCGGGCTTAGTTTACCGAAATTTTCTTATAACCCGACAAATGAATTCAAACCAGAACCTGGTTATCGAAGGTACATAATTATTCTAACCACCAAGTAGACCAAAAAGGTCTAATATAATAATCTTAAACTTCAATTTGCAAAACACTTTTAGTCTGAAAAATTAAAGTAATGTACTTTTATGAATTTGTTCTCCGAGGCATTTGTATTGCATCCGCCGATTCCAAACTTGGGACTGCTATTAAGAGAGACGAAGAGATATTTATTTGCAATATTCTATCATGAACCTAGGTCGTCATGATTTGCTAAAGCATAAGTTTAACAACTGAATTTAGATAGGTACATCACAATCTCTGTTGAATAACAAAATGTATTTTATAATTTCTCACGAAATCCCTTGCGGTTCCTTTGCAGAGTCTAGAAAGCTAAAATTTATAATCTATCTAGATTATTATCACGATGGTAGCTGTAAAGGATTTTAGGGAATTAATGGCAATAAATGGACGAGAAACGTTGTATGAAAGTTATTGTTATTTTATGGTAAAAACATTAAAGCACTACGACTAAGGGTTGGTTGTCAACTAATTTGGAGTTTGGAGTTAGACCCACCATGCTGCTCTGCTATGGGCTTAGGGTAGTTCCTAATTTATTTTATTTATTTATTTATTTATATATTTCAGACCACAAAGTCCATTTAGGGTTAGTAACAATGAAAACTTATAAACTATGTTAGTACTTAAGAACTAAAAGAGATTTAGTCCTCTGCGTGAGTTTCCACACCAGAGGACTATTCATGCAATCTCCAACCATCCTCAAGATACTATTGCTGCTGCCACGGATCTTAGCTAGCAGCGACGCGGATTTTTTTCTCCAAACAGAGTCAAAGGAATCTGTTTGCGCCGCCACAAACATAGAAGATGCACTACAAAAACGTGGCAGCCGCAACAGCACCCTAAAGGCGTTATTATATTGGACTCGCAGAGCATTATGAGCTCTTTGCGAATACCGGACCCACAGGCTCGCTGAATATAAAGATGCACAGTACGCTTTGAATAATGTGACCTTCACAGCGTCTGTACACCGGGCAAACCTGCGCGCCAACATAATGCTTGACACTGTGATAATAACTATAAGATATAAATGAATCATTATAAGTGTCTGGTATCGACGACGTGAGGTGCTCGTGACATCAAATTCTTTTTAACTCCGCCTTAAGCTAAAAAATTCTTGGAAGAGGTTTCATATTTCAACCCAGTACTCTAACCTAGGAATGATCTCATGTTTCGAAGATACTTACCCATGACTGATCCAACGAATAAGTAGATACTAAGAACAGAGGTTATAAGGTAAAGGATGTAATACGTTATAATCTGTATACGTTTTTCGTTTAATATTAAAACTGAGCCAAAAAATGGCAACATTTTCAGAGCCAAGAAAATTCACGCATACAAGGCCAAGGGCAAAAGTTAGTGGCAAATAAGATTACAATATCCCAGGCCATTATGACAAAGTTACTTTTATTTTGTCACGTAGTATTTCACGTGTTTGTCGTCCTCTAGAGACGCACGTAGGTAACAACGAATTGAGTATTACGACAATATTACAAGCAAGAGGCTGCGTATTATAACGGGAGAATACGAATTTCTTGTTTATTTAACGAGCCATATTATCTCAAGATTCATATGTCTTGCTGTTGTAACGAAAGATGGCATTTAGGATAAATGCGAGTACGTAGGAATGGGATGAATGGTTTTAATTATACGAGGTATTTCGTTAACGAAGTTTTTGTTCAATGATTTTGCACGCCTTAAAATACCAATGCTTTTTAGGTTGCCTTCTATAAGCTAAAACGCACGACTACAAGTGACGTGTTAATTAAAAAAAAGTAATCGACTTTATAAACATTAAAATGTGCTACAGTAAAAATTAAATAATGTGTGGCGATTATAAAGTGAGCATAATAATGTGTAACGCTATTAAAATGTTTGAAAAACGGTTTTTTCCTGAAATAAATATAAACCTTTTTCAAAAATTTTTATTAGTATTATTTGACATTTATAAAGGTTGCGTTATTTTGACGTAAGGATGACATCTAATTTAAAGGAACATCTTACAGTATAGTTATTTTATCAATCTATATAAAAGGACTACAACTACAAAGATATCTAGTCTATTTGTAATGAATTAATAATATTTAATTATAATTAGAATTATTAGCTTTTATTTAATTTACTTGTTTGTTGCATGCTCACAAGGCGGAATTTGGCTGATTGTTTATTTTTTATCTTATAACACCTACTTGTACCCAAGTTCGCAATAAAGTTTGATTTGATTTGAAAACTTTACTGACTGGTTATTATTTTGTATATGGATGCAAAATTCGCAATTAAGTTTAATTATTATAATACCAAAAAATAAACAGCATGAATATATTTTGGTTCTCCAAAAGTTCGGTTGTTTCACTCTTGCGTGGATAGCTGGTTTTCAACAATCATTAGCTTGATCGTTTCTTGATAAATATGTAAATCAATTGTTTATTATTGTAGGACTAACTTCTCGCTGTGGTCTTTCTAAACAATTTCAATACGGGGCCATTTAAGAAGTGGATAAAGATAGATAGATATAAAGGTATACTTGAGGGAATTGTGTAAGCGAATATGCAAACGCCCCATACGTGTAAATAGGCCGTGGATTCAACATCAACATAATTTCACGCCTCACTCCACAGAACATTAACGACCTCCGTGGCGCAGTGGTATGCGCTGTGGATTTATAAGGCGGAGGTTCGATTCCCGGGGGGGCAGATTGAGAGTTTTCTTAATTTGTCTTGGTCTGGCTAGTGGGAGGCTTTCGCCGTGGCTAATTACCACCCTATCACCATATCGCTAAGTGATTTAGCGTTTCGGTACGATGTCGTGTAGAAACCGAAAGCGGTGTGGATTTTCGTCCCACTCCTAACAAGTTAGTCCGTTTCCATGTTAGACTGCATCATCACTTAACTTCAGGTGTGATAGCAGTCAAGGGTCAACTTGTAGTCGATTAAACAAAAACATTAATTAATCTTGTAAATTATTTCAATTAAAAAATATTTTTATTTCAGAAAATATCCGTTACTTTATTTTTCACTAACTGAATTTTTAATTTTTTGAAAGTTCAGTCATTAATATGCTTTAAAGTTAAGCTATTTCCTTATCTTCCTTATTTCCTAAGATTTATTTCATTATCAGATGGCCAAAACTTGCACGTACTTAACATGTAACCGTAATGTATTTCAAATAGGTTTGTATATGTATTTCTATATCTTATCTTACTGAAACTTACTTATGTTACTCAAGTTAGATTTAAGTATGAAAATTATATCTGATATATAAAATTTCCCTGTCACAATGTTAGTTACCGCACTCCTCACAGCTTTACCGATTTTTACCAAATTTTGTATGCGTATTCAGCAGGTGTGAGAATCAGCTACTATCTAATTTTCATCTAAATTTTTTTTTTAACTTTTAATGCAAAACAACATTTGTCGTGTCAGCTAGTATTATTATATTTTTATAGGACAATTACACACATCGCTATATAGCCCCAAAGTAAGCGTACTCGTAGGTACCTTGTGTGGGTGTCATGATAACTGATGAATACTTTTATATATACTATACATAAATACTTATAATACATAGATAAACACCCAGACAATGGAAAATATCCATGCTCATCACACAAACATTTTCTAGATGTAGGAATCGAACCCACAGCCTAGGACGCAGAAGCAGGGTCACTACCCACTGCGCCACTCGGTCGTCCATATGACCATATGTTTCGGAGTTTAAGGCGAATCGACGCTTTAGGATGTACAGTATTTTATAAACTGGTTATATGTGATCGTTTACTTTTGACTTTGTTAATTATTTTCAATGTACGGAAACTCAATTCCTATATATATATAATTTATAAATTAATTTGTTAGATTGAAAACAATTCCAATTACTAATTTAAATTTGCACAACAACGATATTCGTAAACAACATTAATTTAATTTAAAATCCGATTCGTTCTCAGTAATAGCGTTAAAGCAATATTGTTTATAAAACAAATTCTATTACAATGGTAATAAGAGAGAAGTTTTGTATTTCTAACTTATGTTTGTTTTACCATATGTTTTTATCATCTTTTTTTTTATCGACTAAAAGTTGGCCCTTGACTGCTATCACACCTGATGTTAAGTGATGATGCAGTTTAAGATGTAAGCTTTTTAGCCCGCTTACATCTTAAACGTTAGTCGGACGAAAATTTACACCCCTGTCAGTTTCTACACGACATCGTACCGGAACGCTAAATCGCTTGGCGATACGTCTTTGTCGGCAGGGTGGTAACTAGCCACGGCGAAAGCCTCCCACCAGCCAGACCAAGACCAATTAAGAAAAATCTCAAACTGCCCCGCCGAGAATCGAACCCAGGACCTCTGTCTTATCAATCCACCGCGCATACCACTGCGCCACGGAGGTCGTCATCATTATCATTATCAGCCTATTAACGGCCTAGGACAGGACTAGGCCTCCCTCCTATTGAAGAGGGGATATGGAGCGTAAATCTGCTACGCTGCTCCAATGCGGGTTGTCGAGCTTAGAATGATAATGTTTTCATTTATTAACGATCACTATCAGGTGTTAATCATAATGACCGGAACCGACGGCTTAACATGCTCTCCGAGGCACGGGGTGTAACACCACCAACTTCCCGACTCCTACCTTGGAATGTACACTTCATAGACCAATGAAAGAGTCAGAATTATACCGTGACCGACCCAGGATTCGAACCCAGGATCTCGTGATCGAAGCCTAACTAACCACTAGACCAATGAGCCGTGGATTTATAAAACGGAGATCGTGAATTCAGTTCTGATTGAGATTAACTTAATCCACGTGTAACTGATGGAACGCTTCGGTTAGTTACCATCCGGCCTGCAAAATACTTGTACATGTCAACATATCTTAGGCATAGTGTAAGGTGCTTTACAGTGACTCTACCACCGGCTCGAAAAGTAGTAATACGTAGTCAGTGACGAGAGCAGGGACACGGCACAACACACTCTCGAAGAGTGCTCGGCCTGGGATGAGGAACGCCGCTCCCTGATCAGTTGCGTTGGCATGGATCTTTCACTGCCAGCTCTGGTACCGGCTTTGCTGGCGGACGAAAAAGCTTGGGAGGCAGCAGTCTCCTTCCGCGAAGCCGTGATTGAAAAGAAGGAGGCCGCGGGGCGTATTCGAGGGCGATTAGCCGTCCCAGGTCGGAGACGACAACGAAGAGCCATCGAACCATCCGCAAATTAGCAGTCCCGCGAGTAGGGATTTGGGAGTCGCAAGCGCTCAGAATGGGGGTTCTGGTTACTTAAAACCAATCACCTGTGACCCCAGGTAGCTAACAGCTTGTAGTGGCACAAGTTGTTAATAAATTGAGGAATGATACGCACAACAATGTTTAACGCTGGTTTAACAGTTATTATCATTTACTAAATCCTAATTTGTAGCACATAAATTTAAATTTAAGTTAAAAAGCAAAGATCGGACCCCCACAGAAATTCAAGAGATTTCACTAAAGGAGTGGGAGAGAGAAAGACAGAACCAGGAAAAGGAAGCTGGACACGGGAACTGATTCCAGACCTGATAAAATGGCACAATAGGGATCACGGAGAATTGGACCGCTGGTTGACGCAGGCGCTCAGCGGTCATGGAGTTTTTAGAACCTACCTCTTCGCCATTGGCAGAGCAACAGACGAGAAATGTTTCTTCTGCAACGAAGACGACACCCCATGGCATGCGCTCTTTGAATGTTGCACAGACCTCAGAGCAGCTGCCGATGGAACGGACGACGCGGTGAACGTCAGTAATGTTATCGCTCGCATGCTGTCAGGCGAGGATAAATGGCAGAGATACGCCCATATTTTCCGAGCGTTATTGATAGAAGGAAAAAAGAAGAGAGAGCAAAAAAGAGTACAAGAGTACAGCATGAAGTAATGCAAAGCGGTACCATGCTGACCAAGGATTAGGGGGGGTTATTTTAGTCCGTGAGAAATTTTCCTCCCCAGCATAAAAAAAAGTTAAATAGCATTAAATAATTAGATTACAGTTACATTAGAATTTTTTGTTGTTTGAGGTTTTTTGTTTAATAGCTGGTCTATTGTTTGATAAGTAGGCTATCTGATGAATATATTCAAAGGTAGTATGTGATAGAACTTCCCGCAGAAAAGAATCCAATCACTTGCTATACTGCGTTTTCTGAATTAAAAGTTCTAGTACTTTTACTAAATCTTTCGATTCTGACAGTTGTATAGCCGGGTTTAGCAGTAACAGGTAAATCTGTGTTACCTACCCTACTTCAGAATATTATCCGAGTGTTCTAGAATAGGCAATATATTTACAGAATCATAATAAGATCTTACATCCTAAGTAATAAGTAACTTATTTCTGGCACGATCGCATGAAAATATTGGCAGCATAGCGTTTCCAAATTCTAAGAAGTGCATAAGTATTATCTTTGGCTTTCGCATTTTTGCATTTTTGCGGAATGCTTTAAATTCTTGTTGTCTGTCTGTTTGCACTAATTATATATTCCCATACATCTCCCAAACAGCTTTGCCGATCCCCGAAATGATGACATATCCTTATTGGAAAAAGGAGTGTTCTTAGCTACTTTGAAAGTGGGTGTGAATTGCGAAAAATACCATAATAATGCATATTTTTGATGGTATTATTGAAACAAAAATGTTTCTAGACATAAAATTGTTTAGAATATGCACTTCCAATTCAAATTTTTAAAAGGATAAAATTATTACTATAAAAACAAAAAACCCGACTGCATAGAAGTTATGAACTGAAAAGAGAAAAACAAGGATCACTATATCTATATAAAATTTTAAATACTTTATGGTGATGCAAGCGGGGACAAAATACTTTATTTTCTGCAAGGAAAGAAAGATATACCAAAACTACGTTTATCCCCGCCTGCAGCACCATAAAGTATTTAGAATTTTATATAGATATAGTGATCCTTGTTTTTCTCTTTTCAGTTCATAATTTCTAAGCAGTTGGGTTTTTTGTTTTTATAATAATAATTTTATTTCAGACATTTTTGTTTTAGTTTATGATATAGAAATGATACGGTACACTTTTTGCCATTTTTTGTTAAAACGGCAATATAAACATGATATAATACTTATATTTTTGAAATGGTCTTTTTACGACCTTTCATTTTATACCCATATTGCTAAGATAAGAGAAAGAAATACACACATCCCCCTTTTCCCCCCATTTACAGCCACCATTTTGAAAATTTATAAAGCCTATGTCACTACCACAATTTTAACAAATTCAACGACACCTTACCTGTCAAAAACCGTTCAGTTGTTTAGGCTGTAGCGCGTACCGAAGAAATGGTCATACATAGATACATACATACATACATATATACATACGCTCGAAAAACATAACCGTCCTTCTGACGCAGTCGGGTAAAAAATACAAGTAAAGTATAATATTGAGCGTAGCAGAAATGCAGGAGATTCATACTCCTGCATTTCTGCTACCTGGAAACCGTTTTCCGGCCGGAGCTTATTTAATATGAAATTCAATTCAAATGACGGTATACAGGTTGCTAGGTATCATTCTTGCATCTTAATTAGGAAATGTGATATCTAAAGCACAGATCGTATCAGTGAAAAGCTCTGAGTCTTTTGAAATTTATAATGCCAATTGCCATTAAAAGATAATAATTGAAACTATAGTGGCAATATATTTCCTTAGAAATAAATAAAATCCTATTTATATTATAAACGCGAATGTATGTAAGTTTGTATGTACGGATTGATGTTTGTTTTTTATTCACGCAAAAACTACGGGATGAATTTTGATGAAACTTTACAATAATACAGCATCAGAGTAACACATGCTACTTTTTATTCCGAATTATTTATTTATACTTTTTATTTCACGGGAGCGATAACTACGCGGGCTAAACTACGGACATCTTCTAGTAATAAATCAATGTTATAAGATTACTGGTTGGATTTAACTCTCCGTTTAGTAAATTATTTTGAAAAGTGATTACAGTTTCGAATTTACAGTATAGGTAGAATAGGAGGTAACTCCCCGCTTATCAAATTTCGAGCTGACCATATGAGTTCGAAATTCAAACAGTAGTAGAGTCCACCCTCTTTAGAATACCTAGGATGTTTGGTAGGGTAGAACTCTCGAGATAGCTATCCGATTATTGAAATTCGGATTGTCATTACGCGTTCGAAATTCAAACGTCGGTAAACATCGTTGAGCGTCATCGCTCCGCAACACGCAATCGATTACGATTGTAATTCGAATGTAACATCGTTAAAATAATTGGATTGATGTTGGAAGTTCGGCAATTAGGTACAGTCGGCGACAGAAGTTGTTTAACTTGCCACGCTGTTTGATGGAACTTTATATTATATTGTTATTTGTGACTAAAACTGTTGGTTACAGTAACGACTTTGCGTGGTTTTACAGCTTAGTTAAAACATGGTAATTAGTAATAAGATTATGTTATACATGTTCAAATTCAAAATCGTTTATTTCAAGTAGGCTTATTACAAGCACTTTTGAAACGTCAAATTGGACTATTTGTAGTGACTCTACCACCGGCTCGGAAGGCAGGCCCTGTTGAGAAGAGCCGGCAAGAAACTCAACAGTTGCTCTTTTTATAATATTATCAATTTTACAATATTAAGTGTGTTTTTACATAAAGTTATTTATTTTACTTCCTGTGTGAAGATGAAAGCCGATCCAATTGCCTTTGAACATCTTTGTCATTTAAAAATTCATCGATAGTATAATAACCCTCACTCAGTAAGTGAGTTTTAATACATTGTTTAAACTTATGCAATGGCAGATCTAAAACTGAATTGGGCATCTTGTTGTAGAAGAGTACACGCAATCCTACGAAAGATTTTTGCACTTTTCGGAGGCGATAAGCTGATATAACTAACTTATGTCCATTTCTAGGAAGACGATCGTTTAACTCCTTTTTCTGTTTATACATATTTATATTTTGTTTAACAAAGACTAGATTATTGAATATGTATGAACTTATAAATAATTTCCTTACTAATATCTTTATGAGTATTATAAATATTAAACTTAACCATATCATATCGCAAAGGTGAATATAATTTTTTATGCTCAACGAATTAAATCAATTTAGAAGTTGAACTATCTATTACCATATTATTAAAATATAGACGGCTTAAACTCACGTCACTGTTGTCGTGATTGTAACGACAACGGGGCTCTTAGTCATGTACTTGTTTATTGATGCAACGTGGCGTGAAGAAAACTGCGAGCCGCGCGTGGGGCTGCACGTGGTGTCACTACTATTACTCGAGTCATGCTCCGAAAACAGTGACCTGAGTTCCAGCCACATTTATTTCAATAACTTATAAAATCTGCTTTGTTCAACAATATTATCTTCTTATTCTTCAAGTGCCTCCCCTTAACTGAAGGCCGACCTTCAGGTCAGGTTTTCTTCTTCTTTGAACTTCTTTTTTTCCATGGACAAAATAGCAACATTATTAATAAACAAACAAAAAAAACTACAATCCACACAAAACGCACTAAAAAGTAAAAAATAATTGTGTCATTTAGTTGCTTTAATTTACTAGTTCTAGAGTTCTAGGTAATGTCCTTAAAGTAAAAACCTTGGCTGATATATTATACGGCACTTGTAGCCAAAAAGCAACTAATACTTACACAAAAACCAAAATCGCTGCAATTGTGCCTATAAAATTTGAAGAGTTCCTTCAATTTTCCTAGGACAACATCGTCAGGTCCTAACACGATGACAATGGAACCACCTTGGAAGTGTGCCCTTTCTAATAAAAAAAGAATTAAAAAAGAATTATCAATCGGACAACTCTGTAAAAAGTTATGCGTGGTCATACATAAAAAAAAAATATATACGTGCCGAATTGAGAACATCCTCCGTGTTTTTTCGTCGGTTAAAAATTAATTTTGAACGCATTGTTTAATTAGTATAATAAATATTAAATGGCTTCTTAACTTTAATGCACATCCGGGTGAGCGTTTTTATAAAGATATTTTAGACTTCTCTGCTGAACAGGACTGGCTATGTGCGGATACAAATAGGTTAGGTATTGACACCTATACTTTTGTGAGTGAGGCGCACGGGTGTAGCCGATGGTTGGACCACTGTTTCGTAACCGAATCTGCAAACCAGTGTATTGCAAATATATATGTAAAATATGGCGTTTATTGGTCAGATCACTTTCCGTTGGTGATACAGTGCGATCTCAATGTAATTAGGCAAAAAATACCGGTGATAGCTGCGGAAACTTGCAAAGTGAAATGGGGAGATAGAACTTTAGAGCAAATAAATGCTTATAGCGATTTGAGTAACTTGAATTTAAAAAAGATAGACTTTCCTAGTGAGTTACAGAAGTGTTCGGATTTTAGTTGTAATAATTTACATCATAAATATATCATAGATTGTTTATATATGGATATTGTTAATGGATTAACACAAGCTGCTATTGAAACCTATGCGGTAAAAAGAAGCTACCGTAAGAAACCAATAGCGGGTTGGAATAGGCATGTGAGAGACGCTCACTTGACTGCTAGGCAAAAGTTCGAAACTTGGGTATGGTCTGGCAGGCCCAAGAGTGGTCCAGTTTATAATGAAATGGCTGACTCACGAAGAATCTTTAAAGGTAAGCTCAAGTGGTGCCAAAACCACCAGGATCAAATAAAGATGGATCTAATGGCGACACACCACTTGAACGCTGACTTTAAGAGCTTTTGGAAATGCACAAATAAACTTACTCCTAAGCCTAGCATTCCAGTCAGCGTCGATAATGTTGTGAATCCTAAGGACATTGCGGATATATTTGCAAACCACTTTGCAGTAAGATCGCCCTTGGGACCGCCACGTCGGGATTTTGATGCTGAGCCTAACGGTACTAGAATATCTTCAATAATTTTGGCCAAAGATATTAAAGCAGCTATCAGTAAATTGAAGAGGGGCAAGTCACCTGGTCACGATGGGCTCAGCATCGAGCACTTAAGGTATGCTGGTTACCATCTGCCTCGGGTTTTAGCACTGCTCTTTAATTTGTGTTTGAATCACTCGTATCTGCCCCCTGACCTGATTAGGACACTGGTGGTGCCTGTTGTCAAAAGAAAAGCGGGGGATGTGTCTGATAAATGTAATTATAGACCGATTTCGCTAGCTACCATCATAGCGAAAGTGCTTGACAGTGTGCTTAACTCACATCTTGATAGGCATGTTAAGCTGCACGACGGGCAGTTCGGATTTCGATCTGAATTGTCAACTGAAACTGCCATCTTAAGCTTGAAACACACTGTGAAGTACTATACGGACAGAAACACCCCTGTTTACGCTTGTTTTCTAGACCTCTCGCGGGCTTTCGATCTAGTCCCGTATGATATTTTATGGCGAAAGGTTAGACAAACAGGACTACCACCAGAGTTCACCTCGCTTTTTAAATATTGGTACCTTAATCAGGAAAACCGGGTGAGATGGGCGAATGGGCTTTCGGACACTTACAGGCTGGATTGCGGAGTGAGGCAGGGTGGATTGAGCTCTTCCCTGCTTTTCAGCCTGTACGTGAACGGGCTGATTGAACGACTCAGCGGCATGCAGGTCGGCTGCTACGTAGACGGTGTCTGCGTTAATAATCTCAGTTATGCCGACGATATGGTGCTGTTGGCTCCTTCAGTCAGTGCGTTACGAAAGTTAATTTCCGTGTGCGAATCTTACACTGCTGCTCATGGTTTGCAATATAATGTAACAAAGTCTGAATACATGATTTTCAAGGCAGGTACCAAATGTCCATCTTATGTTCCACCTATAACACTCAATGGACTCAATATTAATAGGGTATACAGTTTCAAGTATTTGGGGCATTTGGTGACTGAAAACCTTGGGGATGATGCAGATATGGAGAGGGAACGCAGGGCATTGTCAGTCCGAGCGAATATGTTGGCGCGCAGGTTTGCCCGGTGTACAGACGCTGTGAAGGTCACGTTATTCAAAGCGTACTGTACATCATTATATTCAGCGAGCCTGTGGGTCCAGTATTCGCAAAGGGCTCATAATGCTCTGCGAGTCCAATATAATAACGCCTTTAGGGTGCTGTTGCGGCTGCCACGTTTTTGTAGTGCATCTTCTATGTTTGTGGCGGCGCGAACAGATTCCTTTGACTCTGTTTGGAGAAAAAAATCCGCGTCGCTGCTAGCTAAGATCCGTGGCAGTAGCAACAGTATCTTGAGGATGGTGGGAGATTGCATGAATAGTCCTCTGGTGTGGAAACTCACGCAGAGGACTAAATCTCTTTTAGTTCTTAAGTACTAACATAGTTTATAAGTTTTTCATTGTTACTAACCCTAAATGGACTTTGTGGTCTGAAAAAATAAAATAAAATAAATAAATAAAATAAATTAACTCTGATAAATTATTAAGTATTTCTTGAATTCGGAAACACCCAATGTATAGAACTGGAACCTCAATACCAAACCTTTTAACCATTGTGCCAACGATGTTGGTCCATATAGCCTTTGTATCATAAAGAACAACTCAGCACATGCATCATACTTTAATACGTAAATGGGCGTGTTGTATATCTTTTATATCTTTTCAACAAAGGAGAACTGGGCCAAAGAATAAAATAATATTTCGGTGTAAAAGTTATGTTGAGGGAGCGTAAGAAAGTTTCGCTTCTAATGTTCATAGTTGAAATTTTACACGTGAATGTACGTGAGGTATCAACATTGTGTACACATATTGTTATTGTACGCATTTATCTTCCGTGTATCGTGTGTGTACGCATTTTACATACGATACTATATGAACGAAAGACAATCTATCATTAATAAAAATTATATTATGAGAATCATATACGGATTATTTTTTAATAATAATAATTAATTATGAAATTTGGCTAGGCAGTGCGAACAATACGAGTAACCGTCGATGCATCGCTAAAGAGTTCTTATAAGCTACACTCGTGTCAAAAGTTTCGGGCACACTTCACACTTTCTTGGCCACACGATGAACTCGGCACCCGCACGTTTATTTCATGGATAAAAATACTAAAATATTCGTCTTTCTTTTATTTATTCATTCTTTATTTGTACCCTACAACTAAGAGAATCAACAACATATACATAAATACAATAAGTAGAGCTGGTACAATAGGCAGTCTTATATATATGTCGAAAGAGGTATTACCTTTTGGACGCCGGTACAAAGACTGGAATCATATTCAAATTGAGAAACACAGAGAGTAACTCCGAACGTGGCTGAGAGAATAACTCCGAACAGAGCCCGAGACTTGTGACACGGGTGTAGGTTTAAAAGAGATCTATAAGTGACGCGCGTCAACACTTACCTCCTCTGTTCAAGTTATTCTCCTTGCCCAGCCAAATTTGTCGAATGAGGGTAGGACATTGTGAATAAATTAGGCCTTTGTATTCCAAGTAATTATAACTCAAGCTGAGAGTAATAATTAATTCGTTTGCACAAATTAATTATCAGAGTTGTCTAGGTTAAGCGATAAGCAAAGTACAACGTCTACACCGTGCCACGCCAGAGCCTAGACTGCCCACCAATTGTAGACCCGCTCCTTTTATACAACTTAGAATGACTCAAGTAGTGGGGTGAGTGGGGTTATCAAACGATGTCACAGACTTCTTTCTAGTCGCGTACGATGACGCTGGTGCCGTCATATATATATATTCTTCAGATTTCTTCCAGGTAACTTTAGGTTTAGTAAAACATTAACATCTAATAATAACAAGTCGATGGCTAAAAAGTTGGCTTACCTTCATGAATAAGTAAATTGACGTTGTCAAATTAATCCGAACATCATAGTACAACAACAACAAAAAGTAGGCTTTACGCGTTGAAAATCAAAAAAAGGAGCGATACAATTTTTTAACTTCCATCAAAAAAGAAAGTCAAAAACAAAGTCCAAGTTCGTTTACACATTGAAAATTGAAAATTTCATTTGGAATTGTCGGTATAGTACTTTTAATATTATTATTATTTATTAAAAACAAAAGTTAAAGTAAAATAGCAGAGTTTTATTAAAGCTAGTACCATTCCAAACACGCCTTGTTTAGCACAATAGTAGTGTACCTAATAAAATAATAACGCTCAGAATAAAATCTCAGCCAGGTTCTTTTTCGTTAGCACAATTTCAAAATATTGTTTAGAACTAAGTACCCATTAATATAGAGTAATTCATTCGTGAGCTCTTTTATTGTTAACAAAATCATTTTCACTGCATGTGTGTATGTATTATTTGCATTTTATTATCCGTAGCAATATGCGAATGAAATGAATGAATCATGAAAACCTTAATTTGTATGTTAATAAAATACACTAAAACTTATATTTCACTTAAAAAAAGATATAATGAGAAGACGTAAAGAATACATAAATCATAAAGGATACCTAAAGATAATAAACGGTATAACTTTATATGGGGGCCGTCATAAACGTCTTTTTACGTAAAAAGAGGGTAGGTATGATAATTTAATCCACTCCCCGCAAGTATGCGAGTACAGTTTACTGCGGTCGGTAAAAACGGATCAATTTAATACCGTAATACCGGCGTAACCTCGCCGGTATTACCGCTCTTAATTAAATACCGGTATTGGAATTCTGCGACGGTGGGTAGTTGTAAATATCTATTAGCGATACCTTCAAACGAGTCTATTATGTACCGATTATTGTTGTAACCTCCAAAGCTAAAGAGGGTTTTAGTTTTGCACAGACAGGCGCAGAACTATACACGCGTATGTATGTGTCTGTCTGCAACGTCTAAGCTTTGAAACGGATGGACCAATTATGATGCGTTTTTAATTTTATGAGATTAATTGAAAATTAATTTAAATGTTTTGAATTTCATCCAAATTAGTTCTTACGATCAAGTAAGCCAATCTGTAGATACCTATCGGCGGTTTTTGATGATAGAAGATTTTTAATATGGATCATTTCATTTTCACGTCCATGAATGACGGGAGATCCTAAAAATTTTAAATTTGCATAAAATGCATTGATCTATTACTATTAAAGGGATCTTATTATAAAAGTGATCTAATCTGTTCCCAAAAAGGCAGGCTCTACTTTTTGAATCTATTTGTCCATTTCATTATATATTCAAAGTCATAAAATTTAAGTAACAAATAATATAACTTCCGGCAGTTAGAGGTTTTCGTCGGTTTGAAGGAGTTGATTAAAATCTGATAACTCCACAGTAATTACGGAGGAGAGAGTATTCGGCGATATTGTTTGCCCGTTTGTTTTGTATTGTTATGTTTATATTCCACCGACCCGCATTGTAACTGTGAAGGAGGTTTAATAGTTTCGTCCTTTAACTGTATTGTTGGTAAGATTATGGTTGGTGCAGCTATGTATTGTAAGGTGATTCGAGTCGTTGCATCTGAGATATTGAATTATTCTTCCAATAAATTCTAAGCCCGAACGTTGAAGAGGTACTGTGCTTTGTAAATGACAAAGAGGTTGAGAGGCAATTGGATCAGCTTTCAACTTCACACACGTAGTAGAATAAATAATTTTATGTAACAATACAGTTAAGATTGTAAAAATTAATAATTTTAAAAGAGCAACTGTTGAGTTTCTTGCCGGCTCTTCTCAACAGGAACTGCCTTCCGAGCCAGTGGTAGAGTCACTACAAATAGTCTAATTTGACGTTTCAAAAGTGCTTATAATTGGCCTACTTGAAATAAATGACTTTGAATTTGAATTTGAATAAAGCACGCTCAGCTGTCTGTCCTGATCATTATCATCACACATACAAAACACCAAGCCTCTGAACTTAAATTAGAGCTCCAAAATAACTCCTATAACAATAAGGAGGCCTTGTTCTGTGAAAATCCATTAAATAACCTATAGATGATGATGTGCTTGCTTATGGGAAAATGTTTAAATATTTTATAAGTAGTTTTACTGTAATACAATTGACGCATGAAGGAACGGAGCGGTAAAGTATGTTTTTACTCAAGTAAACTTACATAAGTGCAGATTATCCCGCCTTACATGGCTAGGTACACAATAGGTACATTTTATGTGAAAAATAATATCACTACGGAAAGGCCACGAGTCGCATCGCATAAAAATCGCTCTACGTTAAAACGGTACGCTGAACGTTAAATTAAATCATGTTAAACGTAAATGTATTATTCCCTGTATAAAAATAAATTGAACAGAATTTTAGTCTACCGCTTTACACTATATATTTTAATCCACAGTTGACGAGTTAAATCAAATTCAACTACATATTAAGAGGTAGTTAAGTAGGTTATTAATAAAAAAAGACGTGTGGCACTCGGAGACTGCCGCGGTAAAGCTATTGCATAGAAGTTAAGCAACATCGGACGCGGTCAGTACTTGGATGGGTGACCGTCCGGGAACACCGCGTGATGTTGGCTTTTTAAATTTTTTATTTTTATTTTATTTTTTTAGTTTGTTTTATTTATTTATTTTAATTTTTTTAATTTTAATTTATAAAAAATAAAAAAATAAAAATTTAAAAAGCCAACATCACGCGGTGTTCCCAGGCGGTCACCCATCCAAGTACTGACCGCGCCCGATGTTGCTTAACTTCGGTGATCGGACGAGAACCGGTGTATTCAACATGGTATGGACGTTGGCTAACAAAGATGCGAATAAGACAATCTGACTAAAACCGCTGTGCCGGTCGGAATGGGGGGCGTTAGGTTTTTTCGTTACGGAATTTCTGGATTCGGTCTCCACGCTCAAGGCCCGCGATAGAAGCTATACAATAGCTTAAAAAACTAGCACATATTTTGAAACATTATACAGCAGCACGATATTTTACAACGCAATTGATTTAATTAAATTATCACTTTAAATAAAATATCGTTATCGTGGAACTGGTAGTATGTAATGTTTCATGCAAAGTTTTCACTCAAATTAAATTGCTCAATTATTTCGCTATCCAATCAGAAATCCATTTTGTGTTTTCAAATACATTTCACGTTGAAAATACTTTAGAGTAGTAGTTTCAAGAGGGCTATAGTGCCGTGGCCCAGAGGCCACTGTCTGTAGTAAAGGCGGCTTCTAGTGCAAACATTGGCTGTTTGCTTCACAACACAATATTTGACCGGCGAATAAAATATACGGGAGTGTAGAGCCGGGTATCGGGCATAGTAAATAATAACATAGAGTGCATTCTATATTACTCTTTGCTTAACATTGGCTACAGCTATATCTAGACCACAGACAAGACTTATCAGTATATATGAGCTGGGTTGACTGTCTCGAAGCCACGTCAAATTACTAGGTCCTGGATTCATATCTTGGGTCAGGAAGTGGAATAATCCTAACATCTTTTTTCTAAGAAATGTAAAGCAACTTTTTATCCCCCTTGGGAAGTTGGTGGTGTAACGCATTTAAATCAGATAATAATGTGATAGAATTAAAAATTTTGCTAAATAACACAAATTCATAGTATTTCCTAATGGGGACCCAAATCACGGACCCCTTTTAGGTAACTGTTGACATCCCTGAATCAGAAAGCTCCACCTGGAACTGAATTGATCGAAAACTTATAACGGTGGAAACTTTAGTCATTAAAGTGCTTGAGCTTTTTTGTGAGAAAACTTTGGGAACAAATTTTCTTCCCCCCTTCCAGCCCCTTTCACGCCTTCAACGGAAGTTTGGGAACAAATCGGAACGATCGTCCCGTAATCTTTACATAGATGCTACAGAAGTCGCCTGTTAGGTAACTTTTCGAAAATTAATTAATACAGGGCTAACTTGTCCTGGAATAAAACACTTCGCAGAAAAAAGAAGAAGAAACGTTATATAAAGTGCCGCTACGTGTCCATCAACCTGAGACATAGACAGTAACTCTTAAGTGTTTGTGTTTATACCGGCAACCATGTTCTTCAGACTGTTTGGCGGTAGAAATAAACATGTGGTAGTATTAGCCGAACGAGCTTTGACATAAAGGCTGTACGCACTCTCTCAATGTCTTTAGTACCTACCTGGTTGGCCGAGCTTTACTCGGTGTTTTTTTTTTTGAAAACTATACGTTTTCTAATAATGAAATCTAGCTAGGACGAAATAATCAAGAATTGCCTGTTTAAGGGTTTAGATGATATTTTTTAAAATTGAGGTATTGAGGCACAGTTGACAATATCCATATAAAATAAAATAAATGAGTCACTTTATCTGACTATCTACTGTAACGGATTTCAACCAAACGTGCTTAACTTAATAAGATTTAAAATAATTGCTAAATTCATTTAAAAGATGCTTAACTGGACTTGCTACTAGCGTTTTTGAGTACATTGTCTAACTAGCGTACCGTTTGGACACGAATGCCACTTTATATTTGTGAATGTTTGCAATTACCTACCCCAATAGCATAGTATTAATACTACAAGAAAGACTGTGCTAATAGTATAATAATAACAAAAAATAGAACTGACTCAAAACGCACTAAAAAGTAAAAAATAACTGTGTCATTTAGTTACTTTAATTTACTTAAGCATATCTATGAAGTCGGTGCCAGCAAGTTTAACGACAACTTAACATTTATTTTTATATGATTATAACTTGTAGTAAAATTAAAGTTGATAGTTAAAATTTTAAGGCAAAATTTATATTCTTCTTTTTAGAGCGTTTAAATGAAAGCTTCTTTTAAAAAAAATCATTTGTTTTTAATTTATTAATCTCTGTTATCTCACAAATAAAGTATGCTTTTATCAAATCGAGCGTTCAACGCGTCTTGTCGTTGGCGATCATCGTCAATAATGAAAACGTGTTTGTTACTTATTGTCTTTTAAAGATCTCGTTTACAAAGCCTTGCTAAAAACTCAGTCTTCCGCCGTCAATATAAGACTAGTCTTGCGCCAATTATTTGCTAGGCTGTGGTTTAACATATTCATAGGTCATTAGCGCAAAGCCAAATTAATTGAATGCCGTCCATAAATAGCGGACTAATATGACCGATGATACCGAAATTGGGCGCTTGAACCTTCGCCATCCCTACATTTCTATAGGTTAAGGTTAAGGTTAAGTTGTAGGTACCTTCCAAACCTTACGTCTGAATACTGTACCGTACGAGTATGTCCGAAGTTCTACTTTTATGTACAAGATAAGAGTTTAAAAATTTTTTTAAATTTTTTTTTAATTTATGGTGTTTTCAGACCTATCTTTATGTACTATCTTTATGTACCTGGTTGTAGCGATTTAAGGAGGTTACATGTATTTGACATCTATGCAACCTACTTTGGTTGAGATTATTAGATTAGACTTACGCTAAGAATCATTTTGCTAGGCTGTGGTTTTACACTTTCACAGGACATTAGCACAAAGCAAAAGCACTGAATACCGTCCATAGATAGCGCGCTAATACCGAAATTGGGCGCTCGAAACTTTACCACCCGTAATTTTTCCTTCATTTACCTATTACAGTGTTCTCACCCCTATTACGAATATTATCGTATACTAAAATTTTGTTAGTATTTTGGGAGCGGAGCGCAGTAAAAAGTTATTATCACGAAACTTTCATTAAGTAAATATTTATTTTGTTATTTTAATTAATATTATCTATAAATACAAGTTTTTTAACGTCATAATGGTGGTCATTTGCTAACACGTTTTTTTTTGGAAATTTGACTTTTATAATTATTTATACAATGCAATTTTTATTTAAAGATACTAAAATAATGTTTATAGCGAAGTCATTAAATATTAAAGTAGTTCAAGTACCTTTAATTTCTGAAAACGGTTGAATGAGAGCGCAAATAGTCGATGAAACGTAAATTCTTGTCAGACATAAATTATTTTAAAATTCTATCATTTTTCAAGAAAACGGTGCTTTAGAATTGAATATCTTTCTCATTATAGTCAATTGTAAATAATTTCATTTCATATAAAACTAGAGCTGCGAGCGCGAAAGCTTGTCTTTAAAGCTATAAAAGATAAATGAAAAATTTAAAACATTTCTATCGTTATTTCTTTTAGAAACTAAAAGGCAATCACTTTCGCTAAGAACACCCGTGAACCAACAATGCGGCGCTCGAAACTTTACAACCCGTAATTTCCTGCCGTTTAGAATTTAGATACTTACCTCCACCTCTAATACCTCTTTTAGCGTATCTATTTGAAACGCGGGTGCTTTTGAAACTGATAACCTTTCGTTTTAGATTTTTTATCGTCGCTTTTATTTTAACATAAATTTTTAACAAAAAATCATCATCATTTAACACTAAGAAGTAAAAAATAACTGCGTCATTTACTTGTTTTAATTTACTTAACCATATCTATGAAGTCGGTGCCAGCCAAGGTTTCTACTTTAAAGACGTTACCTAGAACCCACATACTGCTTTACTACGTTAAATAAATGTACTTTAAACCTGGCTGGCACCGACTTCATCGATATGCTTAAGTCGTTTGCGGTTTTGAGTCGGTTCTATTTTTTGTTAAAAAATTTTATTTCTTAATTTTTAGTGATTTATCAAAACGTAACCTACTCGTACTATATTCTTATAGTATATTATGCGGCACTAGTAGTCAAAAAGTTACCGCCTATTAAAGCCTATAAAATTTGAAGAGTTCCTTCAATTTTCCCAGTATATCATCATCACATCGTAATATGACGAGTGTGGGACCATCTACGAATATAAAAAAAAATACGTGACGAATTGAGAACCTCCTTCATTTTAGTTACTCCGTAGGAGTAGAGTAGATCTGATTGTGACAGAGCTCTCCCAGTAAGTACCACTGATAGGCTTTTTTCTGTCGCCATATAGTGCTATCAATATCACATATAATAACATATGTGAGGAATTCCCCGAGGAGTTCCCGGCTGCTCCTGAGAAAGATTGAATTGAATTTAAATTGGCTAAAATATGACGATAATTATTGGAAGAGTCGCACCGCTTGGGAGCTTTCTTTGAAAATACTGACTAATTCATTTGAGATATAACAAAACAATGTGATGTATGGAGGGATTGTTCCTCTTTATTTAGACTACAAAAATCCAGAACGGCATATATCTATATTTAACCCGTGGAAGGCGTTAAAGAAGGCGCGCTATGAGCAATTTGCTCACACAAAAATTTAATTAAAAAATTTTTTGTCTTTCCCTTGCCACACCAATTCAAGCACTTAAGTACCTTCCTTAATATTCACCCCCTCTCCCCTGACGCAATTATCAATCCGCTGAGTGGCGTTGCGACCGAGCAGCATGGCGTTTGTGGAGGCTGTGAACCAACGTGCGGCAATTTGCTCATCACGCGTCCAATCGTGTAAGTATTTATTTTTGTGGTTTAAAAAAGTTAGATTGTTATTTCAGCCATATTATTTCATTTGTTTGATTTATAATATTTGAGTATAATGTAAAAACTCTTTAGTAATAATGTTATTATTTTAATTTTTCTTTTAGCTACTCTACAGATACAAAATGAACGATCAAATGCAAGCACAAATTTGTTCGTGGTTGGAATTGGATTCTGGTGATGAATTGGATGCAGATCTTGAAAATGGGGAACAATATTATGTTGACACCATAGAAAGCGATAGTTCTGTCATCCGTAGTCCTCACGAAACTAATACGGTTGTGGAGCTAGGACCAAGCGGATTTCGTGCAATATCTTCTAAACGTAAAAAAAGAAGGTCAAAAAAGCCATATACTTCGTGCAAGCAATTACTTTGCATCGAACATGTAAAATACATGTGTTCAGTGTGTTTCGAGAGGCACATTAGTGTAGATTTAATCGATGAATAATATTTTTTAGTTTTTGTTATGTAACAGTTTTTATTGTGATTTTTATGAAACGTGCCAAAAAATTTAATTAATACTAGGTTGTTTTGTTATTTGCGTTAGAAGTTGCTATTACGTTTAATAGTTTTGATTTAAATACTTGTTTTCTAACTTACTAAACCTTGTGTTATTTATTTAAATACATTATAAGCCAATTAATATAGAAACACTAAAAATATAAACATTTATGATAGTGTGAGCAATTTGCTCGCGCGCGCCTACTCGTGAAAGAAAATTAGGCGCGCCTTCTCACGGGATAAAGCATAGCCTGCTAGACTCATGCTTTTAATAAAAAGGATTCCTTATTTTTTGCTTCTTTGTTGTTTTTAATAATGGCGTTTTCTATTTTTGATCACAGGCGAAGTCGCGGTGTGTGCCAGGCTAATTCTTGTCTTGTTGTATTTAAAACACAATATTTGAGTGGGGTTGTCAGAAGCCTCAATAGCTTCTTGGCTATGCGGCCGATCTTCAAAAGGTATAGATTTTCATTCCTACTCCAACCACTTGGAATGTTATGGTATCTTCTTCTAGTTCAGTTGAAAGGGAATATAAATTTTAGTAATGTTTAAAAATAAATTGATAAAAAGAACTATATAAAACTTGTTTTGGCTATATTTCATTTTAATTTTAATTTATACCACGGTTTTATTATAAAAAATCTCCATCTAGCCATTTATTTTTTAAACCTTCTTTTTACTGGGACACGAAGAAACAACCCAAAAAAAGGAGTTTCAAAGTAACACAGTTGACAATACCCATAAAATTAAACTTTTAAACCTGAATTGAATTGAGCCAGACGGTGAAGTAATTAAGAAAATCTGCGTCCCCTCCCCCCGCTTCATCCTCTCATCCCCTCCATTCCCGCTCGCCCGAGAAGTGGATCCTTTTAAACAATAAAGCGGAATCGTGCACTTAATTTACAAAGTATTTTTCTGCTTACCGTCCTTTTCCACTAAGTCCTCGCAAAGTTACGGTAATTGTGTTGTGCGAGAGAGAAATCGGAGAGTTTTTGTATGCTATAACTCCTTTTAGCGTTTTACAACGTTCTACATTATTTTTTTAATTAGTATTAGTACATATATATTAGGTTGTAGTATAACTTGCGTGGTTTACGTTTAGTTGGGAATATTAGGCTACAAAAATTTTTAACAAAAAACAGAACCGACTCAAAACGCACTAAAAAGTTAAAAATAACTGTGTCATTTAGTTGCTTTAATTTACTTAAGCATATCTATGAAGTCGGTGCCAGCAAGTTTAAGGAACCTTTATTTAATGTAGTAAAGCAGTTTGTGGGTTCTAGGTAATGTCCTTAAAGTAGAAACCTTGGCTGACACCGACTCCTAGAGATGCTTAAGTAAATTAAAGCAACTAAATGACACAGTTATTTATTATTTTTTAGTGCGTATTGAGTCGGTTCTATTTTTTGTTAAAAATTTTATTTCTTACTTTTTAGTAATTTATCGCCACGCAACATACTCATACTATACTGTCATAGTATATTATACGGCACTTGTAGCCAAAAAGCTACCTATACAAAGACAACAAACAAAACAAAAAGAGACAAAGACTGAAATCGCTGTAAGCGTGCCTCCAAAATTTGACGATTTCCTTCGATTTCCCCAGGATATCATCATTAAATCCTAACATGATGACAATGGGACCACCTTGGAACTATGCTCTTTCTAATAAAAAAAGAATTATCAAAATCGGACAACTCTGTAAAAAGTTTTGCGTGGTCATACATTAAAAAAAAAATATATACGTGTCGAATTGAAAACCCACCCCTTATGCTTATGCTATCGTATACGAAAATATTTTTTACCACCCGACTGAAGTGTCAGAGAACAGCCGAAATATTTTTTTAATTGAATTATACGTTTTCTCTAAGATTTAGATTTTAAGAGAAGATTCGTTCTGTAAGATTCAGATTCAGATGTCAGATTGCTCGTTTAAAAAGTGTAAAGCTGTTAATTTGAAATTGCAACCAGACTTCATTTTTTTAAATTTCTATACATTGACAATATCATTGTGCGTGTGTAACTAGCCTAATAATAAGCCTACGATGAACTCAGCTGGATATCCTTTCGTAAAATAAATCACTCGAACCCATTGCAAAATCGGCTATAAAAAGTTCAAGGTTCGACGCTCTTGCCGACACTGTGCGTATGGAATTGTAAAAGAAGTCGAAAGCTTTGGGTGATTTATAGGGAGGCGATAAAGGTAAGACTGCTAAGGTAAGGTAAGGTATAAGGTAAACTGGGAATATATTTGAGTGGTGTGATATACTCAAACATCTCTACCTAATCTTGATGATAACTTATTTTGTAAGTGTAATGTAAGTTTTCATGTTTAAGTCCTTTGGAAGATTTAGCTCAATTTATTCTTATGTTTTCTGTTTCCTTGGTTAACTTTTGTGGATATAGATAACGAGGTTTTGGATTTGATTCCCAAGAATATATTTTTTTAATTCCAAAAAATATTCAGTAAAAATTTTTAGCTTTTAGTTTAAATGAAAATTTAAAAACTCTAAAAACGTTTACAGTTACATGTACGAAGTTTACAAGTAAAACACATCAATTGTAATATATTAAGATATCAGCTTTGGAACTAATATCTACTGCGAAACGTGCAGTGTGGTTTACTGCAAATGCTGCAATGTCGTGTATACTCGACAGGTGGAGCCAGCGAGGTGAAATGTAGAACACACGTGGCTCTACGTGCTCTGCCAACTATTGCATCAGGCGTTAGGATAGTAATTTTAGCAATAAGGGTGTCTTTACCGATTACATAAAGTGAACTGCCTAATGTACAGCCTTTATCAGCCCATTTTAAAGGCTGAGGGTCAGGCTGCCTTGTAGAAGGAATTTGGGGTTTACATCACGCTACTCGCACGCTGTATTTAATTAGGAGTAGTAGTAGTATTGAAGTACTGTTTGTTGTTGTGTCGGCTATGTTAGTTGACTGCGTAAATAGTTTGTACTCTTACGTAGCTGGTTACACAGTCTTTGAAACTGTAAATATTTTTGTTGTAACATTTTTTTTATTAACAACAAGTTGGCCCTTGACTGCTATCACACCTGATGTTAAGTGATTATGCAATCTAAGATGGAAGCGGGCTAACTTGTTAGGATTAGGATAAAAATCCACACCCCTTTCGGTTTCTACACGACATCGTATCGGAACGCTAAATCGCTTGGCGGTACGTCTTTGTCAGTAACTAGCCTCGGCGAAAGCCTCCCAACAGCGAGACCAAGACATATTAAGAAACTCAATCTGCCCCGCCGGGAATCGAACCCAGGACCTCCGTCTTATAAATCCACCGCGCATAGCACTGCGCCACGGAGGCCGTCGTTTTAGCTGTAGATGTACCTTAAATTAATAAATAAGTGATGATCACTATCAGATGATAATGATTGATCGAAGTTTTATCGTATTTTATGAGGCCAACGCCAATATCTTGCTCCGAGCTACTATTGAATATTTGTTTGCAGAAAGATAAGCTGCAACTAATTTTTTATAGGTGATCAAGGACTCAAACCCAGAACCTGAGCCGAAGCCACATAGGGTATCGATGCTGCCTGTGTTGAAAGTAGAGAGTAGACTAACCGGTACACAGCTGGTAATATGGATAATACTGCCTGGTGGCACAAACATTAACAACTACGGAACCCTAAAATAAAGGTAATTTCAATACAACTGTCTATCTCACAAAGGGCCCGCCAGATGCGTATATTCCACGCCGCTAGTTCTGCCCCTTCAATTTTCCACCTCAAGTGAAGCAACTTCATTATCCTGCCTCATGTCATATTTCAGTACTAAATAAACTGTGAGTAATGCTTACAACAAATTCGCAAAGCTGTCTGTATTACATGAACATATAAACTAGCGGGATGTGAAACTTAGATTACAAATGCCAATCCGAGTTATAGCACCGTGGCTGATTTGTATTTAACATTCATATAGCTTATATTAAAATTTTGAGAAAGTAATAAAAATAAAATTATAAATAAATAAAAATAAATAAATATTATAGGACAATTACACACATCGCTATATTATAGCCCCAAAGTAAGCGTACTCGTAAGTAGCTTGTGTTATGGGTACTATCATAACTAATGAATATTTTTATATATATTATACATAAATACTTATAATATATAGATAAACACCCAGACACTGAAAAACATCTATGCTCATCACACAAACATTTTCCAGATGTGGGAATCGAACCCACAGCCTAGGACGCAAAAGCAGGGTCACTGCCCAATGCGCCACTCGGCCGTCATTATTGATTATTCAAAATAACCTTTGGAGAAACAATATTTATATTTTTGTACTTTAAATTGGCAGTCTTATCACACTTATCTGACGCCCTTTAATGATGACATGGGGCTTTAAATGCCCAGAGTCAGTAAAACATTATTTGGCAATCATCATCATTTCGTCATCATTTGGTTAAGCGCCTCAGTAGCAACAACTTTTGACGCGTCACAGTTAGAGGTAGTTTCATAAGAATGGGATAGTTCATAAGTTATCAGTTTAGTTATTCAAATCAATAGCACCTTGATATCCAACCCGCAAGTCTCAACTTAGGGACAAACACATACTGCACCATAACGTATTATTAAAATACTAGCTTTTGCCCGCGACTTCGTCCGCGTGGAATTAGTTATTACGGCAGCCTAATTTTTCTAAGCTTTGAATGTCATATTTATTAATATCTAATCAACTGCCTAAGAAATAGGTCTTAAGCTTTCAAAATGACGATACTTTCATACAACATTTCATCCCCCCTTTAACCCCTTACAACCCTTTTTTCGCAATTAAAAGTAGCCTATGTCCTTTTTCAGGCTCTAGACTTACTGTGTATCAAATTTCATTTAAATCGGTTCAGTAGTTGTAGAGTGAGAGCAAGACAGACAGACAGACAGAGTTACTTTCGCATTTATAATATTAGTTAGGATGAATGTCATATTTATTAATATCTAATCAACTGTCTAAGAAATAGGTCTTAAGCTTTCAAAATGACGATACTTTCATACAACATTTCATCCCCCCTTTAACCCCTTACCACCCTTTTTTCGCAATTAAAAGTAGCCTATGTCCTTTTTCAGGCTCTAGACTTACTGTGTACCAAATTTCATTGAAATCGGTTCAGTAGTTGTAGAGTGAGAGCAAGACAGACAGACAGACAGACAGACAGAGTTACTTTCGCATTTATAATATTAGTTAGGGTAAACCGCTGAAACTCACGTCACTGTTACCGGAGTACACCCGACTAGTTTTGAACCATACGGGGTCCTTATACATCATTGACGGCCGAGTGGCGCAGTGGGTAGTGACCCTGCTTCTGCGTCCTAGGCCGTGGGTTCGATTCCCACATCTGGAAAATGTTTGTGTGATGAGCATGGACGTTTTTCAGTGTCTGGGTGTTTATCTATATATTATAAGTATTTATGTATAATATATATAAAAATATTCATCAGTTATCATAGTACCCATAACACAAGCTACCTAAGCTTACTTTGCGGCTATATAGCGATGTGTGTAACTGTCCTATAGTATTCATTTATTTATTATTTGCTTCACGCCACGTTACTGGAACAAGCAAGCTCATCACATGACATCATTTGAGTATACTCCGACAGTAGAGACGCAGCCGTTTAAATTCTAATATGCACCATAACGTATTTCGACAAACGATGCAGATGTATATATGTCAAAAATGGCACAGATAAATCCTGTCCCGGTGTCAGCGGCACAGTTATTTGTTCAGCCGATGGAAAATCGTGCGATGGAGCCAACGGGCCGGAACGACGAGCCGCCGGGCCGCATGCAGCCGCGGGGCGTGTAGACGAGCCATTTGTTATATCCTACCAAAGGATAACGATGTGACGTTAATACATTACTGTTTCATTCATTTGTATCATTCAAATAAAGCCGCAATAGCTTTGCGGGATCATAGTTACATTGAAGACTAGGCTAGGGATGCTGTAAAACACTAAAATATTATTTTATCTTAACAAGATTTTAAAATATAATGGGTTCTTTTTAATGACAAATATGATTTCCTATTCAGATCAGTTTGTTAACATATTACTACACATGAAATGATTCCCATCTATTAGAATACTGTCATGAAGACAAAAGCATTATTGTGAGATTGCTTAAGTTAAGTAGATAATATTAAGGAGCGTAATAAGTTAATGCATGCTGAGTTAAAAGCTGAGCCTTTAAGTGGGGCATACAATGGAACCAGTATTTTAATTCATATAATATATTAATTGTAATTTCTGTATTGTATGCAACGTTGGCTTTCGAATAAATAAATAAAAAAAAAAATAAAAAAAAAATAAGTTAGGCGCTGGGAGAGTATAATGAGCTATGATCTTTGTTGATATGAGCTGTAGAACAACTATGAATTGGACGTATCAGTAACTGGAGCATAGGTTGTACCAAAACGGTGAACTGCTTAGTGACTCATCTTTATTGAAATTCAAAATTCGTTCATTGCAGATCGGCTTTCCTTTCAAACATTTTCGAAGTTCTTTACAGACTAATTTAGTGACTTTAGCACCGACTCTGCGGGCATGTTCTCCTGAGAAGGGCCGTAAAGAAACTCAGCAACAACTAGATGAAACCTGAGCCCGTTTAATAATAACATGATAAATTAATACGCTTTACAAGTGGTGTTATTGCAACATTTTATTCGTTGCCACAAATAGCTGAGATAACGATTATGGTAAGTACAGAGATAACTTTGCCAAATAACTTGAGTACCTGTCTCGATTATTATCATCGGTATTTAGTTTAGCCAGAGTCCCGATTTTTGCGGGACATCACGTAAATAGTGATGAGAGGAGATTTGTGACACGCCCTATTTTCTGTCACCTTAGCTAAAGATGCGAGTTAGTAGCCGACCGCAAACGAAAGCAGCAGACGCTGCAGCAACACTAGTGGTAATACATTTGTACTGTAGTTGAAGTAGTTTTTTTTCAATAATAAATATTAAATAAATAAATATTATAGAACAATTACACACATCGCTATATAGCCCCAAAGTAAGCGTACTCGTAAGTACCTTGTGTTATGGGTGCTGTGATAACTGATGAATATTTTTATATATATTATACATAAATATTTACAATATACTAGCAGTCACCCGCGACTCTTAGGTACCCTTCCAATTTTAAAGACAGGCTTTCGTATAAAGTGTGCTCTTTCCTCGCTATTCCTCTCAATTTAATTTTTATAGTTTCCCCTGAAGCAATATCCTCCGTCCCGTCCCGTGTACTAAAGATCTAAATTTGTGTTAAACATTGTACGATAGTACAGTACATTAACATAAACAATATATAACTATTTATGGCAAGCTGATGTGTATAGCTTGTATTAAATAGTCTATTTCACTTTTGAGTCTAGCTTTCATAATAAACAAAAAAATTTACAATCCGACATGTAGATCTAGAGATTAGCCCGTTTAAACAAACAAACAAACTTTTTCGTATATTATATAAATATGATCTGCCATGCCAAATAAATTGAACAAAGATCAAATTCTCAACTCCATTACCATATTATCGTTTCTAACATGTAACAGCATACTTACCAAAATGCTGACGCCTATTCAGTAGGTACTCGTACGAACGTATCGCGTGTCGCGCTTTATAGAAATTTTGTATTATCTCCCAAGCTATGTCACTAATTAACATACTGTAAAAGGCAAATCTTATCTCTATAAGATCCTTGTGATTATTAAATAATTTATTTGATAAGGATTTAAGTTTAATGGTATAAATAATGACGAAAACGTAAGCATATGAAGTAAATGATTTTTTAAAACCCAAAATGTTCTATATCTGCCAAAATATAGGAGATAGATATATGCTGTTGTACTGTTTTGTAGAACTTTTTAAGATACATAAAGTTGCCATACATTTAATTTATGCCATGCCGTTAAGGCAGCCCATGCGCATAAAGCCGATTTAATACATTTTTGCGGTCCGACTCGCGCGACACAAACTGTGATAACTCGGTTAATATATAAAATACAAATTTAAAATATAGCCTTTAACACTCACCGATATTGTAGCGTTCTACTGGTAAAAGAATTTTAAATCCGATCAGTAGTTCCGAAGATTAGCCCCGACAGATCTTTATTTACAAACTTTACCTCTTTATAATATTAGTATAGACCATGCTCATCACACAAATATTTTCCAGATGTGGGAATTAGGAAAATACCCATGCGCCACTCAGTCGAAAGTAGTAGCATATTTTTCAGTATTCGTACCGACAAACACGTCATTCTTATAATATAGGTACATAGACATCAGTAGTGTCGCTTGTCGTTTGCTATTATCGGCTACGAACTCACACTTTTAGCCATCCAGTTACCAAAATATAAACAGCTAAAACTCACGTCACTGTGGTCGGAGTATGCCCGACTAGTTTAGAACCCATACCGGGTCCTTAACCATGAGCTTGTTTGTTCCTGTAATGCGGCGTGAACAAAACGCCGTGACAGTTTAAATTTTAATACATCCTTTATGAAATTCTGACTTGTTTTCTTAGTTACGATTTTATTTATTATTTTTTAAATTATTATTCTTTGTTTTTGGATCTGGCAACACCATTTGTACTCAACTTAGGCCTGTGTGTACCAAGATTTCGGTTAACATAAACAGCGGTTAACATAAGCTAACCGTCGGTTAATATAAATTTACTGACACGACAACCCGTACGCCGGTTAAGAAGGTTAGCTCGGTTAAAATAATCGCTCGGTTTACGTCGTTAATCGGCATACGGGTTGTCGTGAACAGTAAATTTACAGTAACCGACGGTTAGCTTATGTTAACCGTTGGTTATGATAACCGAAATCTTGGTGCACACAGGCCTTAGGCGCTAAATTTCTAATTATCCTCGCAACGTGCCTGCAAACTGCTGGAATCTCAAATTTCGGACCTTAAATAGTCTTGTTTGTGAATTCCGCTCTGATTATAACTAGATTAAGGTTTGGAGCTATAGGGGTAAGATAGCTGTGCCTAAATGAAATTATATTGGCTAAGCGATGACATGCCAAGGTCGAGGTGGTGATTATAGTGTATCTAAAGATTAAAGTGATTATGTACATTAAGTATATATAGAAAAAAATATATAAATATATTAAAAAAAATACTAAATAATACATTAGTTCAAGAAAAAAGTAACTGACTTTATAACAAAATCTCTGAAAAACCATAACTAAAGTACAGATTGTGTAGAATAAATACTAAATAGGCATGTAAACTTAACAGCTGTAGTAAGTCTGAGTTAATTTAAATATCAGGACCATAATATATACACATCGCTATATAGACTCAAAGTAACACAGATGTCGTGGGAATCGAACCTACGGCCTTGGCTGCAGTGGTGTCACTAGCCACTGCACTCATATTCATCCTATACAAGCATTTAATCAAGAAAAGTAAATAAATATTGTAAGTTTTTTGCAAATGTAAAGATGCCTTTACGCTGAGAAGCCGAGCACGAGCCGAGAAAAGCCGAACACGATTTCATATAGTGTGCACTAACCTGCGAGCCTCGAACAAACATGCGTCAAACGTTCGGCTCGTGTTCGAACACAAAGACTTTCGAAGTCAGTGCTCCTTGGGGTTTCGTTGTAAGGCCCCTATTCCACCAGCGTTTTGCGAGTGTCAGCGTTCCTTTAGCGTCGACGTCACGTTAACGCGAAGCTGACGCTCGCAAAACGCTAACGCTAAGTCAACACTTGACTCGCTCGTGTTTAGCTCCCAGCGTAGACGCACCTTTAGTGGCAGTGTTCTACATTCAAATAATGTAACAAGAATCATGTATTTGGGAAGAGTTTAAAAATTCATTTCAGCTTCCCAAAGTTTTGAAACGATTCGTGCCGAGGCTGCGCCCCCACATTGTTTGAGAGGAGCCTGCCGAAGTTTTGGAACCAGTTTCTCAATTATCCCCCTCTATACAAGTTGATATACCTACAGGTAAGTTCTATACCATCTATTACTTTGGGCGGAATCCGGATCATTTATTCATTGCTTTTATATAAGCTTAGGTCGTGACACGGAAAGGGCGATGTCTTTAATTTTTACGTTCTTTGTTTTTTGTATTGCTTGTTTTTATAGTAAGTAGTTTTTTATCCGCTCACGTAAAAAAGCTCTGTTATAAGATTGACGTGTCTGTTTTTGTATTGGTGTGTCACAGTCTGTGTCAGTGACAGTGGAGCTTCTGAACAAATGCACCGACGCACAATATTTTGTAAATACGATATTTTTTTGTTTCATGTTGATAAACTCGGTTTTTAGCCATATGGCTTTGTTGAAGAGCAGACATGCAAATCCAGATAACGAAGGTTTTCAATTATTATGGAAAAAATTTACATAAAAGTTGATGTTCTATACCTACTATCTATATTCATGGCGATCCCTGGTTTTCAAGAAATTTTCGGTAATTATATTAAGCCCGGAGTAGGGGAGTTGCTTTTAAATGTTACGAGATCAGATATCACACCGAACCCATCAACACGCATTGAAGCAGCGAGGTGGGTCTGATCTCCATATTCCCGCTTCTATAACAAGGGTGGGCTTGTTACTTGTCCGTAAAAGAAATTGATAATGATGACGTTTAACAGTTAGATCGAGCAAACAAAGCAATTCGATTAATTGATTGATATTTATTATCTAATTTGCGACATTCTCATATATATATATATAAACAGATTATCACAATTTAATAATAGTAGCGATGACAGGGCAGTCGGTCGACCACAGATGCTGGTATGGGCTAAATCTAATAATAGCGGGGACCCCACCCATAGTACCGAGAGCCAGTGGACATTTTTGGGCAAGTATTTGACGCAAACTTTGTCGTATTTAACGCTGCTATAATACCTTAGCATAGAACTTCAGAGTTGAAAGATAGAAAAAAGTATTACTGTACAGAATGATAAAATATGGCTTGAAGGTAAGTAGATTTATTAATTTTTTTGACAGACACGATTTTCCCGCCATTCAAAAAACTCTCATGCAACGGTATAACACAGTTACATGTCCCTGAAGGCCTCTGTGTCAAGTTAAGTGTCAAGTTATACTCCTTTCATCTCTCATCATCAACAACTTATAAATACATACATACATACATAGCATCACGCCTCGTTCCCATAGGGGTAGGCAGAGACTACATCTTTCCATTTGCCACGGTCCTTGCATACTTCCTTAGCTTCTTCCACACTCATTAAACCTTTCATACAAGATCGTCGGTTTAGGGTACTCTTGACCTGGCCATTTTTTAAAATGTCCTGAATTTGGTCCAGAAACATTCGCCTAGGTCTTCCCCTTCCAACACTTCCATTCACTCTCGCCTCATAAATCTCTTTTGTTAATCTTCTTTCATCCATTCTCTCTGCATGCCCAAACCATCTAAGCATCCCTTTCTCTATTTTAGTCACTACATCTTCTTTTACACCACACTGTTCTCTTATTATACTATTGTTAACTCTATCACTCAGTTTTATTCCGCTCATACTCCTCAGCGCTCTCATCTCTACTGCATTTATTTTACTTTTATGCTTCTTCTGCCATACCCAACTTTCACTACCGTACATGAGTGTGGGCACCAGCACACCTCTATGTACAGCCAGTCTTGCCTTCTGAGACACTTTTTGGCTATTCATAAATGCATGTAGAGCACCATTCACCATGTTACCAGCATTTACTCTTCTTTCAATATCACTCTCACACGTTCCATCTTTCGTGAATTTACTACCCAGGTATACAAACTCTTTTACTTCTTCCACTTTCTCTCCATCTATCCAAATATTACAATCTGTCACATGTTCATCTCTTTCAAAAATCATTACTTTCGTTTTGCTGACATTCACTTTCATTCCTTTCCTTTTCAAAGCTACATTCATAATAGTTACCATTTCTTGTAACTCATTAGCAGACGATGCAAGTAATACTTGATCATCTGCGTAGAGAAGACATTTAATGAGTAACTCGTTCATTCTTAGACCACATACACTTTCTTTCAAATCTATCAAGCAACTGTCCATGAACAAGTTGAACAGCCATGGTGACGCTACACATCCCTGTCGTACGCCCCTCTCCACTGGGAACCACTCAGTGTATGCCCCATTTATTCTGACACAAGCACTAGAATTGTCATAAAGAGATTTCAGTGCTCGGACCAGACTGCTGCTCACCCCATACGTGGACAATGTTGACCATAGTTCATTCCTCACCACACGGTCATAGGCCTTTTCCAAGTCAATAAAAGCAGAGTACACTTTTTGGTGTTTAGCCAAAAATTTTTCAGCTATACATCGCAAGGAAAAGACCTGATCCGTACATCCCATTCCTTTCCTAAATCCTGCTTGCACATCCCACATTTTTCCATTAGTTTCATTTATCAACCTTTCAACCAGCACCTTTGCATACAGTTTGCCGACAACACTGAGAAGGCTGATCCCTCGGTAATTCTTGCAATCTTGCTGTGACCCTTTTCCCTTATATAGTGGAACAATTACGGCCTTAGTCCAGTCGCCTGGAACTTGGCCCTTCACCCAACACAAGTTGAAAAGGCAGTACAACTGACCTACAACAATACCGCCTCCAGCCTTCAGCATTTCGACTGATACTCTATCATACCCAGTAGCCTTACCTGATTTCATACATTTCAACGCTTTTATAATCTCTTCCAAACTAATCTCAAGGTTATTAATCTCACTTTCATTAATTTCTACAGAGGATATGTCTGTCCCTCCTTCATCTCTTACAAATAAACTTTCAAAATGTTCCTTCCATCTCTTCAACATCCATTCTTCACCTTTTATTATACTACCATCTAAATTTCTGACTTTACTCAGATCAGATGTAGTGGACCTTCCTCGAGCATGCCGTATAGATTTCCAGAAAAACTTAATGTTAGACTGAAAATCATCGGTAAGTCTCCTATCATACATATCTTTACATTCTTCCCTCTTCTTTCTAACAGCTTCCTTAACGCTCACTTTCACTCTTTTGTATTTCATTCTAGCTTTCAAAACATCATCATTTGTTGCTCTTTTCATTCTTTGGTTAGCTTTTGTAGCCAACCAGTCTAACCAAGCTTTCTTTTTCTCACATACCACATCCTGTATACTTTTATCCATCCACAGATTCTTTTCTTTTTTACTTTTTCTCCTTTTAGACATCCCGCATGCATCAATGGCAGCACCTACCACTCCATCTTTAAAATTACTCCACAAACTTTCAACCTCTTGCATTTCAACAGCATTCATATCACGCTCATTCAAATTTTTCACGTATTCCTCTCTTACAACATCCTCTTTCAATCTCTCAACTTTTATCCGTTCTAGAATGCTCGTCTTTTCTTTTGCTCGATGTCGCCATCGATTAAAAAGACCACTAACTCGGCAAATAACCAGATAGTGGTCAGTATCGATTTCGCCGCGATGTACTCGAGCATCTAGAATGTTTTTCTTCAATCTTTCATCCACTACCACAAAATCAATCATACTTCTTGCATTCCCTTCTTCCCTTGTATACATATGAATCTTTTTGTGGTCAAACATAGTATTTGCCACAAAAAGATTATATTCCATACATAATTCAAGCAAACTTTCCCCATTTCCATTCACTCTTTTGTCACCAAACATACCAAGTACTCTCTCATACCCATCACGCTTCACACCAACCCATCCATTAAAATCTCCTAACATAATTATTCTCTCATTCTGTCCACATTTATTCAAAGTATCACTCAGGCTTTCCCAAAACTCATTTATTTCTTTTCCCAAAGTTTTGGTCTTTCTTGGACCCGGATCCGTCGGAGCATATGCACCTACAACAAAAATCCGGGTCAATCCTACTTTTAGCCTGATCCAAATGAGTCTTGGGCTCACATACTCAACTTCTTTCACACAATCAGTCATTCTTTCAGAAAGGATGATACCAACTCCCTGACAGCCTCTTCTGTCCCTGGAAACGCCAGACCAGTAGGCTGTATAGGAGTTATGGTTAGTGGTATCACATCCTTTCCTTTTTGTTTCATTCACACAAAGCACATCTATACGTCTAGCATCCATCATCTGGCATACTTCATCTAACTTTTCTTTCATTCCTCCTCGAACGTTCAATGTGGCAAAACGGCTCTCCGTAGCCCGCTTTTCGCCCCCATGAGGAACGAGACGTGCTGGATCGCGAATCTCAACGCCGCCATTCATGTCTTTATTTTTGGACATTGCGTTCCCCCGAGTATTATACTACAAACTACAAAATACTAAACTACTAAACTACAAACTATAAAATACAACATGATCTCGTCCGTGTTGCTCATAAAGGGAGGATCCTGCGGTGGAAGGTTTTCTGATAGGTCGGCTGGTGCACCAGGCGGGAGCTGAGGGCTTTACACTGGTCGCGCCAGGCACTGTAGCCGATGGGGCGATCGGGCTGCACGTCGGTGGGGATGTCCGGCGCCATTGTATGGTTCGTTTCTGGCACATATATATATTGATCTGCGCCATTCGTCACTTAATAATTATTCTTTTTTAATTTTAAAACTTGTTTTGTGTAAAAAAACAAAAAAAAAAAAAAAAAGAAAAAGAAAACGATGCCGTCGCTGAGGCTCGATCCCTCGATCAGGTTTTTCTAACACCGCGTTAACACCACTGCGCCACAAGCTTAATTGATGCATGTAGCGAACTTTACTTCCTATATATATATTTATATATATTGTAATATTCGGATGTAGACCGTTATTTTTGACAGAGTATTTGAATTGTTATGACTTGAAACAATGACTCATACGTATTGAGTAATCCAAAATATGTATCGTAACTTTAATGTATACACTGAATTAACTGTCTATTACATAATTTTTTAATTATAGGCACATAAAGCACTGTCTAATTGTTGCACAGTTATAAACACCACTAATTGTTTATACTTATGAAGGAAAAGAATCGATTCAAAAAAAGACGTTAATTTTTTATCACCAGATTTTTAGGGATTAGAGTTTACAGAATCACAGTAAAAACGATAACATAGCACGTTTATACACTGCCTATCATTTTTATACCATTTTTAGACAATTACGGAGACTATAGAAATTTATAATTAAATATTTAAGACGGAGCAATGATACGACTTGTTTACTTGACGGGTGGCGCCGTATTGCTTATAAATTAAGAATAATAATCTATAAAAAATAATTTTTGTGGGACATTCTACTAATTCTACTACTACTTCTATTGATTTGCAAAATAGTTTAGCACTTGGTAAAGCTAAAGACTCGAATATATATATAATAAAATTATATGGCTTTTATTTAGCACTTTCAATATGGAGGTTCACAAATTACTTCAAGGGTTTATTTTGCAAATAAATCCAAACTTTGAAAATATGTATAACATTTAATTTATCCCCACTCCTCCACAGGTATGTCTGCAGTTTTCTGTTAGGTTATTAACGTAGATTTATAAAACAAATTTTCAAATTGCCTCAAACACCTACTCAAAAATGTTTATGCTCACTAACTATAGCGACCTGCTCAGATTCACTATATATTATAACGTATATATATAACAAAACACAGATCTCCACGTCTCTGTCTGTCTCTTTGCAATAAACTGAATAACGATTTTCATGCGGTTTTCACCAATAGATAGAGCGGAGGTACATGTAGGTGTCTATAAATTGTCAAGATTTTGTGTAAATGGGCTGAAATATGTTGATAATTGCTGTAAGTGTTGAAATAACTTAGCCGTCTGGAAGCTTTTCTGGAACACACTGCTTTACACATGTGAGATATGACAAAATAGTGTATAGTAGGATTTTTCTTAAATACTAGGGATACAAAAAATAGAAGAAGAAGAATAATATTTAAGAAAGAAGCATATGTCGAAAGTAGGTCAGACATAGTGAATAAAATAATAGGGTAATCCTTTGTATTTAGAGTAATTATAACTAAACCACAAATAGATAACTGAAAGAATAATTAACAGCAACTTAATTAACAGTGAATTACTAATGGCAAATTATGGTATTATAATGATGCGTAACATCTCGTGTTTATTAATGCAACCCCAAGACACCGCGACTCAAGCTGAGAGTAATAATTAATTCGTTTGCACAAATTAATTATCTAGGTTAAGCTATTAGCAAAGTACAACGTGTGCACCGCGCCAAGCCAGAGCCAAGACTGCCCACCAGTTGTATACCCGCTCCTTTTATACAAGTTAGAATAACTCAAGTAATGGGGTGAGTGGGGGTATCGAACGATGCATCGCCGCAAGAGGGCGCAGCTGGTGCACGTGCAGTTCACAGACTTCTTTCTAGTCGCGTACGATAACGCAGGCGCCGTCACATATTTATATCTATTTTTTAAGAATGGCTTACTTACTTACACATTCTATGTTTAAAAAATATGGTCACGCACAATGTTAATTTGTCTGAAGGTTTCAGTGTACAGTAATTTACTCGTGGACAAGGTCGCGGACGTCTCCTAGTGGCGTACAAAGGGAATGTACCCTCTCATTATCTGTTTTGAAATGTTCAGCATATTTTATCGAATTTGGTAAAGCTCCTAATCCTCTAGGATCGTGGGTATTATATTTTTTGACGACTTCATAATGGATAACAATTTGTATATTTTGTTTCATCATTTTTAAATTCATCGTCATACAAGAAAAAACTTTATTTTCTGTAGATACTTTTCGGTTTTTTATTTTTTTTAAACGCGTGACTTGAAATTAAATTAATAATTGTTGTTTTTATGAGTATGATCTTTGTACCCTTATTTATTTATGAATTTCTCTTCAACTATCATCATCAAAAAATGGACCCGTTCAAAGTTGGGATCTTACCAGGACCACGATATTCAGTAATGAATGAACGACTGCAGAGAGAGAGAGAGAGATCATCATCTACCATATCTTAAAATTTTACAATATTTGACTATGAAAATTAATGTTTTGTGGTTCCATCGCAAATTACGGTTTTACGTTGATAAATATTTTAATTAAAAATATTTTCCAACCACAAATTGCATCATTTTTGGTTTCGGCAATGATGTATTTAAAATTAAATAAATGAAGTACTATTATATTCATTAGTAAATATATAACGATCGTCATTAATCCAGTGGCTAGCCCATGTGGCTTTGGTTCATAAAGTACCGGGTTCGAGTACTGCGACGGTAATTCATTCGTGTCATATCAGGGAGACAGAATCCTGACCGGGAGCCGCAGCAGAAAAGGCTGAAAGGCTGAGTTACATATTTGTTCCTTTTGCTGTGAAGACCCTTGGGCCATGGAATCACAGTACCAAAAAATTATTTCGTAATATTTCACCGCGTCTAATGCCTCAACTAGTGACTGAAGGGCTGGCTCGTTTTTTGCTCAAAGGATTAGCCTGGCTATCCAACGCGGAAATGCAGCCAGTATTCTTGCCACCATTCCACGTGAGCATTATATAGTTATTAGGATAAGTTAGCTTAAGTTCCTTATTGTATTCTTTCTAAATGAAATAAATAAATGAAATTCTCAGCCCAAACATGGGAACTAGAATTTCACCTGGATGTCTTGGAAAGGAAAGATTGAAGACCATTATAATGAACATCTGACAATGATCGTTACAAAGATCAAACATTATCACCCAAAGCTTACCTTATATATATCTTATAAAGATTCTATAAGAAGCGAGGTCAGGCGCTTGTTATGTTTAAATAGCTTGATAATGATGAATTAGAAATAGGAATTAATATTTACCTGAGCGTTCCTAACGGTAGGTAGTAGAATGAGTTACAGGGAATTTATCCAGTTGGGTTATATGTAACGATTAGCAGACAGTGGAAAATCAAAGGCTGGAGTCAGCGGCTCGGAACGGGCGCACCTGGCGGCTGGCAGACTCTTTGTGCCTCGGATACTCCATCGCTTTCCTTGTTCTTAGGACACGGGCAAACACTTCTTACAGTGCGAATGGCACTTTGTTAGTGGAACAATAAATGGTATAGAAACAACGCAACTTATTTTTCTTGATTTCTAAATCAAATTTTTTTTTTATTTTAGGTTAATGAGATGTATAATATTAAACAGTTTCATCTAATTCGCTTCAAGCTTATACTTTGCAAATGCCGTACAAAAATCTTAATAGCTTAATAGATTTCGCCGGACTATTGTCCGAGAGGTCCATCTAGCTATTCTAGCTATACTATGGTTGAACCTATTCCTTAATACAGAAAAAAAATAACTTCATTTTGTCTGCAATTTATGTATGTGACGTTTATTTCATACCAATATTTTTGTAACAAAATTCTTCGATTGAAAATATTATTCTTTAGATGTGCGCGTCAATTCTACGTCTTTTTCTTTTCTACGTTATGTTTGAGATCTAAAATACATACCGTTTTGGATGACTTATTACAGATCTTTTGAGAATAAAAGTACGCTTTACTTGTTCCAAAACATAAAAGAAAACTTCAAGTGAATATGACAGCGTGTACACTTGGGTATCTTATATTAATTTTATCTACTTCTTTTTGTTCAATGAATGTCATGAAATAAAGTTATATTTGTAAAGTGGGTTTACGGCGGAGGTCCTGGGTTCGATTCCTGGCAGGGCAGATTGAGATTTTTCTTAATTTTTCTTGGTCTACTACCTACCGACAAAGACGTATCGCCAAGCGATCCGGTACGATGTCGTGTAGAAACCGAAAGAGTGTGGATTGCATCCTACTCCTAACAAGTTAGCCCGCTTCCATCTTAGATTGCATTATCACTTAACATCGCGCAATTTCATAACATTGCGCAGATAGGAAGCAGCGCGGTGATCTAAAATTACAAACAGAACTCAGAAAGTAAAAATCCGAAGTTCTGAACTCTTGCCCTTTACGCGGGCTCTAACCGGGAGTAACAAAAATAATATTTAAAAAGCCTAGGCGCGCTTGAATTTTTGAAAAAACAAAAATTTGCATTCGGTTAGCAACAAAATTAGTATATGAGTATCATCATCATTATTATCAACCTTTTACCCACTACAGGGCCTGCCTTCTTGTAATAGAAAGGATATGGAGGGTAGAAACGCCACGTTGCTTTAATGCGGGCAAAGGCCTAAAAGGTGATAATTATTTAATACATTTACGATTCAGATGATGATTATAGACACCGAAGTCGACAGGTAAACGAGTGATTCAAGGCGTAGGGTTAAAACTATCGCGAACTTTTTTATAACTTTTTAAGATGCATAAAGTTTTCATACAATGTTTTCAATTATATCCAATATCTAAGGCAGCGTACGCGCATAAATCTAAATTTGATACATTTTACGGTCCGACTCGCGCGACTAAAACTGTGATAACTCGGGTAATATATACAATACAAATATAAAATATAGCCTATAACACTCACCGATAACGTAAACGTAACGTAGAATTTAATAAGAAGAAGACACAAAATCTCCTAATTATTAAATTTATTTCTAAATTTTCAATTTTATTAAAAAGATAAAGGACAGTTAAAGCATTTAAGCATTGCGTCGAGGCACCAATAGGTAGCTACTCGTATTAAGCGCGGCACATATCTATATCTCCCTTCTCCACATTTCCGTATCATCTGCCGGCAATACGAAATAAATTGTGCCGAAAATTCAATTTCATAGGTTCGCCGGCTTTTTATAGTCGAGGTTACTTGAATAGGATTACGCGACTCAAATTGGAAAAAAATCAGTCGGGGTCAAATTGGAAAAATAAATGCGATATGAATTTTACTATTTGCGAGCTCCCTATACCTAATATGGGGTTATGACCGGGTTATGGGATTTTTTTATTAGGAAAACATCTCAGACTCTGGGATGAAGGCAGATGTTACTCGAAAATCCTTGGCAAGTTTACTTTGCTTATGCGTTATATTGAATTCGTCGCGCTCTAGGTCCCGTGAGTCCAATACACTCTGTTTTTTTTGTTTTTATTGCTTTTTCGTGAACTTTGGGTTTACTTAGGTGAATTTGTGTATTCGTTTGTCCAATTTCTTATATTGGTTGGATGGAGCTTGGCCTTATAGATAGATTGCTAGTGGTTACATTACTTGCACCTATATTAAATGGTTTCTTTTAAAAAATCAATACCACTGTTGACCTTTAACATAAAAGGTAAAAGATATGCAGCGCAATATTTTATTTTTATCACATGATGAAATTTAAATTTTATTTTTCTTGTTGAATTTTTCTATCTATTTTAATCTTATCTACCAATATTCACTTTTCGCTCCATTTATCCGTAAAGCGTTGTCGTGTTGACTATAGGATTCCTATATTTCGAATTATTTAAATTCGAAATATAGGAAGAACCAAAATCAGCATTGAGGTACGTCATTCTGTTCGAGGCTAGAGCCACTGGCGACAGCGGGTCCAAAAAGATAAATTTTTAGTAACTTTATTTTTCATTGTACTCGTTTATAATTATACGAGTTTAATACAATCCTGTACCGATCACGTGTCTCATTTGATCTAGCAACCTTCTTCCAAATGTGCTACGCACACAGGTTAGGTTGATATTATTTTTTGGAAGTGGAAAATAGTTTAGAAGTATATGCAATGGATTTGTAACACAGAAGTCTTCCGACAGGTGCCGCTTAAGAATTTTCAAATTGGCCATGGGTCTGGCTTTTTTTTTATCGACTACAAGTTGGTCCTTGACTGCTATCACACCTGATGTTAAGTGATGATGCAGTCTTATATGGAAGCGGGCTAACTTGTTAAGAGTGGGACGAAAATCCACACCCCTTTCGGTTTCTACACGACATCGTACCGGAACGCTAAATCGCTTGGCGGTACGTCTTTGTCGGTAGGGTGGTAACTAGCTCCAGCCAGACCAAGACAAATTAAGAAAAATCTCAATCTGCCCCGCCGGGAATCGAATCCAGGACCTCCGTGTTATAAATCCACCGCGCATACCACTGCACCACGGAGGTCGCCGAATGGCTGATTGGAGGATTCGGCTGTGGCTAGTTACAACTCTGCCGGCAAAGACGTAGAGCAAAGCGAATGAGTGTTTCGGTACTAAGTCGTGCAGAAATTAAAAGAGGCGTGGAATTTTTAATCCTACACCTAACAAGTTAGCTTTCATATTGGATTGCATCATCACTTACCATGAGGTAACTTGCGGACTCTCTCTATAGTAGCTAAAAAAATCTATATAAGAAAGTTAAAGAAAATTGGATTAACGAGATATTACATGATGAAAACATATCGACTCCCACATTAGAATAATATTAATCCATGAAAGCCCTTGAAGTTTAGTTAGTCATATCAGCTTATCGCCTCCGAAAAGTACAAAAATCTTTCGTAGGATTGGGTGTACTCTTCTACAACAAGATGCCTAATTCAGTTTTAGATCTGCCATTGCATAAGTTTAAACAATGTATTAAAACTCACTTACTGAGTCAGGGTTATTATACTATCGATGAATTTTTAAATGACAAAGATGTTCAAAGGCAATTGGATAGGCTTTCAACTTTACACAGGAAGTAAAATAAATAACTTTATGTAACAACACACTTAATATTGTAAAATTGATAATATTATAAAAAGAGCAACTGTCAAGTTTCTTGCGGGCTCTTCTCAACAGGGCCAGCCTTCCGCGCCGGTGGTAGTCTCTACAAATAGTCCAATTTGACGTTTCAAAAGTGCTTGTAATAAGCCTACTTGAAATAAACGATTTTGAATTTTGAAGAGTTTACTTTGCTTATCCGCAATATTGAAATAAACCTCCCCACAGTTACAAGCCTCCAATACTTTCTATTTATTTTTTTATTGCTTTCTTTGTAAACATTGAGTTTATTAGTTGATGATGCAAGCAGATGACAGAATGGATGTTCTGTTTTCACAGGGTACTTTTAGGGCGTTTCTATGTAACTAAAGGACCATCAGCAAAGCAGAATCATCTTTATAAATTATAGTTATAAGTTTGCAAAGCAATGGTTTTTAATAGACGTATTTAATATGTGTTACATCATTTCGCACCCTCAGTAATATAAAGGCACAAGTCAAAATTTTACAAAATCGAGATTTTAAATGCTAAGGGCACAAAATGAAATTCTCTATCGGTTAGCTCCGACAGCGGGAGAAAAAGGACAATAATTACTGAGTTATTACATTTGTGCCTCTCTCACACTCCCCTACCCTGCATCCCGATTTTACTGCTACAAGGTGATATTCAGTATTGTGCCCTTATATGACGAAAAAAAGGTAAGTAATGTTCTGAAAATTTTGTATTATAAAGAATACTTTCTGATTGGGCCGTTATATTGCACAAAATGTTGTCAATTAGTGGTTCTTATCCATAAAAGACCACTCTATCGCTAAAAAGCAAAGATGTTAAAAGAATCTATATCTTACTAGTTCATTATAACACAAAAAAATATATTACGTTCGATGGCACAATATACTATAGGCCCTTATTAACACTTATAACTTGAACATTTATCTAAATTCTGTCTTTAAAATAAACAGGAAAATTAAAAAGTTTTGATTAATATCTAAATTGAATTAATACAGGTTCATCAAAAAGATGACATTTATTTTATATTTGTGTTAAATATTATAATTTTGTAGAAAACTCGAATCCCGACCAAGCAAAATAACGAATTTACCAAAACCACCAAATCAGCATAGAATGGATTGCAGTGAAGATGATCCATAATTAATCGAAAATGTAAATTGACTTTAACATGGCTTAAATTTATCTTATCATATTATCGAGGAAATAGAATCTAAAGCTAAAAACAGAAGTATAAGTACTTGGGAGTATTTTTGGACCAGAAACTAAACTGAAAAGACATTGAAACAAAAATATAAAAATTTACCTACCTTTAGCCAATGCAAACGCATTGGGACACATGGAGTTTGAAACCACACATAGTGAAATGGCTATACACAACGGTAGTAAGGAGCTCTCTTACCTACGCTTCAATGATAGGGTGGCTAAGGACGCTAGAAAAAGGAGGATTACAAAAATTGCAAAGGCTGTCACTGCTAGCCATCACTGGCAGCATGAACACAAAACCCACCGTAGTCCTGGAGGCGCTAATAGGCATTCCACCGCTTCACCAACACATACAAAAAGAGGCAGCCACAACAGTCTTCAGACGAAAAGTCTGTTATCAATGGCAAGAAACACACACAGGTCTTCTTGATATACTAAAGGTAACAAACACCAACAATCCATATTTCAGATGGATTTGTGAGAAGACAAACCACTATCTAATGGGCAAACCTTACAAAATCAACATAAACGAAACCAGTTTGGATGAAGCAACACCACACAGAATAAAGGTATATACTCGTACCTACCGATGAATCAAAATCGGACACAGGAACCGGTGCAGGAGTCCACTGTCAGAAGCTAAATATAAACATCGTACAGGCGCTCGTCAAGAACAATTCTGTCTTCTAGGTGGAATGCGTTAGTATTACAATTGCGGCCAAGGCAATGGTCAGCATAAAGGTAACAAACTTCAATATTATTATACACAGTGTCAGCCAAGCAGCACCTAAAGCTCTAGATAAACACAATACCTCCTCTAAGCTGCTGCTTGACTGTCACAACGCACTTGAGAAACTATCAAAAGTAAACCAAGTAACAGGGTAAGGTACACAGCGGCAATTTTGGCAACGAAAGGGCAGACGAACTTGCACGACGTGACACAACACTGAAAGTTATAGAATAGTACCATACCTATCAGTGAATATAAAACCTGGTTACACAAAGACCCCTACAACAAATATGGGCACAAACAACAGGCTGTAAACATATCAAAGAGGCAATACCGTGTCTCGACACACAATTAATCAAAAAACTCGCACAGTTAATCCGTGTAAAGCTTAGAACGGACACAGGACTGATTATAGGGCACTGTCCACTAAACAAACGCCTCTCAATTCTATGTATGACCGACATCCCCCTATGCAGGATATGTCTAGAGAATGACAAGACGCCGATACACGTTATGCGCAGTTATAGAGGAGTATCGGAACAACGTGAAGCACACTGGCTCCAAAGCGACACTCCAAGAGGCAATCGGTGACCTGGGTGGCTTGCTAAGCTGCAGCGAGCTCGGCTGGCTAGAGAGAGCTAGCGGGAGCCTACACCAGGGGATCCACGCACAACGGTCAAGTGCGGAGAAACCCAGAAATAAAGAATGTTGAGGAAATAACCATGCAGAAGGCTTACTTAGAAGCACTTCAACTTAGTTCTGCTAAAAAAAATGATCTCAAAGGCTCTTATTAATGAAAATAAGCAATTGATAGATCCATACTATGCTTCCTATTATAATAGTATGTTATCGTAATTTTAAAAGATTATTAATATTAAAATTATCATGTAATTTGTATTACTTTTTTTACTAGAATTTTAAGGAAGATTCTGTTTAAATTTTTATGTTTATATTGATAATGAATATAAGAAATTTAATTAAATTATTACTTATAATAAACAAATTATTACTTTCAGTTAAATTGTTATTTTATTCATAAAATAGAAATAATGTCAGAAGAATGCAGTTTGTTTTAGTGTAATACGGTACCAATTATATTTAAAACTAAATAATTACACACACTTTAGTCATATACTGGAAGAAACTTAAAAAGGTACTATATTTCATTTGCGTTTTTAAGTACTATATGGGCCTAACTTAAAAATGTTTTTTTAAAAGCTTGTAATTTAAAAACTATTATAAGTATTTTTATTATTTTTATGCCTACTTATAAAGTAGCTATCAAATAACAAATTTGCCGATTTTCACATTTATAGTTCTAATAGTACGAATTTTATTAAAAAAATAAGCTGATATATTGGAATCCGAAATCTTTAAACGCGATTTCCCAAAAAACTACTTTTTTGGATTGTGCCTCTATATTACTGAGGGTGCGATTTGTACTGTCTATCTTTCTGTCTCTTGTGTTGGCGTTAACTTAGTTTAGACACAAAACGTATTTGTGTTGACACTTTCCTAGGTGTAGGTACGTGTGAAGCTAAACCATATTCCTGCAATAGAAAAACTAAACCAAAAAATTACTTAAATCTGGAAAATGAAGTATTAGCTTAGAAAATAGGTTCATTATCATCATCATCACATCAGCCGTTGGACCTTCACTTCTGCTCTTAGGCCTGATTCCGGCAATCCTGAGCTGCTTGTGGCCAGTGGCTCCCTGCGATATGTTTAATGTCCACCCAGTGGGGGTCGACCGACACTGCGTTTTTAGGTGCGGGTCACTCACGCCCCCAATGTCCATCAACTCTTAGCACCACATGCCCCGCCAATTACCACTTCAGTTTTTTACTTTCCGTCCGTCCGTTACTTTCGTTCTTCTGCAGATTTGCTCATTCAGATCAAATCCTACGAGCGTCTTTTTCTCTATCGCTCGCTGAGGAAAGCTTAGAAAATAGCTTGAATTTCGAAAAAGAACAAAAATACGAAAGTTCCCGATGTTATTCCTCGACATTATTCTACGATTTAGTGACAATAAAATATCATAGATATGTGCGAGGTAATACTTTATGAGGCAATAAAATTGGGCAATAATAGTCGGAAACCCATCACAGTGTCAGCGAGTCGCTGTTTTATTGAAACCTGATATCAATTCACCATTTTGTCGGAATTTGAATTACCGCAATAATTATTATGTAAAGTTTGATTATTTTCTGCCATATATTTCATCATTATTTTTCTTTCACTTATTTATTTACAATTATTTTTTAAAATTTTTATCAATGCTTATAAAATTATAAAAAAAAAACACTATTAAAAATTTATAAAAAAAAATCCATTCCGCCTTCTGCGGGGCCCGGGGGCCCAAGCAACCGGTGATCAGGGCTCCAGAGTGAGGAACCTCCTCAAAATACGCGCCGTTTTAAGAATTACTGCCTTCTGTATCGGACCCTGGATCCAACAACTAAGCGCAAGCTTTTTAAGATGTTGGTCGAAGCTGTTCGCTGTAAGACCGTTGACTGAAAGGACTATAGGAACAATCATTGTTGAATCTCATCATTATTATTATTATAATTAGCCTTTTTTAACTACCCACTAGAAGGCCACAACTCAGTCACAATTGATAATATTTTTTCTACTAAACTTATTGAAAATGTGTGGTATTTTAGAACTCACCAAGCTGAAATTCGGGATGGCTGGTTTAAGATAATGTAGCCTGAGAGCCGTGAAATATTAAGTTTTCTTTATTTCAAGAAAGTAGCAGGCCGGAGATGTGAGCCTGGTCGTGTTACATGACTATTATTTTTATTTATTTTACTCATTACAATTTAGTCCTTTGCAATCACACCTGATGGTAAGTGATCTACGATGGTAGCGAGACAGCTTGTTAGCCTTCGGTTTCTACACGACATCGTACCGAAACGCTAATTCGCTTGGCGGTACGTCTTTGTCGATAGGGTGGTAACTAGCCACGGCGAAAGCCTCCCACCAAGCAGACCAAGATAAATTAAGAAAAATCTCAATCTGCCCCGCCGGGAATCGAACCCAGGACCTCCGTGTAGAATCCGAAAGGGGTGTGGATTTTCGTCCCACTCCTAACAAGTTAGCATGCTTCCATCTTAGACTGCATCATCACTTAACATCGGGTGTGATAGCAGTCAAGGGCCAACTTGTAGTCGACAAAAAAAAATCAAACTACATGTGTCAAAGTTGTTTAACCAACGTGACATCGACACCTATTTAATACTAAGTAAACGTCAATACAGCGTCTAACACCACGCTGTTTATCCCTTTATCGCGTAGACTCGTAGCGTACATTATTTACAAGAGGAAATTAAGCGAACGCGGCAAATGATTGCGTTCAAAGGAATCCGAGCTATCCTCGAACCTTGATAAATTATTTAGAGGCCTCCGCTTGAATAATGGCTACAAAATGGCTTGTTTGAATACACTGTCGTTGTTTATGGCGTTCGTTGTGACTCTGTGACGAACAAATTGAAGTGTTAAATGCCCCGTATACACACTATGATATTGGCAATAAGGGAATGAAAAGGATACCCTGGATTTAGAGCATAGACATAAAAGATAACGCATTTCAATAAAGTTGATCTTGTCAGTATGGGAAAGCGAGGGAGTTGAATCCAGAGAGTAGAGTTCGGAAAGCGCAGCGGTAGCCATATATTTCTTGCAACCCAAAACGCAACGCAAATGCAATTAAATATATAATACAGTCAATTAAACGAATTATAATTTACTAGAAGATACAAAGGAATTTCTAGTTATCCTAGACCCTTAAATAAAATAATGGCTACAAAATAGGTAGCTTGTTTAAATAAACTCACAGTTAATGGTTTACCTAAACTGTGACGAAAAATATGATAACTTAGAATTCTGTGTATATGGTTGCTACTAGTGCCACAAATTGACCGCCTTTATTAAGTATACGGAGGGAGTCCTTGATCGAAAGCCTCTTCATTTTTGATAAAATGAAACAACTCCTTTTAGTTTTGACGACCTCCGTGGCGCAGTGATATGCGCGGTGGATTTATAAGACGGAGGTCCTGGGTTCGATTCCCGGCGGGGCAGATTGGGATTTTTCTTAATTTGTCTTGGTCTAGCTGGTGGGAGGCTTTTGCCGTGGCTAGTTAGAGTTACCACCCTACCGACAAATACGTACCGCCAAGCGACTAAGCGTTTCGGTACGATGTCGTGTAGAAACTGGAAGGGGTGTGGAATTTCGTCTTACTCCTAACAAGTTAGCACGCTTCTATCTTAGATTGCATCATCACTTAACATCAGGTGTGATAGCAGTCAAGGGTCAACTTGTTATCGATAAAAAAAAGTTACAAACATTACAAACAAAGCTTTCTGGGGCTAGATATTTTGTTTAGGCAACGCGTCGCAGGACAACCTAAGAACAAATCGTATCCTGTAGATCTGGGGTACAGGTATTAAGCCTCATATGCCTATATTTACACCGACACCCTTCAAACTTGCAATACTGAGTACGCTAGAGCCTATATATACACCGGCACCCTTCAGACTGAAACACAGCAATGCTGCCCGCCCTAGAAACTCGGTCAACACACCATCAATTTAGTATTTACTTAGTGCTGTTTACTTAACAAAGTGCAACTATACGAGTAGGTATTTGAGTGGGAATTAAGTAGATGTGTCGCTGGGCAAACAGCAATCTGTGTTCGCTTAGCATCTAGTATGTGTGTTTGTTTGTCAACACTGATACGTATACGAAAGGCTGCGAAGTAATGAGTGCTTGTACAAAGCTTTGAAAAACTGTTACTGGGTTTCATCGCATTTAGTTTATTTGTGTAAGAGGGCGCTTTGAAAACTTCTGTGCTATAGTAGGGCATATTCAAATTGAACTCAGGACATAATAAGGGTAAAAGGACAAGTCACAAGTTTAATTCCCTGCTGTGTTCCATATATTTTATAGCTTAATCAAATGTTGTCGGTCGTCCGGTCGAATAAATAAATAGAATAAACTTATGGGCTACGTTTTTATCAAAATCAAATAATACATAATCTAAATTACAAAGTACTACTTATTACTAAATTAAATTTAAAATCTTCTCAATTGAACTGCATTGAGGCATAGTGCCTATTACTACTGATTCTGGCAGCATTTCCTCTTCGAATATCTAACTAATTCGTTAGCCAAAATAGCTGAAGTCCAAAATGACGAAAAAGAAATTACTATTCATATTTTCATATTTGTGCTTTTTCGCCTGTTCAATATTCTTTACTGTAGCACCCGCCATAGAAAAAGTAATCTCGTTATGGGTAGCTAGAAGACGTCCTTAAAGTAGAAACCTTGGCTGGCACCGACTCCTAGATATGCTTAAGTGAATTAAAGCAACTAAATGACACAGTTATTTTTTACTTTTTAGTGCGTTTTGAGTCGGTTCTATTCTTTGTTAAAAATTTTTATTAAAAAATAAAAATTTAACCTAAATAGGTTACAATTTTGCACGTTTTGAGGATGCTTTGCCTCTGTTACTTTTATACTCCTGTGGTATTTCTCAAGCTTTTGAACTAATCAGCAAATACAGACCCACACGATTTTTCTTAACAATAAATAAATAAATAAATTACCCACTTGATTGTCTCTATAGATATATTATGCTAATCTGAAATGAATATTGAACGATAGTATCAATACATTTACATTGTCATACAATCAGTGTAAGCTGTAATGGCATTAGGGGAGTAATTAACTAAAGATAACGCGCACAGAACATTCGAGATATAGGTGTTATCTGTATCAATCAGCTTAGTATGAATAATTGAGAAACTCTATGAATAATATTTGTCAGTGGGACTGGACTCTTCATTATCCTAAAATATCGGTATTTGCAATAAACGTGCAAATGGATTTTACAATTTCAAAGAATTTATTGAAAAGCGATTCCTATCACTAAATCTTTAAAACTAAATATTTAATTGATTTAAAATTTAGCATAGTGATTTTTTGATATTCCTACGGACGCGATAAAAGCAAAAGTTTGTATGTGTGTTTGTTCCTTTTTCACGCCGTAACCATTGATCTGATTTGACTGAATTTTGGATTGGAAATAAATTATACTTTGGATTAAAACACAGGACACTTCTTCTTCTTCTTCTTCTTCTTCCCGGGCTTTTTCCGCACTTGGCCACGATGTTGGCCGTTGTACGTGATTCCTCCGGTGTAGGTCCCCTCTGGTTTATTCCAACCAGCCGAGCTCGCTCCAGAAGCTTAGGAGGCCGCCCAGGTCGCCGATCGCTTCATGGAGTGTCGCTGAGGAACCAATGTAGGTAGCTCGTTGCTCCGACACACTGCTACATCTAAGCATAACATGTATCGGTGTTTCGTTTTCCTCCATGCAGGCTTTGCATAGAGGACTGTCAGTCATACCTAAAATTGAAAGGTGTTTGTTTAACATACAGTGGCCTGTTATTAGTCCTACTACTGTTCTCAACTTCATACGACTCAGGCGTATGAGTTTTTTCGTTAATTTTGGGTTTAAGTTTGGAAGTGCTTCCTTTGTGTGGTTGCACTCTGTTGTTTTGGCCCATAGCTCGGCATGAACACTTATAGTTTGTTTATGTAGCCACGATTTATATTCACTGAACGGTATGGGCGCTATTGGTTGTGGGCCTACTACCTTCAGTGTTGCAGCTTGTTTTGCTAGTTGGTCTGCCATGTCATTACCTATTATTCCACTGTGACTTCTTAACCATTGTAAGGTCACTGTGTTTCTCATCGCAAGTGTTTCTAGGGCGTGGTGACAGTCGAGCAGTAATCTTGACACTTATTATCTCTTAAAAATTTATAGTATTTCCAGAATTTGTGAAAAACTGAATTTTATTTTCGATTACCTGCCTTATGCTATCCAACTGATATTATAAATGCGATAATTTGTGTATGTGTGTGTGTGTGTGTGTGTATGTGTGTATGTGTGTGTGTAATGTGTACGTTAGTTCTTTCTTCATGCCTTAATTCTTGATCGGATTTGACTGTAAGGATTAACTTAACTATTTGATTAAATTAAATTTTGACGACCTCCGTAGCGCAGTGGTATGCGCGGTGGATTTATAAAACGGAGGTGCTGGGTTCGATTCCCGGCGGGGCAGATTGAGATTTTTCTTAATTTGTCTTGGCCTGGCTAGTGGGAGGCTTCCGCCGTGGCTAGTTACCTCCCTGCCGACAAAGACGTACCGCCAAGCGATTTAGCGTTCCAGTACGATGTCGTGTAGAAACCGAAAGGGGTGTGGATTTCGTCCTACTCCTAACAAGGTAGCCCGCTTCCATCTTAGATTGCATCATCACTTAACATCAGGTGTGATAGCAGTCAAGGGCCAACTTGTAGTTAATAAAAAAAAAATTTTGTCACGATATTTCCACAAGAACGCTGCGAGTGAAAGAGCTGAGCAAAACCAGTATACAATAATATCCAAACTTATTTAATTTATTTATTGTAATATGAATGTAATTTTGAACATCATCCCAAAGCGGTTTGTCAAAATCAGAGCCATGTCATATCTCACGTGATAGGAGCAAACAAATTATTTTCCGAGCCGCTGGCGCGGAAAACACTATGCTTAGTTTAAAGTTCACAACGGCGGAATGTTCAACATCGCCTTAGTGAGATGTTCGTACTCCTGCTATCGAAACCACATTTGAATATTGTTATGATAGATTACGATTTAGCTATGCTTTATTTCTAAGGTCACTGCCTTGTTTATATGGATCCCGTGCCGCGTCGTATGCGCAGTAGGATTATAAGACGGAGGTCCTGGGTTCGATTCCCAGCTCGGCCTATTAGGATTATCCAAATTGTATTGTATTGTATATTTGTAGCTTAAATAGTTTTTGACGTGACATCGTCTTATAATTCGATAGAGCCGGCTGCACGCACGAAAAAACATGACGTCATGCGTCGTTACCTCGCTTTGAGGCGTTCCATGTAAGGCTTGAAGTGCAAGCGAGAGCGCGGAACGAGCGACAAAGAAGCACAATCGGCCTTTGCGTTCGGCAGCGTTCGAAAACCGTCTATTAAATATAATTATTAAATATATTAATTTTAAATTAAAAATTAATATACTTATAAATTAATATATTTATTATAAATTTATAAAATCAAAATCAATTACTTTATTAATTTAAATTAATATTATAAATATTAATTTAAATTAAATTTTTTAATAACCAATTAAATGCTACCATTCCATCAGTATTTTCTTTAGACGTTGTCACGTTCAACTATCGTCAGTAAACCGACTTTACAGACAACCAATTTTTTTTTCTTTATTCATTTAATACAAATTGTCCAAGTTGGCCATTGTGCATTCTGCTGCGCGGCAGACACCATCATTTCGAATATTGTAACGTAAAACCACCACATCCAAACGCTACTCGCGTAATGTGGTGGAATTCTAAATTCCTTGATTCAGTAACTTAATGTCTTCGAACACGATGTCCTGAGTTTGACTTTGTGTCGGCCTAAGAAACGTTGGGCTAAATGATAAATATAAAAATTCTTAGTAAAGTAAGGCATCGGTCCCGGCATTAACCTGGTACTGATAGTTACGAGTACAAGATTAAAACTATCAATCAATCGTCTTCAAGTCCACTATGGAGCAGCGCGGTGAATACCAGCTTCATGTGACGTCTTTGGTCTGGGCCATTATAATAAGCGTGTGACGATGATCCAATGATGAAACGTAGTCAGGCTAAATAAGCGAAATAATTCTCATGCCAAGAAAATTAGAATCAAAATCTAGAATTTATTTAAACGAAGTTTTCATGTTATCTAAAATACGTTTGCTCGGAATCGAAGAGTCTCAGCAGTCAGTGATCCTAACTAAATATCATTCAGCAGCACAGGATATGCAACCTTAAATCGTGGAAAGTAAAGTTTTTTTTGCTTTGTTTAGTAGAGTTTCGATGGCAAGAGTGCAAATTTCTCGCTAAGGTATGGGAAGGACGTGAGATTTTCGGTTTACATCGTAGGCATCTTGAAATTGTGTTACCTTTTTGGAAACGGTCCAGAACGCTAATGAACGGCTTACCATACTGAGATAAATAGGAAAATATAAACTAGGTACAATACAATACAATAAAAGAGTGCAAATCGACGGTCACTACCTACTTTGTTTTTGTTTATTTACTACAGGTTGACCCTTAACTGCATTAATGCCTGATGTTCTTAAAGGACGATGCGATCCAAGATTGAAGCAGATTAATTTAATAGGAGTAAGATGAAATCAAACCCTTGAAATGAACCCTTCTGTTTCTACACGACACGCTTATTTGGTAATTAGCCACGGTCGAACACCACCAGACCGTTTTTTTTTTATGGATACCTTCTCGACATGGGGAGGCGAGAAGATTATGTCGGACTCGTACCGACTAAAACCCCACGGTGTTCCATCTCGTCGCCTGGGGCTGAATTACGGGAACGTTACGTACTACTACCGTAACCCAGTCAGCGGCACCCACCAAAGCAAGCACTCACCTAGGGCAAGGGACCCTAACTAATTAAAATCACCATGGAAACACAGAAAGTGTCTATCTACTTGAGGACTTATCTCCGGTGGGCGACAGATTCCCCATATCTATCGCCCGGAGGTCCTCGTCAAGGAGGTAAATGGCGGTCGTAAGCAAACCGCCTACGTCCGAAACACCACCAGACCTGGACCAATTATAAAGAAAATCATAAACGCAACCGTTGCCACGGAGGTCAGCCGGAGGATGTTTTTTCTTATAATGTTTAGTCTTATAATAAATGTAATCCAATAATTGTTTCAAGTTTCATATCATCTTGCTACTGAGTTACTGTTACTGAGTTATGTACTGACTGACAGACAACGCACAGCCGAAACTACTGGCCGTAGAGAGCTGAAATTTGGCACATATGTTTGTTAAGGGCAGTAGGTAACCACTAAGAGAGGATTTTTCGAAATTCCCCCCCTAGGGGGAGAAAAAGGGGGTAAATTGAAAATTTTAATTTCTTGATGGATTCACTTGAAACTTTGTATGTAGGTTCTACCAGTGACGCAAGTGACCACTGGGAGAAGATTTTTGGAAATTTTTCCCCCCTAAGGGGAGAAAAGGGGGTGTAAAATTGAATTTCTTTATAGATTTACTTGAAACTTTTTATGTAAGTTCCACCAGTGAAGCAAGTGAGCATTTAGAGAGGATTTTTGAACATTTTCTCCCTAGGGGGAGAAAAGGGGGGTAAATTGAAAGTTTTAATTTCTTATTGGATTTACTTGAAACTTTGTATATAGGTTCCACCAGTAAAGCAAGCGACCACTGAGAGAGGAATTTCGGAAATTTCCCCCCTAGGGGGAGAAAAAGGGGGTAAATTGAAAATTTTAATTTCTTAATGGATTTACTTGAAACTTTGTATGTAGGTTCCACCAGTGAAGCAAGTGACCATTGAGAGAGAATTTTTGGAAATCCCCCCCTATGGGGAGAAAATGGGGGTTAATTGAAAATTTTAATTTCTTAATAGATTCACTTGAAACTTTGTATGTAGGTTCCACGAGTGACGCAAATGACTACTGTGAGAGGATTTTTGGAAATTTTTCCCCCCAAAAGGAGAAAAACGGGGTAAAAATTTTTAATTCTTGATGGATTTACTTGAAACTTTGTATGTCGGTTTCATCAGTAAAGCAAGTAGAACAAAGATCGAATAAACAAAAACAATTTTACAATCCGACACTTATATATCGTCAGATAGAGAACAAACTCTTCCGTGTACTATATAGATATTTGAACAAAGATCGATTTCTAAATCCATCACCGTATTAACGTTTCTACCATGAAGGTACCAAAATGCTGACCTCTATTCAGTACTGTAACGTTCTAAAATTATAATGAGGCTTAAACAATCAAATATTCACTACGGAACCTCCTAAAACGACGCCTCCGGTAATTGCGATAGCAATTGCGCGTGCGCATCCCAAAAAGCGTCGTATGCTTCGATTAATAAAATGCGTTGATCGACTACCTGCGGAAGCGGTCAGTGACCCTGATTAAGAATTTCGTTTTCGCGGAGTCATTCGAGCGCTGCGAGCTCACGAGCATACACTAAGTTACATTAGCTACTATACTCTGAAATTAATTAGTGAACACCTATTAACCCGCTGGGGGTCGTTCGTTCGTCGTCCTTCTTCTTCTTCATCTATTATCTACTTTGAGCGGCCTGCTACCGGCCCCTTACCAAGGAACGACGGGCACCCTACTGACAGCCTAGCTGGGATCGCTGGATTGCTGGATCGCTGGATCGCAGAACCGGAGCGTCCCAGGAGTACCTACCAGGCCAGTGACTTATCTACCCTATCTCATAACGGTGTGGCTAGGTGGAGGAGAAATAAACGCAAAATTGACTCACGACCCTGAGTTTTCTTTCACCTACCTACCTGTGGCGGGCCCCCCGCCACAGTGGCGCCCTTCACGTGTTCTTCTTCCACCAATCCACACTCGTTGGGTACTTTTCTAACAGCACTACAGGTTCGACACCGTTTTACCTACGAATACATCGCTGTAAACGCTGAGGAGATCCGACGAACTGGTACGTACCTAATTATTTTACGCTACTTGTAGATAATGTACTCATACTTAGATACTTATAAAACTGTGCTTAATTGTGTGTTATTTAGTGTTTAATTGCGTTTAATTGTGATTAATATCATCAAAGATTATAAACTGTTGCGTGTTCATACGTACAATTACCTACCTACCTACAACAAAAAAAAAATATTTTTTATAACAATCATTTAATTTTTATTTTATATTTAGCTTGTTGTAAGCTATATTACTACGTAACAGTTCGTATAATTTTTTTAATCATTGGTATCTTGTAACTTTCATCCATTCCATTTTATTCACTCATTTCATTATTTCATTAAATTAACTTAATAGCATCACTCAGTCGTAAATACTTAACTTGTAAGAACAGCCATTTCTCTCATTCTTGTAACCTACGCACTAAAATTTCTTGTAAATTGTAAATTAACCTACCTACTAAAATTACTTACTTACTTAGTGATTTTGTTATCTTATTCATTTTTTATTTTGTAACTCAGTTGATTTAATTATGGGGACTCACCAAATTAAATACTTTTTGCTAAATAAAGCGGAACTTACTTACGAAGTTCTTATTCGCGGCGTAGAACCAGCTTCCACGGTAATCGAACTCAAAAAGCAGATCGCTAAGCTTACACCTTCACTACCTAGCTCAGACATTTTGGAATCAGGTCTAGACTTAGCTGAGGATCTCGCAGGAGCTGCTAGCTCTCTGAAAGAGTGCGCAGTGCGGGTAAAACAGCTGGAGGAAAAATTTGACGCGAATCTTTTCGAACGTGCGCGCGCTTTGTGCTATCACATATACCATCGTCTGAGACGCATCGTCGACACAGAGCCTAGTGTCGCGGTCAAATCGGTCAATAAAGACTTTAATGCTATTTATAACCGCCTCGCAGCGTTACAACGTCCTAGCACCCCTACGCCTAGTACATCTAACCAACCTACCTTTGAGTGCACTTCTTTACCTACTGTAGTGAACTGCGACCACACTCTCGATCGTATTAGGCCTAGATTCGACGGTACTTCGTGCGTTCGTGCCTTTATTAACGACGTACACGAATACGCGACGGTAAAAGGTTTGTCGGCTGATCGCTTACTGACGCAAGCGCCGTTATTTTTTGTAGGCAGTGCTAAGATTTGGTACCGCAGTGTACACGAGTCTGTGAAGTCATGGCAGGATTTAACTAAATTAATTATTAACGATTTTAGCAGGCCCGATTACGACTACCAATTATTGGACGAGATTCGAACTCGGACGCAAGGTGAATCGGAGAATATAGTTATTTATTTTTCGATTATGTCTGACTACTTTGCGCGACTAACTAAACCCTTGTCGGAGCAGGATAAGTTGGATATATTGCTACACAATATAAAACCCTGTTACGCTAACGTCCTAGCTGTCAATACCTCCAACATCACTTCAGTGGACAAACTGCGTAGTATCTGTAGAAATTACGAAAATGCGCAAGTACTTACATCTAGGTACAGGGAACCTCCGCGTGTATCACACAATACACTAGCTCCTGACTTAGCTTTTGAACCTAAATTTAATCAGCACACTAATAAAAATTCTAGCTTACACAAACCATTCTATCCTAAATACAATAATCACTATACTAACAACAAAAAATATTATACACCTAAATTAGAAAATTTAACAACACAATCAAAATCGGTTAATGCTATTGCACAAGTTACTCGATTTTCTTGCCCGCGATGCCGTTCTAACGATCACCTATTGAGCCAGTGTAAGAAAGAACGTTTTCCAATTTGTTTTAAATGTGGAAAACGGGATGTTAAATTTCCTGACTGTACAGATTGTAATAACCTAAAATCTACATCTCATACAAAAAACTAATAAAGCAAGATTGTTGCAATCCGAGCACTAGGGAAAGCGAAAATTTTAATGAAAAGGAGTGGAGTGAGTGGTTAGCCAAACTTAAATTTTTTTTTAATAGCTACTCGATTGCATCAATCTTATATAAAAAACCTAGCAATGACATACGACCGTACGCAACTGTATGCGTGGGCGAAGTTCGTATGTGTGGCTTACTGGACTCTGGGTCAGCCGTAACAATATTGGGCCAAGATTCTCATCTAAATTTAATAAAACTAGGCCTAACGCTAATATCGAACAATGACTCTAAATCATTTGTCACGGCTGGTGGCCAAAATCTATCCTCGATAGGATACATAAATCTACCTATAAAATTTGAAAACCAATTTCACGTACTAAAAGCTTATGTCATACCATCCATTACAAATCCCTTTATATTAGGCATTGATTTTTGGACCAAATTTAAAATTTAAAAATTCTTAGTAAAGTAAGGCATCGGTCCCGTTGCTATTAACCTGGTACTGATTGTTACGCAAGTTCAATCAATCGTCTTCAAGTCCACTATGGAGCAGCGCGGTATAAGCTTCATGTGACGTCTATTGGTAACTGGGCCATTATAATAAGCGTGTGACGATGATCCTGACAAACGTAGTCAGGCTAAATAAGCGAAATAATTCTCATGCCAAGAAAATTAGAATCAAAATCTAGAATTTATTTAAACGAAGATCTAAAATACGTTTGCTCGGAATCGAAGAGTCTCAGCAGCAATTTCTAAATATCATTAGCAGCACAGGATATGCAACCTTAAATAAAGTTTTTTTTGCTTTGTTTATGACTCTAGAGTGCAAATTTCTCGCTAAGGTATGGGAAGGACGTGAGATTTTCGGTTTACATCGTAGGCTTGTGTTACCTTTTTGGAAACAAAACGCTAATAACGGCTTACCAATACTGAGATAAATAGGAAAATATAAACTAGGTACAATACAATCAATAAAAGAGTGCAAATCGACGGTTACCTACTTTGTTTTTGTTTATTTACTACAGGTTGAAACTTTGAAATTTCCAATTGAAGCAGATTAATTTAATAGGAGTAAGATGAAATCACCCTTGAAATAAACACGACACGCTTATTTGGTAATTAGCCACGGTCGAACACCACCAGACCGTTTTTTTTTTATGGATACCTTCTCGACAAGAGTCAGATTATGTCATCACTAGCCAGACATAAAACCCCACGGTGTTCCATCCATTCGCCTGGGGCTGTTTGACAACGTTGTACTAGGCATTGTAACCCATCAGCGGCACCCACCAAAGCAAGCACTCAAAAAGGGACCTATTTAAAATCACCATGGAAACACAGAAAGTGTACTATAATACTTTTAAAATTTGTGGAACTAACCAAAATTTTAATAAATGATTCAAACCGCCTTGCTAAAAAGGTTTGTCCGTAAGACGCCAATTATAAAGAAAATCCCGTTTAAGGATGTTTAGTCTTATAATAAATGTAATCCAATAACGATTTTAGCACACTAATACTGAGTTACTGTTACTCGGAGAATATAGTTTATTCACTAGCCTAGCTGAAATTTGGCATATATTGCTAAACGTATAAGGATAAACATCACTTTTAAAACAACAAAAAATAATTTATATCTCTAGATGATTCAACAACACAATAAAAGGTTTAATGAACTATTGCACAAATTTTTAGAAAATTTCAAAAGTGATTTACAAGAGGATTTTCTTGCCCGCGATGCCGTTCTAACGATCACCTATTGAGCCAGTGTAGAAAGAACGTTTTCCAATTTGTTTTAAATGTGGAAAACGGGATGTTAAATTTCCTGACTGTACAGATTGTAATAACCTAAAATCTACATCTCATACAAAAAACTAATAAAGCAAGATTGTTGCAATCCGAGCACTAGGGAAAGCGAAAATTTTAATGAAAAGGAGTGGAGTGAGTGGTTAGCCAAACTTAAATTTTTTTTTAATAGCTACTCGATTGCATCAATCTTATATAAAAAACCTAGCAATGACATACGACCGTACGCAACTGTATGCGTGGGCGAAGTTCGTATGTGTGGCTTACTGGACTCTGGGTCAGCCGTAACAATATTGGGCCAAGATTCTCATCTAAATTTAATAAAACTAGGCCTAACGCTAATATCGAACAATGACTCTAAATCATTTGTCACGGCTGGTGGCCAAAATCTATCCTCGATAGGATACATAAATCTACCTATAAAATTTGAAAACCAATTTCACGTACTAAAAGCTTATGTCATACCATCCATTACAAATCCCTTTATATTAGGCATTGATTTTTGGACCAAATTTAAAATTTTTCCTAATTTTTCCGATTCTATTCAACTATTAACTAACGATTCTGACCTTCATGTTGCTAGTATAAGCGAGCCAGTCGGTTTGTTACGTTCCTACAACGATCTATCTGAACCTCAACGTACAACTATGGATAATGTTATTGAGCAATTTCAAAGCATCTCTGCTGAGAAATTTGGTTTGGGTCGTACGCACTTAATAACACATCACATTGACACGGGTGACTCACCGCCTATTAGACAGCGATACTACAGGTTGTCACCGGACAAACAGCGTATATTAGGCGAGCAACTAGACGAAATGTTACAGCTCGGAGTCGTGGAACAATATAACACGAAGGAGGTCAATTAAATTTGTACGCCATAGCGGCAGGGCCGCGCTTTTTAGAAATTTTATAATATCTCCGAAAATATATAACTAATTAACATACTATAAAAAACAAACCTTATCTCTATAATGTCCTTGTGATTACTAAATAATTTATTTTGATAAGGATTTAAGTTTAGTTGTATAAATAATGACGTAAACGTAAGCATATGAAATAAATGATTTTTTTAAAACACAAAAAGTTATATATCTGCCAAAATATAAAAGATAGATATTTGCTATCGCGAACTTTTTTGTAGAAATTTTTAAGATGCATAAAGTTTTCATGCAGTATTTTCAATTATATGCAATAGCTAAACGCACGCGCATAAAATAAATAAGCGCATTTAATAAATTTCACGGTCCGACTCGCGCTACAGAAACTGTGTTAACTCGGGTAATATATACAATACAAATATTAAATATAGCCTATGACACTCAACGACAACGTAGCATTTTACTGGTGAAATAATTTATCAAATCGGATCAGTAGTTCCGAAGATTAGCTCCGACAGATTTTTATTTAAAAACTTACAAACTTTACCTCTTTATAATATTAGTATAGATAAACATAATATAAAAAATTGCGGAACTGACGGGATTCGAACCTGAGTTTCTCTGGCTATCCGGGCATTTGCCGCTAGGCCACGGTCTCGATGACGTCGGTGCCGAAATTGTACTTTTGATATTATGTTTTTGATATCCAGGTATACGGCCTGTAATGCCATCTACAGTATGAACTGAACATGTTACAATACTATTGAAGGCTCATATTACGAACGAAGCTCTTCAATTGTAAAGATGACATATTCCTATTTTATTCTTTTTTAGTTTTTATTGAAAAGTGTTACTCACACTTAAGGGATTATTTATATTTAAGAATAAACATAGTATCAAAAATTGCGGAACCGATGGGATTTGAACACGCGTTTCTCTGGCAATCCGGGCACTTAGAGCGCCTTACCGCTAGGCCACGGTCTCGATGACGTCGGTGCCGAAATTGTGCTTTTGATATTATGTTTTTGATTTTGATTATGTAATGCCATCTACAGTATAAACTGAACATGTTACAATACTCCCGCAATTTTTGATATTATGTTTATTCTTAAATATTTATAATTTGAAGTTCAGGTTTCCTTACAAAGCTTTCCTTCACCGCCTGTCAGTGGTGTTCAAATACTATAAGAAAGTACATTTATTTTGGAAAAACTAAAATTGGTACTTGCCAAGTTTCGAACATGCACGAAAGGTAGGCCTTAACCTTCGGGCCTCCACAAAGCGTACAAGAACAAATAACGGAACCCTTCGTTGAAATACTCTGCCCTCTGATCGCAAATTCACAAACTGCGCCTAACAGTGAATATGAAGGCACAAATTGGTGGAAATTCACAAGCCTAATAATTCTATGTTTATATTCTTTTGCAAGTGGGAGAAGGTACTTTACCCAACGATAATGGGTTATCAGACGTGACACGAGAACTTGGTAGGGTAGAAGATTTGATTCGTCTGGTGTATGGAGATGCTAATCAGATACCACACCAACCGAATCATTAGATTTGCGAGATGGTGTTTTAACACAAAAAAATGGTCAAAACGCAGCTATTAACGAAAGCATTTTCTCGGAGTTTGAAAGGGACGAAAAGTTGTATGCATCTAGAATACTCCTTTGATATTTTAAATTCTCATTCCGCAAGTGGAGTTCCAGCGCATTTCATAAAAATCAAAACTAGCGTTCCGATTATGCTTCTTCGGAACACCTCCGAAACTTTGTAACGGAACTAGACTCAAAGTTGTCTCTTTGCAAAGAAATATTGTGAAAGCAGAATTTTTATCGGGTTGCGGCGCCTGCAAAACAGTGTTCATACCTCGCATACTCCCCATAACTACTCCTTCCAGTTCAAGTGCCTTCAATTTCGTTTGAGGTTATGCTTTGCCGTAACTATTAATAATTCACAAGGCCAGACACTAAAGACTGCTGGCTGAAACAAGCGCGGATCCAGAGAAGAGTCATGGTGGTCATGACAACCCTCCGGGCTGGTCCTATGTCTGTATTATTAATAAATTACTATTTATTTTTCAATAAATTATTATAATCGTCATTGTTCTGTCACTTTTATATTTTTCTTTACTTCATTTATTCTTTTTGTTAGTAAAAATTTTTATTTCGCTAAAAGACAACAGAAACTTTATATATCATGTTTACTAAAACATGTTTAATACTTGCATTTTAATTTTATTGTGGAATCCGTAAATCTTTTGAGTTTTGCGACCGACCTTAGGTCGTGCCAAAATCGCCGGCGTATGACCGCGGGCTGCCCTCAAAACCCGTACTGAGGCTTATCCCTGCAATGTACCCAGTCTTATATTTTATATGAAATTCGTTAATCCTCCGATATGCGCGCGCGAGTCGCCTGAAAGTCTCCACCTTGATATACGCATTACTTATACGTAAATCAGCACCGTTAACCATATATTACTTAAAACTTATATTGAGAGCGTGACACAAAAATATTATAAAAACTAAAACTAAAACCTCGCAGTCCTGCGCCAGCGTTCTGCGACGTGCCCACGTGTATGTCTCATTTTTGGGGTGGAATCCGTTGTGGTTACAGTCATACTACTAAAATTATGTATGGTCTTTGTAACTGTCACTTCTAATAAAACCAAAAAACCCGTGAAAAATTTGTAGCATGAAATGACTATACTCCTCTAAATTGAAAGCTGGATCCACCACTGGCTGGAATCACACATGGACAGCTTTACGTTGCGTGTTCTCGCGTCACCAGTCCAGATTCACTCTACATTCTGGCCTCCGAAAGCACTACATCAAACGGTGTTAAGTATATATAGAAGCTTTGTAAATAGTTTATAGCAATACTAATTTTATTTATTTATGTCAATACTAACTGTATATACTGGTTACTGAATCGAAGTCCACGCTGACGAAGTCGCGGGCAACAGCTAGTATAAACATAAAATAATAAACGTAACTCAGTTACGATGTCGGCTTGTTTACAATTTCACGCGGGTAAATAAAATGTTATCGCGGTTTACGAAGCGTACGGTACGGATACTTTTATTATTCATTTGGGGGCTAATGCATATGAATACATTAAATACATATGAATTAGTGCACGTGGTTCAATCATTTAACTATAATACAGACTTCAATAATAAATATCATTTAAAAAAAAGGAAAAATGCTGAAATGTTCGTATAAGCATGCCCAAAACAAAATACTTACTTTTAAATAATTAAAAGCTTATTGCTTATAATAATCTATTTATTAAAATATCTGGATGGCTTTTTTAATCCATCCATCCACATCTACGATGTCACAAACAGTCATTGTCTGCTACATAAAATACTCGAGATTCCTATCTTCAGCACTATCAATTTTCAAAAAGTGATTTTGTCTTTCTTACTTACTTTTGTTTGATAATCTGTTACATATCTATTTTTTTCAGGTTTTTGTAAATAATGTTCTTAGGTTAAAGTTTCTCAACTGGAATATTTAACATCAGTTCCTGATTCCACATGGTTTAGGAGTAAGTATGAAGACGTGTCTGTCGTTATCAACGATAATAATCAATCACAACAACTGTGGTATTATAAAGCTACGATTTACCACTGAAAATAGGTCTATCGCTTATCAAGTGGTGCCAAAACCACCAGGGTCAAATAAAGTTAGATGTTATGGCGACTTTAAGAGCTTTTGGAAATGTACAAATAAACTTACTCTTAAGCCTGGCATTCCAGTCAGTGTCGATAACGTAGTGAAACCTAAGGACATTGCGGATGCATTTGCAAACCACTTTGCAGTAAGATCACCCTTGGGATCGCCACGTCGGGATTTTAATGCTGAGCCTAACGGTACTAGAATATCTTCAATAGTTTTGGCCAAAGATATAAAAGCAGCTATTAGTAAATTGAAGAGGGGCAAGCCACCTGGTCACGATGGGCTTAGCATCGAGCATTTAAGGTATGCTGGTTACCATCTGCCCCAGGTTTTAGCGCTGCTCTTTAATTTGTGTTTGAGTCCTCGTATCTGCCCCCTGACCTGATAAGGACACTGGCGGTGCCTGTTGTCAAAAGAAAAGCGGGGGTTGTGTCTGATAAATGTAATTATAGACCGATCTGAAGGTCACGTTATTCAAAGCGTACTGTACATCATTATATTCAGCGAGCCTGTGGATCCAGTGTTGGCAGAGGGCTCATAGTGCTCTGCGAATCCAATATGATAGTGCTGTTGCGGCTGCCACGTTTTTGTAGTGCGTCTTCTATGTTTGCGGCGGCGCGAACAGATTCCTTTGACTCTGGTGAAAAAATAGATCCGTTGCTGCCACAGATCTAGCTTAGAGGTGTGGAAACTCACGCAGAGGACTAAATCTCTTCTAGTTCTTAAGTACTAACATAGTTTATAAGTTATCATTGTTACTAAGTCGACTTTGTTGTCTGAAATAAATAAATACATAAAATAAATTAATTCCTAATGTATTTTATATTTTGTAAGCTCTTTTCTTTGGTGTACAATAAATAATATTTCATTCATTCATTCATTCAAATTATGACGGGGTCAAATGCTTGCGGGCCAGAACTCTGTGAGAGATGACTTTTTAACGCGACTAAGTGGTTTTTTCGTGTTATTGGATGCTTAAACCAAACTGTATGATTGTAAAGCTGTAGTGTACCGCTGAAAGTAGGTCTATTGCTTATGACGGGATCAAAGGCTTGCGGGTCGGAACTCTGTGAGAGGCGTGGCGGCTTTGTAATGAGTCTAAGTGGTTTTTTACTTGCCCTTGAAGTAAGAAAGCTAATTAAACCAGATACGGGCTAGTTCGTGAATTATGTACGCTAAGTGTTAGGCTTTTTACACCATTGTTGATTGTTGTATTCAGCGACTAACAGCGAACTTAGTTTTTTTTATTTGCTTAAAAACTTTAATTATATTATTAGCCGATGTTGGTATGAGATGCTAAAGAAACTTCTGTTATTTGGCAAAGATAGATATACCACGGATAAAATAATGAGTTGTGTAGAACATGCTAATACCTTTCCAGGGTGCTGTTGGCTACTGAATGGTGCAGATCGTCTTTGGGGGTCCTTACGTAAGGCCTATGTCCAGTAGAGGACATCCATCGGCTGTCGGGATATTGATTATTTCTTATAATTATCTACTAGTGATATCTTGACTGCAAGCCAATTTGTTAGGATTAGGGAGAATTCCACACCTCATTCAGTGTCTACACGACATCGTGCCGGAACGCTAAACCACTTGGCGGCATTTCTCCGCCATCAGAATAGTAGTTGCCTACTTACTAGGGTAGAATCTACCTACCAGCTGACCTGGACTAATAATTAAGAAAAATCTCCGCGTTTTTTTACTTCGTCACGTAAGCTAGGTTAGTTAGATACAAAAGCTAGGTTTTTTTCAGATGTAAGTACAGCTAAAATATTTTCATTCATTCAATCATGAAGTTTTTTACCCACAAAGCGTGGAATATGAAAAATTCGTTTGAACCCTTTTTACACCCAATTTGGTTGATTTATAACTAACTGTACCACGCGGGTTTATTTAAAATTCCGCCGACGAAGCCCAACCGAGGGCAATTAACGAGGGTCGACCTTTGGACAATTTTTAATTCCTAATTCAGCCAGTATTTGTTTAATATTAATTACTGAAAAAACGCTTTGTTTGTGAAAACCACGGTATAAATTTAAAAAACAAATACTTGATGAATTAGAAGTCATGAGTAAGCCCGCACTTGAAACCAAGAAGTTAAAGGCTCGGTTTTACGTCAGGGGGTTGAAAATACTACCACCGATACGATACTAGAGACAGCTGATGGATTTTTGAAAAAATTAAAAAAAATATATAAACACGTCGAATTGAAAACCTCCTCCGTTTTTTCGTCGGTTAAAAAGTAACCCATAAAAATTAAAGATGCCTAATTTAGGCGTACCTAAATAAGAAACTTAAAAACTAAAATTGGATCTGTTGATAAAATAACTCTACAAGACACTTACCTACTCTTCAAACTGTACTCAAAATAATAATGAAGCTTGGCCGTTTTGTCAGAAAAGAAAAGAATTTTAAAAATTCTACATTCCACGCCCACGAACATGGCAAAATGGTCATATTTCGATTAAGGTGTAGAGTTTGTGAAGTTAGGTTTTTGCCAGTGCAGGTGAAATGTTTTTGTTTCGGCAACATTTTACATACAATTGTTATTGGTGGGTTATTATTTTCACCACAACTCATCTAACTAATTTTACATCCGCCCCCAGAATGTCCGAGTTGTAATTCAATTCTAAATCATTGTACTCGGAAAATGGAAATTGAAGATAATAAATACCGAATATCATAATATTATCAAGTTTACGGATCTTTGCGGAGGGTCCGATATGAATTGTGGAATCGAATTTCGCGACTGTATTACTGAGGACTTTATTTCTTTGAAACTGGTTAAATGTAATTTGTAATTTATTTCGTCCAAACTCGGCAGGAATTGAGGTTGGGTCAAAAAGAAAATGGTTTGGTTTCTCTGTAAAATAAGAACAGTTTCTCCGTAAAAAATTAAGTCAAATGTTAAATAAAATGAAGCCTAGATTGGTAGGTAGTTACACTCTACAGCCAAAAACGAAAAGTGTAAAGTTTCTACGTTAAAAAAATATTTCAAAACAACAACAACAAGCTAGTCCTATAACAAGCTAACTTTTATATTTCAGAAGTGATGGAAACCTCCTTTTTGCTAAATGAGTGGGGTTATTTGCAGGTTTGACCTACCAAGCGGCTCCAATATGGCTATAAGACGATACCTAGGCTACATACGATTTTTGACTGTTTAACAATCACTTGTCAACGGTAATGATTAGGACTGACTGCTTGACGTCCTCTTAAAAATATACAAGGTCACACCACTCACTCCACTAATGCTGTGAATTATTTGGCCAAAAAACCCTAGTTCAACAGAAATGCAATGAGATACGTATCCAGAAACAATCCAGAATACAAGTTATTCACTAAAATCGTGAAAGCAGTTCATCATGTCTAAATAAGTAGTTAGAAATATAAATCTAAAATTATATTCCCCAATTGTACTCATCTCTAATCCTGTTTTCCCATTTTCAGGTACGTTTCACATAATTTCCAAAAGGAAAGTAACGGTGACTGGCGCGGAAAATGAGTTAAGACGGAAAAAAGAAAATAAGGTAAAGTAATACGGGTTATTGCCACGCTAATATTCCTCAAGAAAAACTTAGCGAAAGAAATATAAAAGACGCCGCGAGTAGAACTTACTCGTAGACGCCAAGTTAAACATTTAAAATACTTTCTGTACGTACTGCTACTAACTTCCCGCGCCGGTATTATCCTGCGTTTTAGCATCTTCAGCGATTTTATACTTTCTGCTTCTTCTTCTAAATCTCTTTTTATATGCATAATCAGTATGTTGTAGAGAAAGTGTGAGAGTGAATTTTTGTACGTTTTCTAAAGTATAGTTATTAAGATATCTTTTTTTTTTCACGCGATCTTCAAACAATTTTGCATATATACAACGTGAGGGGTACTTTAATTCGTACAAAGTATCTACAGTCCCTAAGGAATAAAACATAAATAAATATTTATATAATAAATAAATAGTAAGCCATTGATTGTCGAATTTGTGTAAGGGTCGAGATGATGGTAAAATTACAGGTACATATAAGAAAGAAAGAAAAACATATGAAAGAAATAGATACATAAACACAAGGAAAAAGAGGAAAAGGTGTGTGTGGTATCAAAAAGGCCACCACTCAGCACATGCTAGTGCCCGTGAATCCACCGGTGCAATGTTCCGTGGGGCTTCCGTACCTCAAGTTAGAGGGCGGAACTTCTAGATGGAGTTAGGAGTGTTTAAATTGTAAACTAATTTGTTGATTTTCTGTTAGACATTGGATTTTCTATTTAAAAGAGTAAGTCATGAGCTTTTTCCATCAATTATTATTATAAAAAAATACAATGAACGGAATACTTATCCGCGAAGACGCGAAAACTACGTTTAACAAACATCTGCGCCACAAATACACAAGTGTGAAATAGCACTTAGATGCTGCGATTATGGGTACATAAGACTCGGGAAAAGAAGTAACAAAACAGTAGTTCGTAGTGGTCCAATATGACCTCGCTGACCTTGAAGTATTCAATATCCTGCCTCCGTCCGTTTATCTTCAGTTACCCTCGTTTGCGGCTGCGTTACGGCCACCGTTTTGACGTTATAAAAATTGAGGCTCTTTTATATGTTATACATGCCGTAAAATGTTATGGATAGTGTCTGACTATATTTTGATTAAATTGGCTTTTATGGCGACTCAAACTATGCTCAAGTATGTACTTTTTCATAAGGGTTTCATAACCGAAAGTATCTGTAACAATGTATTTTAACATTTTTTGTTTGTTTTTTTATATCTTTGACAGGAACACAAAATTTAGCATATATATTTGAAATGTGTCCATTATTAGTAAGGCAGTTAATAAAAATGCATCTACTAAAATAAAGTTCATAAAGCTCTAGGGTTTATCTTTAAAGTATTGGTAGATTCAATGCTGAATGTACCACTTGACAAAATCGATGCAGGAGTAAAACAATCTTAGCTTTCTATGTAATTTATTAAGTAAATGTTCGTGAATGGACATAAATATTGAACAATTTGATTGGTGTCATTATCCCTAGTAATTGCTTTTATTTCCAACCACATTAAGGTCTGTACGTCACTTTCGATGGGTCGTTAAAGGTTTAATGAACCTACTTTATGAGTCGATGGCTTTATCTCCCTTATATTATCGGTAAAATCTTAAGGGCTGAAGGGAATGATTTTATAGGCGTCTTATCGTACTAATATAATATATGCTTAGGGAGATGTTTATATTTATAGAAACATCATCTTCTTTCCTATTAAAATTATTATAATTATATCTGAATAAAGCCCTCTTTTAGAGATTTTCAAACACAACGATCCTGCGCCGCTCGTGACCAGTGGCTCTCTTCAACGCCCTTAAAGTCGTCAGTCAACCAAGTGGGGTGGTCGACCAGGACCATCATGATCTACTGCGCTTAGAGGTGCCAAGCCGTTATTCCAGCACCTAGGGATATTAAAAAAATAGTAAAATATCATATGACATATATCTTGTTTGGACATTACCTTGCTAATGATTGTTCGTGCTACCAAAGATTATAATATTAAATTTAAATCGATTCAGTTGTTTGGGTAATACTAAATTATTTGCTGTACCTACATATATTAAAAAGATAGTTTATTATGTAGAGTCCAACCTCTGCGTCTTCAATTTATTCAACTAAAATTAGATGAGTCGGGTCAATTCTAAAATGAGAGTAAAAATGCTTTTCTTGTATTTTTTTTTTATTTTTTTTATTTATTTTAAAGACAACAAGTGAATCAATACAACATCATACAGTTTCTTGTATTGATTAACTTTAATGTTACAAATGCAGATAAAGCAAAAGGAGGACAAATTGCTCTACAGTAGTGATATGGTTGTAAGGCAAGGTAATTTGTAAACCTAAAACCAATTTTCGTCGGAAACTCTTTTTATATCCCTCTGTCTTATAATTATATTGATACAGTAGGCCGATTTAGACCGGCTCGGCTAGACCGGCTTCCTATGTAGAACTAGTCCTCCGAATGGACTACGCAACACCGCGTATATATGCCCCTCGACGAAAAACACTTCGATAGCGCGAGTTGGAACTTTTCGCTATAACTTCTTAAGTACTAACATTTTCATATATTTTTATTAAACAAAATGTGTTCAAATTGTAATAAAGATTACATATAAGAAGCATTTGTTTGTAAAATTAAATAATTATAGCGTTGTTGATTCATTATCATCATCATTATCAGCCTATTGAGGACCCACTACAGGGCAGGCCTCCCTCCTTACAGGAGAGGGGATATGGAGCGTAGACCCACCACGCTGCTCCAATGCGGGTTGGCGGGCTAAGGGTGATAATATTTCATTTATTAACGATCACTATCAGATGTTGATGATAGTGACCGGGACCGACGGCTTAAAATGCTCTCCGAGGCACGGGGGTGTGACACCACCAACTTCCAGACTCCGGGCTTGGAACGTATTGAACATTTCATAGAAGAATGAAAAAAGCTTAGAATTATTCCGTGACCCGACCCAGGGATCGAACCCAGGACCTCGTGATCGAAGCCACATAGGCTAACCACTAGATCAACAAGGCAGTCGTTGTTGATTATTATGTATTAAACAATAACAGTAATATTTTTATCAACTTATGTTTACCTTCCAACGTCATCAGAACCATGGCCGAGTGGTAAGGCGCTCTAAGTGCCCGGATTGCCAGAGAGACGCGGGTTCGAATCCCGTCGGTTCCGCAATTTTTTTTAAGGGTGATATTTCAAAAAGTAATTTTTTTTTTACTAAACTATTTAGTTTTTCCATCTATCGATAAATACCAGAACTTTTAATGACTTTTTGAAATATCACGCTTGAAAAAAAAACTGCGGAACTGACGGGATTCGAACTCGCGTTTCTTTGGCAATTCGGGCACTTAGAACGCCTTACCGCTAGGCCACGCTCCCAATGACGTCGGTGCCGAAATTATGCTTTTTAAATTATGTTTTTGATATCCAGCGGGTGTTAGGTTTTTTCTTTACGGAATTTCTGAATTCGGTCTCCACGCTCAAGGCCCGCGATAGAAGCTATGCAATAGCTTGAAAACTGGTACTCTCACTGCGTACAGTTTGCAGTTGCCATTGGCTATTAGCATTTTTGGCTCGTCAAACCGCTTTAGAGGACCTTAGTGGTTTCATATCATTTCTCTAATAAGGAGGAAGCATTTAGTGGATCATTGAAATAGACTGATAATTATTGTGATTGCCGAGAAACGCTATCGCTCCTAAGCTAGTACGTATGAAACAAATCGCAGTCCACTTAGGGGTAAATGTGTCGAGCTTATGACATTAGTCCGGGTTCACTGCGCTTCTCTGTGACCGCCTGTGTGACCCATCGCTCATCACACTTTGTTGACAATATTCTGTTTGTTACTACATAATACCGATATACTGGGTCACATTATGGAACAATTCTGTGATTATGTTTTTTCTGAGAAATCAGTAAATTTTATGTCCGGACTCTAGAAGTTGGTGTTACATCCTCGAACTTCAGAGAGCACGTTAAGCAATTGATACCGGCGACTATCAACATTATTGTTTTAGGCCCGCCAACTAGCATCGGAATAGCGTGCTGGCTTTACGCTCTATATACCCTCTCCATCAATGACGAAGGAATGGCCCTGTATTGGGTAATTACAAGGCTCGTAATGATGATGTTCAATGATAATGATTACTGAGAAACGCCGTGTCACATACGCTAGTATGTGCATAGCAAATCACAGTCCACTTAGGGGTAAATGTGTCGAGCTTATGACATTAGTTCGGGTTCACCGCGCCCCTCTGTGACCGCCTGTGTGACCCATCGCTCATGACGCTTTGTTGACAATCTTGTATTTAGTATCTGGGTGGACCAAGCTCTGCTCTGTTTTTTTGCTGTGAGTTCGAAAAAGTAAAAGTTAAGTTCTTACAACGGCATCTCGGCGTTTATTGAGATATAAATATGCTTAACGGAAATCCCTTTATTTCGTTTTATTAACACATCTTTCAACCCATATGTAATACGAAATAATACCTGCATCGAAAATGTGAGAGATTTATTGCAGGAAAATCAATGTATTGCAACTTTCCACACCATGGGTTGTAAGAACAAGAAAGATTGATTTCAATTTCGAGAGGATATTCTATGCAAGCTTTGATAATTATATAAGGTTATACTTATAGTTAAAAATATTCCAAAATATTAGCCTTGTCTTTTGTATATTATATTATACAAACAAATTACTTTACAACATAACATCTGAGTGGCTTTTTTATCGAGTGGTTTTGAAAAGTATTGGCCTAAAAGGAAAATAAAATGGGATGCAATGGACCCATAAATTTTATTAATATTTACTAACACGTTAAAACCGTTATTCAGTCAATACTTATCTAAAAAAATCATCTCGAATAGAAAAATTAGCGGAACAAATGGATGTCCCACCTGATATTAACTTAAAAAAAACTACGACAGCCTTATTTGAAATATCTTACGTTCCTACCTAAAAAGACCCATTTTCAATGCCCGACATATATTTTTGTCATTTCGGTATTTTTCCCGGTATAGAGCTTTCCTCGTGAAGTTTTCCTTTCCTTCATAGCGTTAAATGAATGGTAAACATAAATAAACCTATACAGAAATCTTTATAAAGGAAACCCATGAGTATAGTGTATACCGTACGTCGCAGCGAGGATATCTCGGGCTATAATTTGATATAGCTTCGGGACAATGGGACAAGCACTTAACTTACATTAATTCACTAAGAGCGACAGTAAATATGGCCACTTCTATGTGAGAGCTATAGCTGAGTGTGCCATTTCTGTCCTTTGTCTTGTGTAGGTATGTTAACTATATTATGTTAGGACAGAATGAAGTCTTAGAAGCATGTATGTACAAGTATTCGTTACGGAAGATATTTATTCACCAACTCCATGCATGGAGCATGGACTGCCACATTGGCCCAATGGTTAGCTTAAGTGACTTAACATCAGGAGGTTCTGGGTTCTATTCCCGAGTTGATAAAATGATGCTCTTCTTTAACCTTCCTGAGAATTTCTCAGTAAATATTTCTTAGTTAACAGTTGAGAAGTCAGCTGAGTTTCAACTCCGTGCCTCGAATAGCACGTCCTGTTATAATCATGAACATTTACAACTTTATACGTGTCATATTACGTATTTGAAATTAACAAATACGTAATATGACACGAAGGTAATACAAACCAAAAGGTCATCAAAAGTACTTACTCGTTCTTAAGATAGTATGACTTGACAGCTTTTTTAAAAGTTTTCAGTGATTTTGACTGTCGTATTTCCACTGGGAGAGCGTTCCACATTAAAATTGTCGCTGGGGGCAGGCTTTTTTTTTTTTTTTTTTAATACCTACAAGTTGGCCCTTGACTGCTATCACACCTGATGTTAAGTGATGATGCAGTCTAAGATGGAAGTGGGCTAACTTGTTAGGACTGGGACGAAAAACCACACCCCTTTCGGTTTCTACACGACATCGTACCGGAACGCTAAATCGTTTGGCGATACGTGTTTGTCGATAGGGTGGTAACTAGCCACGGCGAAAGCCTCCCACCAGCCAGACCAAGACGAATTAAGAAAAATCTCAATCCGCCCCACCGGGAATCGAACTCAGCACCTCCGTCTTATAAATCCACCGAGCATATCACTGCGCCACGGAGGTCGTCATAACATCTGATAGCAGTGATCTTTAAAGAGTCAAACATTAATACACTCTTCAACCCACATCAGAGCAGTAGGTACGGTGGGAAAAAGCTCCATATTTTCTTAAAGAATACAGGTCGGGCCGCTTGAAAATATGCTGATAATGATGCTGCCTTTCCATCAAACGGTATTCGTAATTCGACTCTTAAATAATGCTTAAAAAAACCGCTTTGTGTGTCAAACAAAAAGGTCTTTTCATTCACAGACTCCTGTCAGATTCTCACGATACACGACCGTGCCTCACGTATGTACCGAACTTCAAAAATAACTGATAAAATGCTGATAAATTATTTGAAAGCCAGTCTCAAAGAGTGAGCGTCGAATCGATTCCTTTCATCCTTTATCAAAGGAAATTGTTTATATTGACAGCTTGGAGAATTTCCGCGATGGCTGACGTGGGAGATAGCGGGGAAATGGAAATATTGCTGAATTAAACAACGCTGAGGAAGTGTTTACGAAACGCGATTGTAGAGTTCAAACTAACGGGATTGTTTTCATAGTCTGCTGTGCCTGTATTTTTAACCGACGAAAAAAAACGGAGCAGCTTCTTAATTCGACACGTATATATATATTTTTTTTATGTATGACCACGCATAACTTTTTACAGAGTTGTTCGATTTTGATAATTCTTTTTTTATTAGAAAGGGCACACTTTTACGGTGGTCCCATTGTCATCATGTTAGGATCTGATGATGATATCCTGGGGAAATTGAAGTAACTCTTTAAATTATGGAGGCACGCGATACAGCGATTTCGGTCTTTGTCTCGGTATCGGTAGCTTTTTGGCCTCTAGTGCCGTATAATATACTATGACAGTATAGTACGAGTACGTTACGTGGCGATAAATCACTAAAAAGTATGAAATAAAATTTTTTAACAAAAAATAGAACCGACGCAAAACGCATGATAATGAGTGAAAAATAACTGTGTCATTTATTTGTTTTTTGTTAATTTTTTTTTATAGTAACTGCATAATCCTCACTAATATTATAAACACGAATAATAATAATAAATAAATATTATAGGACAAATACACACACCGCTATATAGCCCCAATGTAAGCGTACTCGTTAGTAGCTTGTGTTATGGGTGCTATGATAACTGATGAATATTTTTATATATATTATACATAAATACTAATATTATATAGATAAACACCCAGACAACATCCATGCTCATCACAAAAACATTTTCCAGAAGTGGGAATCGAACCCACAGCCTAGGACGCAGAAGCAGGGTCAGTACCCACTGCGCCACTCGGCCGTCAAATATATAATGGCAAAGGCGGTTTGACATGCGTCCTCTAGTATAAACATCTAGTATATATGTACTCATAAGCTTTATTATTGTGAGGTTATTATATTATTAGAAACCTCATCAGAAGGGGTTAAAAGGCACGAGCAGGAAAACAACATTAACCAAAATATTAACACATTTTAATTACAAACTTTCTTAAATCAAATCAAAATGAAACAATATGACGGTAATCACATAATTTACTTAACTAGCATTACATTTTATTACACTTTAACTTTTAACAAAATTAACTGGCAGCATAACTGCACACAAAGAGAACACACAAAATAATAATTACTTCACCATTAGGGCTTTGCTTATATAACTGCCCGTTACAGTTACTTTTTGCTACATTGCTACAGTCTACCACAATGACACAAAACGGCACCTCTACAGTCTATGGTTCGCAATGCTGCCAACACGGCCTTTCTGACAGTGGGGCGTCCTCGACCCAGGCATCTCCGGAGACGTGACTGGGAGCAGCGACACCAGTCACTGACGACTGCACCAGGAGCCGCACCATCAACCTCTACTATAGAGGCCAGTAGAGCTCGAAGTGTGTGACACCTGCATTGAGGGAGTTCAATGCACATTCGTCATCGTCAACGTGATCTGTGAAGAACAATATGTTAGAAGGAGAACTAAATATCCTAGACGTTTTCACCACACGGCTCGACCATCCTCCTTTTAAAAAAACTCTCTCAATCAATTCATACATCACACAACACACGTCATCTAAAATACTCAATCTTACAGGCTTCACCTCTGAGACGTCTCAAAATAATAAAAATAGGGCCCTGATACGTATCACTCTTTCCTTCTCGAAGTCCGGCCAACCGTCAGCAGCAAGCAAACGCCATCGTCTGCGTCTGTACCAGACGCCCACGACTACGTTTGTGTCTCCAAAATGGCTTTTTCCCACGCGAGTCCACGCGTTTCCCCGGCCAAGGGTACACCAGCTCACACCAGAACTGAAGGTCAACGCAATGTGCGTTTACCTGTCAGCGATAACCCTCTTATCGCCCAACCCAACAGAGCCATGCTCCCGAAGGGTGTACCAATCCCTGTTATTTCAATCACAACTTATAACACCATCGATTGCCACTTGCCTAATAGAGCCTAACCAAGACTGATAGTGGTCAAGAATCTGATAAAAAGCCAAAGAGCTTAATAAAGGGCAGTAGAGCTTGATAGAGCTCATTAGAGAACAACAGAGCTCGATAGAGGGAAGTAGAACTTTATAGAGCTCATAGAGCTAGGTAAAGAGCAATACAGCTCGATAAAGTGCAATAGAGCGGAATAGAGCTCAACAGAGGGCAATAAAGCCTGATAGAGCTCAATAGAGTCTAATAGAGCTTGAGCATTTTACTAAACCTTATGGCAACAAACAGTGAAACAAGCATGGTTTAATGTGATTGACATAACAACGATTGAGTGCCCGGAAACAACCTCAGGCACAGCACGTCCCACCGAAGCATACACCGCGCCCATCAACCGCGCCACTGCCTGGGATGCGCTGTCAGCTAGCGCCAAACTTCGCGCTGCCGGCCACGCCACGACGATGTGTGCGCCGCCGCCCGCATCGACACTGGTGCTGCCGTCACAGCAAGCCCCTTCAAGGCAGTACCGAGCACGCCTCTGCCAGCGTCGCTCTGCCTGGCTGCTGTCGGGCATCTGTACAACACAAACAGAAACACATTATAGGTCAAAGGAACACACGTTCAACCATTGTCTTATGTCTCATAAGTTGAGCCCAAGGTTAGCCTAACTCAAGGTCAACACTGGGATCATTCCCTCTATGAATCAGTTGTTAAAAACTGAAATGACTTCTATCACCAAGTCAACGCAACTTATTTACATATGGCATTCTTATAGGCACAGAGTTCCCTCAACTTAGCCTTTATTGTTAGGAAATTGAGTTTCCTAACAATTGCAACAAGGTTAAGTTTTGTAAAAGCAGTTTGGAATCTTTGAGTAAGTAAGTGTCTCTCAACTCAGAATATCTACCCGATCACGGCAGATTATCTTTATGTCGAGAGGGACAGCTTAGACTGTTAAAAGATCAGGCTCAGGACTGAAGACTACGCGCTCTACAACTTCTAAGGCACAAAGGTGATGTTGAAATTTTAACAAAAAAAATTCAAAATGATTTTTATTTTGTCTGACCCGGGACTTGAACCCTGGACGTTATTTTCACAATCCAAACTAGCTAACTACGGAACCGATGGAACAATGAACTGCCTCCCGCCAAAATAGATAAGTCACATACGTCAGGGGTCCTTGATCACCATTATGAGACGATGTACTCGGCTGTCACTGTGTCTACCGACAGACACCGCCGACGACACGGTTGACTGTGCTCTGCGTGAATCATTGCCATCTGCAAGTGAATAAAATTCATTACGCTACCACAGTTCTAAACATCCTGATGACATGGGACTGGATTCAAATTGGTTACAGTGGGCAGGTACTCAAGACACCTACCCACACGTTACTTTCGCTCTACCTATAGGTACTCAACGTGAGCTATCTCTATCAATAGACGAAGGCAACTTATTGTCAACCAACTATGATGTCATCATAATAAATTACAGTTACTGCAAAAGCTGTGTGCGAACATAAAATTAAAAACCAACGTCTGTTTCCAATTTTTAAATTTAAAAATTCGAATCTTCGAAGGAACCACTACAGGTTTCTTTAATTTGGTTGAAAATACCTTTAGACTACTAACTATTGCACAACGAACAAATAATTTTAAAGACCTCGCAGGTTTTTAGGTGCACAATAAGTTAATCGATAAGGTTTTTAACTAATCAGTACCGTCTCTAACTTAAACACGTTACACGTTATAAAGCTGGGTCAGCTTTACACCTTATTGTGTTAAAACAATCTGTACTGACAAATTCAGTTACAATATATGGGCGATATGTAATCTAAACAGGAATGTAATCTTCAAGATGTAAAATTACAAAGCGTACAAAGCGTTTGTCAATATCGTAAGGACCTTTTTACTAATTCTTGCCCTATTCTTGAACTATACGTAAAACTTTGACCAAACTCTCAAAATCATTGACTACTCAAACTACTATCTTTTCAGCAAAGTGTACCTACTAATGAATTTACAACTGAATCGTTAGGGTAGAGACTAATAGAATAAAAGTTTATTTTTTTCGTCTACAATTATTTAGTGTCCTAACTCGCACTCAAAATTCAAATTTGTTTCTTTTAAATAGGCTTCTAAAAAGTGCTTATAAATTGCAGTGACTTTGCTTTAAAAGAGATCTCCGGTATCAATGTATTGGAAGGCAGACTGTCTAGAAGAGTTGTAAATAACTCAACAGTTACTTTTTCAAAGATATAATATGCCACGACTATTATATTTTTTTTTGACTACAAGTTGGTTCTTGACTGCTATCACACCTGATGTTAAGTGATGATGCAATCTAAGATGGGTGCGGGCTAACTTGTTAGGAGGAGAATGGAAATCCACACCCCTTTCGGTCTCTTACACGACATCGTACCGAAACGCTTAATTGCTTGGTGGTACGTCAAAGTATCAGAAGAGAAAGCAAAAATAAAACAATTAGTGGAAATATCATCGAATTAAAATCTTGACAAAACTATTTATGAATTTTCATAGTAATGCGAGCTACTTTTCAAATATTTTTTGTAGGACAAACTTTATTTCTTGGTGTAACTATTATTGTCAATCTCTTTGGTCCTATGCGAGTTGTAACGGAACAACTTAATCAGAATAGGCAGAATTAAAGGTTAAGCACAAATAAAATTAAACGTCTACTCTCACCAAGGTACTGTACGACCAGCCACTAACAGGCCTGCCGTTATCGTCTCACAGCTGCGTCCAAGGTGCATCATCTGCCACCTCAGGCACGCAACACTGCCAGGAGTGCGCAGACCGTCACACCAAGTAGACATCTCGGCAATAAGTGCGCGATTAGTGCCGCCGCAGGAACGCAGATCACGCTGCCGTGAGCGCGTAGTCCACGTAGCATGCGCGGCCACTGGCCGGCAGTTCACGCCGATACAAGACGTGCAGTACACGCTCTTACAGGCGCGCCGTATGCGTCTCAGCAGGAGTGGCAGATGTACCACAGCAGGAGTGCCAGGTGTGCTTTAGCGGGAGCACTAGATGCTCTTCAGCAAGAACGCTGAAGCACCAGCACAGAAGCGACGAATGCGCCAGCATAGGCGTATGCACAGGGCACGCCGCTTCAGGCACTCGAGCGTGGTGCACGCACCAGCACGCACTCCCCTCGCCACGGCACTATGAACTTTGCCGCAGCCTGGGACGCCTTTACAAACGAGCCTGGTAACAGAAAAATGAACGCGACTACCACTGTCGCATATTATAGCAACAGTCGACAAAATAGCATTAGAAAGTACACGTTTCGATTCAATGGTATCTTGTCTAGGCAAAGCACATAATTAGCGTATTTGTACTACTATGTGAAGAAAATCATGACTCTACTACGAAAACAGTTGTTAACTATTTAACAACAACGAGTTTAAGTTCAACTTTTAACTGCGTAGCAAGGTATGGACAAAAAGTATACATAGCATGTACATTGCAAATTGATAACTCAATTGTTACCGTTCGGTCATGTCTGACTTCCGCTAACAATTCATTGTAATTAAACTTAACAAATGGGTATCTACGTATTGACACAATATTTTTTTTAAACATTGGTAGGTACTTTTCTAATTGATAATCGGATCGTTATAGCTCGGTCAGCCCTGACCTCAACATATGGTTTTAATTTTTACTTCACAACTGTTATTTGTGGATACTTTTATTAATAACTTTTTACTTTTAATTTAATAGGAAAACTACTTTTCTTACAATTAAATTCCAAATTCAACTTTATCAGAAAGATGAAATTGTCCAACAGACTCGCAACACCTCTCACAGTACGGTGGTTGTGTTGAACGGGTGACTCAGATGTACAGAGGTGACACGGCTTTGTCTCCTCATCACATCCGAACAGAGCGCGCAAGACACACGCGGCAAAGTGACAGTTCTGTAACCTTTAAAAATCTATGTTAGAAAATGTTCCCATTACACTACACAGCGATGTAGGTAGGTACTTCTTAACCGACAGACTATAATGGACATTGAGATCGTTACTTGATTTTATTTAACAGTAACTTTTTAACGGAAACACTTCAACGACGGTAAGAACAAGCGGGAAAACGATTTCTACTTGATAGGTACACAAAACATGTCCTTTGTTTTTGCTGAATGAGCATAGTAACTAAAGTAGGTACTTAGTTAACGTCTTTGCGTTGAGTTAAATATTTGCACACAACTATTTCAGACACTGATTACTACTACTGAAAATTACTGGCATAGTAACATGAAAATGTTCTTTGTTCTTCAACTACCGACATTTGCAAAAAGTTTAACGTAATTAACTTTTTTAATTGCAATAACTCAAACAGTTAGATTACTCTTAATAGCAGATCGACTTTTAATAAAATATGAAATCGTACACAGAACTATCGTCGAATGGAATTTCTTTCTTACCAAACATCCTAGTCAGCGTTACATACTTTTACTCCTGGTTACTTCCCGCCTGGACATGTCAGCGGCAGCGAACCATGATGCTTGCAGCATCATGCTAAATAGTGCTAAACAGTAAGGGCTAGCACTGGTTGGTTCCAAACTTAGGCCCGCAGAGGCGTGCCAATATTGAACCAGACGTACATAAAATTAAACTTCACACGCGAAGCACTACTTTTTTGTTAGGTTGTTTCATTTTGATTTCTGTTAACTTTTTGTAGGCGTTAAGTCCTTTATCCCACTTCTGATATTAGAAACATCATTAGAAGGGGTTAAAAGGCACGAGCAGGAAAACAACATTAACCAAAATATTAACACATTTTAATTACAAACTTTCTTAAATCAAATCAAAATGAAACAATATGACGGTAATCACATAATTTACTTAACTAGCATTACATTTTATTACACTTTAACTTTTAACAAAATTAACTGGCAGCATAACTGCACACAAAGAGAACACACAAAATAATAATTACTTCACCATTAGGGCTTTGCTTATATAACTGCCCGTTACAGTTACTTTTTGCTACATTGCTACAGTCTACCACAATGACACAAAACGGCACCTCTACAGTCTATGGTTCGCAATGCTGCCAACAATATATATATTAGGATATATCAGGATTAGTCACGAGACACGATAGGGTGTTTAATAATTAAAAAACTATCGGAGCGATTCGAATTATCTAAGGTTCTATATTTATATTGCAAAATTACAATATGAAATTCGAAGTTACTACAAACACACGAAACCTATATTTATATACCTACCTATTATATGTTAATTAAGTTAAAATTATTAAAAAGTTTTTTAAATTTATTTGTTCTAACTACATATCAGTTTTTGGGTACATCATTTTTAATACAGTCGATTAATATGTCCAAAAAAAGTATTGTTAATTTAAAAAATAAAAACTAAATTATTCCTAAGAGTTCCTTTTCCTGTTCTTTGTATAAATCTCGAGTCTAGTATCTGGATTATAAATGGGTCTAGCTCTTCATTCAGACGTGGACCGTAAATCTTCAGGAAGTATATCCTGTGGGATAAGTCTTAATGGACACCGCCTTGTGTGATTTGGGAATTGCGGAGTGGTTGAATTAATGCATGATTGTATTCCTTTGACACTTCTACTCTAGATAGAAATACTTTAACGTTGTCAAACTTTGTTACGAAAGGTTGTGGTTATATCATCATCATCATCATTATCAGCCTATTAACGGCCCACTACAGGGCCAGGCTTTCCTCCTTATACGAGAGGGGATATGGAGCGTACACCCACCACGCTGCTCCAATGCGGGTTGGCGGGCTTAGGGTGATAATGTTTCATTTATTAACGATCACTATCAGATGTTGTTGATAGTGACCGGGACCGACGGCTTAACGTGCTCTCCGAGGCACGGGGGTGTAACACCTCCAACTTCCAGACTCCGAGCTTGGAATGTACTGAACATTTCATAGAAGAATGAAAAAGCTCAGAATTATTCCATGACCCGACCCAGGAATCGAACCCAGCACCTCGTGATCGAAGCCACATAGGCTAACCACTAGACCAACGAGGCAGTCTGTGGTTATATAGTCACGTGTAAATAGTACCTATACGTGGGGGGTGCGGCGAATTTTTAATGTTCTTACAAAATGACTACACTGTGTAATTCAATTAGCAGCTTATGGTCTAATCTTACCTTGTAGACTCGCTTGCTGAGCTGGTTGGTTGAAGATCACACGGCACAGTACACTTCTTGTAGAAGTAGTGATAATGCGGAAGGATTATGGCAGTTTTGCGTATGCGGCGTTATGAGGTGATCTAATCACGGCGAATGCGGAAATGGTACTGCGTGTCAATTGTCATGCGTTTTTCATTAATATTTTGTACGGGTCGTGAGGTGTCAATTTAGTATTTTGTGTTTCTTCTACTTAACTGATTGGAAAGAAGTTGAAGCAGAGTGTTGTGTTTGACTTTTACGTACGTCCGTCCTGATTCTGTTGTTAATAAGTTTCTTTTAACACAAGTTAATGCAACCGTAATGACTGTAATATTTAGTATAAATATATTTGACGGCCTCCGTGGCTCAGTGGCATGCGTGGTGGATTTATAAAATGGAGGTCCCGGGTTTGACTCCCGGCAGGGCCGATTGTGATTTTCTAAATTGGTCCGGGTCTGGCTGATGGAAGGCTTCGGTTGTGGCTAGTTACCACACTACCGCAAGCGATTACGGTACGAAGTCGTGTAGTAACCGAAGGGGTGTGGATTTTATCCTACTCGTAACAAGTTAGCCCGCTTCCATCTTAAATTGCATCATCACTTACCATCAAGTGAGTTGCAGTTAAGGGCTAACTTGTAATGAATAAAAAAAAACTCGCAGTAATCTGAACGTCCACCTCTAGAACGTTGTATTTTTGTGTTTTAAAGAAAAGTTTCTTGACGGTTTTCTTGGCAGACTTTGCTTTCAGAACCAGTGATAGAGTCACCTACTTACATCATTTATTAAATCTGTAAACGCAAAGCCTTCTTGAAATAAATGATTTTCAATTTGAGTTATTGCAGTTTACCTTTATATACGACAAGTTTACCTAAATATTTAACCAACACATTAAAGTAAATGCAAGTAAATTATGTTCATTTTTTATATCACCAACATTTGTAAAGCAACTGGTATTCAACTCTTAAATTTCAACTTCTAAAAGCAACCTTTTCATGAAGATCTACCAAAATATTTTTAATTAGAAAATTGAAAAAAAATACCCAAAGAGGTATAAATGAAGAGGTTGAGAAGTAAAGCGTTGCAGTCGCAAAAACTTTGAAAGTTTCTTATTTGCTCAAAAGATTTTTCCTTTTTAATGCAGGAGTAGGTATCTCATTAACGCTTTCCGTAGGTTTCTTTGAATCAGTGTGTGACGAGTGGAGTGGGTATCTGTAGCTTTGCCTTTTGAGTACTGAGACCGCTACGAATTAATCAGTTGACCTTATTTTAATGTATCTCGTACTAAAAATAGTTGTAGGGCTTTTAGTAACAGAGCTTATCTGGTGAAGTACTATTAATTAAACGACGAAAAAAAACGGAGGAGGTTCTCAATTCGACACGTATATTTCTTTTTTCTTTTTTTTTATGTATGACCACGCATAACTTTTTACAGTGTTGTCCGATTTTGATAATTCTTTTTTTATTAGAAAGGGCAAACATCCAAGGTGGTCCCATTGTCCTCATGTTAGGATCTGCTGATGATATCCTGGGGAAATTGAAGGAACTCTTCAAATTTTGGAGGCACGCTTACAGCGATTTCGGTTTTTGACTCGGTATCGGTAGCTTTTTGGCTACTAGTACCATATAATATACTACGACAGTATAGTACGAGTACGTTACGTGGCGATAAATCACTAAAAAGTAAGAAATAAAATTTTTTAACAAAAAATAGAACCGACTCAAAACGCACTAAAAAGTAAAAAATAACTGTGTCATTTAGTTGCTTTAATTTACTTAAGCATATCTAGGAGTCGGTGCCAGCCAAGGTTTTTACTTTAAGGACGTTACCTAGATCCCACAAATTGCTTTACTACGTAAAATAAATGTTCTTTAAACTTGGTTGGCACCGACTTCATAGATATGCTTAAGTAAATTAAATGATACAGATTTGTTTTTACTTTTTAGTACGTTTTGTGTCGGTTCTATTTTTTGTTAAAAAAATTTTATCTTTACATTTTGTCGCACACAAATTGATAAACAACAATTTAAAGATTTTAACAGATTTTGTACCACCTTTTAAGTCATCTTTATTTAGATTTAAAGTTTTTATTAATTTAAACTTAATTAATAAAAAAAAATAAGAACTAAAATAAATTAGACACTTTATATATTATGTCAATAATGAATAATCATTTCTAATTATAATTTTTTCCCTTTAATTGCATGTGCCATTTTTTAAACAATAAAGATTTCTTTTCTTCCAAAGGACGCGTTTCCAGAGACGAATATCTTAGCATTTCATGGATTCACCGTGCGGGTGCCGGGTCCATCGCGTGGCTGAGAGAAAAACTCCGAACGGAGCCCGAGACTTGTTACACGGGTGTAGGTTTAAAAGAGATCTCTTAGTGACGCGCGTCAACACACACCTCCTCTGTTCAAGTTATTCTCTCTGCCCAGCCAAATTCGGAAGGACCCTACTAGAGCAGCTTTGGATACTCGTTCCAATATGGAGCTTACTGCACTTCTAGTAAGGCCAAGGTCTTTTAGCAGGTTGTAGAGAGACTTCGCTGGTATACCCCTCGCACCCACTTCATGTAGTTATGACAGAATGCCGTGCAGTTGATGTCTTGGCTTTTTTATTTAAATTATAACGAATATTTACAGCCACAAAAGAAGTCATTAAAATAGGAATAGCTAGAGATAAATGTCGTTCAACAGTAAATTAATTGTCTACAACCTGCTGCACCCTTTTACTGAAGGTATTCAGACTCGGTCTAAAGCATATACCTTATAAGGAACTTTTGGTATGATACCTTGAAGTACGAAAACTTTTGTGGTAACTGTATCTAAAACTTCCCTCTCCAAGCAGCTGAGGCTTAACGCTTGAAGTTTCAATCTCCTGTTTCGCATTTCGCTGGAATAAAACGATCACAGATAAAAAAATCGAACAGCAATAAATGCCAGCTGATGCTTTACAAATGGCAGATTTATTTTTCTGCTCCACTGCATGCAACAAGCTGAGCTATCGGATTGCATTTTACCAAATCTATTGGTATTAGTTTAGACCAGTTATGTTCGGGACTAAATAATTTGAAACTTTCTTTGTGTTTACTTTTTTTATTAACTACAATTTAGTCCTTAACTGCAATAACACCTGATGGTAAGTGATGATGTTTTGTTAACTTTGAAGAGGACTAATTTATTAGGACTAGGATAAAATACACACTCCCTTCGGTTTCTATACGATATCGTATCGGAACGCTAATCGCTTGGCAGTATGTCTTTGCCGGTAGATGACTTGCCACGACCAAAACTTCCCACAAGCTAGACTTGGAGTAATTAATAAAATATTATTCGGCTCACCTGGGAATTGAACCCAGATCCTCCGTCTTATAAATCCACTGCGCAAACCGTTGCGTCACAGAGGCCGTCAAAAATGGTTATTCTTTTAGTTGTTTTCAATTCATACATAAAACTAAACTAAGGATATTTGACCTGCGAATGTCTCAGGGCTGATTTTCTTTAATCCAACAATTATTTTTGTAATAAATTTAACTGACGGATTAGGCAGATGACTCAACTAGTGCAGTGTTGATATTTCTGACCTCAATTAGGTAAATGGACGACATCGTCAATGGAATATCCTGTAATGGATTTCGGTCGGTAATGTCGGCTTTTATTAAAAAAACGAATATTACACGTAAATTTAAAAATTAAGTAACATGACAGCTAGTACTGTTGGCGGCATTGTATACTCTGTTTGAAAAGACTATAGATAATATAGTGGCCTTATTTGCTGTATTGTGGTACCGCGTTTAAACTATAGATAATAGACTAGGGATGGTACTCGTCGAACAAAAATGGCGGGCGGTAGGCTATAAAATATTCCCCTATGGAAAATTGTGGTCATTCAGGTTAGTGTCCAAGTATTCTGCAGTCATGCTGTTTAACTATTGTAAGAATCTATGGGCGTAATGTTTCATTAAGTAATTACTGTAAGAATGCTTCATTTTGAGCATATTTGATGTCTTTGTAAATAAATTGTTATTAAGTTTGTCTTTTGGTGTTTTAAGTTTTATTCCCTTCTGGCAGTTGGTTAACAGTACTTGAAAGGAGACAAGACGAGGTGTTAACTAACTATCGACTATTATTTTCTTAGTATATCAGTATACGTTTGTCGCTCATCAGGTGTGCGTTGGCCCTTACAAATAGAAAAGAAATAAAGGCCCGTAAAAATAATAACTTGAAGGCGTCACATCAAAAGGCAACAAGTACATCCCATTATTCAAACAACCCCCTCCCCTCCCAAGAATAACGAGTTCCCTACATCTGTGATCTTTTTATATCCAAAGCAATAAGGAATAACTTCCGTTTATCCTCGACGTGTTGGGGAGAGTGCCAACAGAATTATTGCTATCGACTGCGGGTAGTTCGCGTTTCCTCGGCGTGAACGTTTTCATACAATCTGATTTGTATGTAAAAGGTATTGGCGCGGTAAAAGGGTGTTGTTTTGTTCCTTATTTTAAGACGAATGCTGTTCAGCGTAATGTGTTTACCGTTCCGCGATCGTGTTGATACGAGTACGTTTACGTATTCTTGTAGATGCTATTTGCAATTTTTCGGAACGGTATAAGGAAAAGTTTATGAAAATATTTATTTTACCATGTTTGCAGTTTGATAATAAATATGTCGGTAACAAACGCCAATTCAAAGGGAAATGCCTTATTATCTTATGTAATGTATTATATATTAGTGTCTCTGACAGATGTTCTCCTAAATTTGACTAATGATTTTGTTTAAGCTTTAAGTACCCATAATTACGACAACAAATACAGGTACAATATTTGCTTCATTTCCTGGACTGGGTTGGACAGAACTGAATTGTTATCTTGTACATAATTTCTTGCACATTAGTTAAGCTGTTTGGAAGGAAATAGAGTTAGATAACGAATAAAGATTAAATCTTTATTTGTTAGCTTACATTATCTCTAAAGAATAATAAACTTCATGAGTTTTCAGTGAAAGGTAACAAACGCCAATAACACAAGTACAAAAATACATGTATGCTTTTGACTTAGGCAACTGGTGGCCCAAACCTCCCTAAGCCATTATGATCCAACCTATAGTTGCCTATAATAGTTCTTATATGTATTGGAAGCATGGGCTGTTAAACAACTTCTATCTACACTATTATTTTAAATTAAATTTTGAAGTCTTAACATAATTAGGACCGAACCTTATCGCCAAAATATGATGACCAATATGCATTTTACTGAAGACGTTAAAACTAAGCTTCTAAAGGTCATTCTTCCGGGCTCGTAAACCTTTATCTCGACCCGCTGGACTTTATGTTGGGGCTAGGATTGCCAGGCCGTCGAACCTTATAGCCGGATAGACCAGCCAGTTCGGCCGGGCGTTTGAGTAAAAAGGCCGCACCTTACTACGGCTTGGTGTTAGAATAAATAGTAATAATTTAACGGCCTCCGTGGCGCAGTGGTATGCGCGGTGGATTTATAAGATGGAGGTCTTGGGTTCAATTCCCGGAGGCCAAGATTGAAATTTTTCTTAAATATCTTGGTCTGGCTAGTGGGAGGATTTTGCCGTGGCTAGTTGCCTCGCTACCGACTGCCAAGCGATGTAGCGTTACTTATTCCTAACAAGTTAGCCTGCTTCTATCTTGATTGCATCGTCACTTAACATCAGGTGCAATAGCAGTTAAAGGCCAACTTGTAGACCAAGTTTGATATGACATATTGATTGACAAAAGATAGATATATGATATAGCGGACTTTTTGTAGAACTTTTAAAGATACATAAAGTTTTCAAACAATGTTTTGAATTATATCCAATAGCTAAGGCAGCGCACGCGCATAATGCCGATTTAATAAATTTCACACTAGGACTCGCGCGACAAAAACTGTGATAACTCGGCTAATATATATAATACAGATATAAAATATAACCGATGACACTCCCCGATAGTGTAGCATTCTACTAGTAAAGAATTTTGTTTAAATCGGAACAGTAGTTCCGAAGATCCATTTACCCCAACAGATCCATTTACAAACTTACAAACTTTACCTCTTTATAATATTAGTATAGATTACCATAAATCTTGTAAAATCCTAATATAACAAAAACCGTATCAAAAGTCGCAAAAGCTGAACATCGTTTATTTTGGCCAGACACGCAATCAAAAAGTCTAATTATGTCCGGATTTTACTGGACTTGTGGTAGCGCTAGTTGGGACGAAATCGGATTTTATGTGTGGGCTTTCAACTAAAACCGTCCCAAGGCGGTGACACTTCCGCGTGTTATGCCGGGGGATGCGCAATTTGTTAAGTAAATTTTTCAGGAGGTTGCTAACATAGCGAGTTGGGAATGCCGCTTTATGTATTTTCAATTTTATCGTGTTATGAGGGATACTCTTGCTAAGTAGGTTATCCTATTTGAGCTTATGTTATCGATTTATACGATATATTCTTACTTTTACTTGGTGAATTTTATAAGTGTATGTATTGTGTTGTGTATATTTCACGAATTATCAGAAAATCTAAGTAGGATAAATAGCCTATAAGAATTTCAACTAAATATTTATTAGGATTTTTGTCTATTTTCTCTACAACTTTATAAAAGTTTTGTTTTACATGATAACATTTATTTGATTTTTCTAATAATAACACATTATTTACACACTTTATCCACGATTGTCATCAAGAAATATATATTTTTTACAGTTTATAGTAATTATATTTTTATCGTAGGTACATTTACATTATATTTTTTTTAAAATGACGTATAAAACATTATTTAAAAAAATATTTGCCAGTAAAATGATAAACACTGTATCGCTTACATACTTCTGCAAACTCGGTTAAATTCCGTCCATTGGGTCCCTTAGATCGATGACACGCTATCGTCAAACAAATATATAGGATGCTCCAATTTTGTAAAAAGCTCTTTTGTTGCCTTTATTCACGGATACAAGGGTTGAAACAAGGTACACCTCCCGCGGGGCAATAAAACATACCCTACTAATGGGGACAAATGGATATAAACATGCAGATAGAAGGACAAATTGGTGACATTGACGATCTCAGGTAATGGGTTTTTTCAAAATGTATCGTTTTAATGTTTTTATTTTAGCCTTTGTTTTGGTATTACCCTGAATATTATGAAAACATGATATAAAACGTAGCCATAAAATATATTATCAATCTGAACGAGTGAGTGAGTTATAAGAACAAAAGCGTACTTGGCCGACTAAATGCCGACAAGTCGTTGACTGCAAAACTAGCCGGCTTTACCGACTAGTTGGCATAGACTGCATCGCCAGATCGCAACAACAACATTAAGCGACAAAAAGACCCAAATCCGTCAGTGTTGTGGGTATTTTAATAATAAATCAGTTGTCATTCTAATACGAGTTTCATTACACAACATGGTGGCAGCGGTGTTGTTTTAAATTGTTTTAAGTGTGTTCGGGCGCAGTAATTTACGTTAAAATAGTGTAAAATAGTTGTGGTGGCTTGCATATTAATTGTGTTGCGATGGAACATGCAAGGCCACCTCCGGAACTCTGTGTGGATGGCAGCCCTGTCGGCCGGGCCGACGCGTGGAAGAAATGGAAGACGCAATTTCAACTGTTCATCAAAGCCGCTGGTGTACATAAGGAAGACCCGACAGTGCAGGCCAGTTTATTAATTAATCTAATCGGACCTGATGGATTCGACGTATATCAAACCTTTACATTTGAAAAAGAGACGGATCGGGATGATGTGGCGGTTCTGTTAAAAAAGTTTGACAGCCATTTTGGTGTTAAACCGAATATCACATTAGCCAGATACCATTTTTTTACTAGAAACCAAGTGGAAGGTGAATCAATAAGTCAGTACGTCACGGCATTAAAGTTATTAAGCAAAAGTTGTGTGTTTTCGTCACTGGAAGAGGAATTAATAAGAGATAGAATTGTATGTGGCATTAGAAATCCTGTGGTTCGAGATCGTTTACTTCGCTCAGACGAGTTAACTTTAGAAAAGGCGATAAAAATATGCCAAGCTGATGAAGTATCAATGGACGGTTCGCGTCAGTTGGAATCTGACGCGGGAACTTACAAGCAAGTATCCATTGACGCGGTGGGAGCGCGCGGCAGAGATCGTGGCGCATTCGGCCGGCGATGGAATGTGAACAGCAGTGACGGTCGGGCGGCGCGCAGTGACGCGCGCAGCGTACAAGCGCCTCGCCGTGGAGGTTGCGTCGCGGCCGGTCGTCGGTTCGATTCCCGTCCTAGTGCGCAGGCGCCGGCGACGCCGTGTTCGAGTTGCGGGATGTTTTGTGATGCACGTTCGCAATGCTTTGCAGCTGGTGTGAAGTGCTACGTTTGTGGTCAGCGTAACCATTTCGCGCGATTGTGTTTAAATAAATCTAAAAAAGTGTACGATGTGTGCACAGATTCTGCCCAAAATGTTGTTCAAGATTCTGATAGTGACGGTGGGGAGTCGTTTTTCGTATCAACTATTGCAAAGAAGTCGCAAAGTACGTATGCAGAGGACTGGTATGAAACGTGTAGGTGTATACTTACCAATACCTACCTACCTACCTAAATACTTACGACTAAATAGCTCCACACACGTCCCGTGACATCACGCGCCGTCTCGCCTGCCCGTCGTGACGATATGGGACAAAGGAATACAGGACGGGATCAGAGATAAAGAAAACACAAGAAGAAAATTTATTTTTGACCTACCTGCCTACACGCACATTTATGCCTACGTGACAGATTTGATGGATACCTAGCAAGTTACTATTATATAGTCATGGCACTTGATGGTTACATGGTTACAGAGCACTACTATATAATAATGGCATGATGTGGTCACAAAAGCGTTTACACTATATATATATATATAATTTTGGCACGGATGGTACACAACACTGGCACACGCACAGACGACTCCCTTGGCGATTCACAGACGTCAGCTGAAGATTCTCCAAGCACCAGATACAGAAGTCAGGAAGACGAACATCCAGCGTTGACGGTGTCCCATCTCGCACCGCGCGTGGAATGTGGCAGCCAGTATGGGTCGCGCGTACGACGGACGTGACGCGTCTATATTCCTCGGCGAACGGCGGGCAAATGAGGGGCGAGCGGCGTACGCGCAGTATATATATTGAAATGTAAGCTTTCGGAGACACGGCTCGGAAGTCATCGCGACCGGCAGCAGCAGGGCACGGAAACGAATTCGATGTTTAGTTTTAAGTTTAATATTATTGGTAATAAAGTAGACGTAATTAGTGGTTAAGATTTATCGTAATTGTGATTGGTTGTAAATATTAGTATAAATATAGGTTAAGGTCTGAAATAAACATTCACTGATACACCACGATACAAGTGATCTTTTATTCTCCACAAACAAGCAGCGAGCCCTGCAAGTAGGGAAACCTAGGACCCCTACAAGTCCTAGAAACCCCTACAAATGGTGACCCCGGACTAAGAAAAGAACACAAAGGAGCCCCCGGACTGAAAAGAACACAAAGAAGCCCAAGACTTTCAAAAAAGAACACGAAGATCGCTCAAGACCTACAAATAGCAACGACGAAGTCTGAAGAAAACATGGAAAACACCGTCGCAATATTATCTCCATCCACATCAAACGCACAAATTGAAGAACTCAAATACGCAGAGCTATGCTTGTTGCTAGAGAAGCTCTCGCTAGAGGTTGCAGAGTTGCGCGAACGAGGCCGCGCACCGCACCGAGACGCCTATCGCCGTCCCTCTCTTCAACGCTCTCGCTCGCACTCACGGTCAATGCCATCGCCGTCAAGACCAACAAAGAAGCCTGGTGATCCGGATGGGGAATGTCGATACCACTGCAAATTCGGCAATAAAGCAAGACGCTGCGAGTCACCGTGCGCAATGAACAACAAGAAGACGTCGGAAAACTAACTTCGGCGCCGACGGTGGCGAACGTCGGTGTCCCTTGTACCAGCAATCGCCTAAGTGTCTACGATCGCACCAGTAACGAACGGTTCCTCGTAGACACAGGAGCGGACATTTCTGTGTGGGCTGCATCAAGATTCAACAAAAAGACAACAGAAAGCGCCTACAAGTTATTTGCTGCTAACAACACACCTATACGCACTTACGGAGAAAAAACTATCAGGCTCAACCTTGGACTGCGGCGTAACTTCACCTGGACATTCGTGATAGCAGACGTGAAGAACTCAATCCTGGGG